>SOZL01000475.1:23055-34220 GCA_009733165.1 Naja naja | reverse complement strand
TTGTAGTCTCCGCAGATTCCCACAGACCCATCAGCCTTCACTAGTGTGACTATGGGTGTCTCCCTCCTGGAGTGATCAGTGGGCTCTAAAACCCCTTGGGCTATTAGTTTATCTAATTGTGCATCAATGTTTTCCTTTAAGGCAAATGGGACCCTTCTGGGTTTTAAACGGATTGGTTGTACCTTGGGATCTAGGTTAAATGTGAGGGGGGTCCCCAAGTACTTGCCTAATCCATCGCTGAAGACCTCTGGAAACTCAGACTTCAAGGCCTCTTCCCACTCAGTGTTGCTCACGTGATTGATGCCAGTCACCTCGATGCCCAACGGGTTGAACCACTCAAGGCCCAGCAGACTTGGGCAGTCCTTGTCCACGATGGTCAGTGGTAGGCGTTTGGTGTGGCCCTTGAATTTCATGTTGAATTCTCTTGTTCCAACTACTGGAATCTTGTTCCCTTGGTAGTCTTTAAGAGTCAATGCTTGCTTCTTAAAGTGCTTCTTCTGGATGTTGGGAAGAAGTCCGTGAATAGTGTCCCATGACACCATAGATAGGTATTAGCCTGAGTCCACTTCCATTTGGCAAGGCCTTCCTTCAATAAATACCTTGACATGCACTTTTCTGCTTCTTAAGGGTGATGAATGACCAATGGTGATTGTTTGATGAGTTTCATTCTTCCCATTTGCTTCTGTGCTGCGCCCCATTTTTCCCACTGAGATTGTTGTGCCTGAATTCTTTGTCTTTGCTTGTAGCAAACTTTCTTCTGTTGGGTGGAGTTCTGGATGATTTGCAGACTCTTGCTAGGTGTCCTCTTTTATCACAACGGAGGCAAATGGTGTCTAAAAACTTGCATTCAGTGCGGGGGTGGCTTCCCCCACAACCTCTGCAGTAGAAATCTTGCCTCTTTCTTCCCAGGTCTTTCTTTTTCCGCTCCATTCTGAGTCTGTAAATTCCTTCCTCCACCTCACTACAGTCTGACTCAGAATCTATTTGCTCACTATGAGTTGTTGTGGACTTTTCCACATCAGGATGGCTTGTGGCCTTGTTGATTTTCTTCATGGCTTCAGCTTCTGCTGAAGAGGCCTCTTCTATTGCTTCCTTCAGCGTGATCTTAGGTTTCAGTAATAACTTGCTCTGTAGCACCTTGTCTTTAAGGCCCAGAACAAATCGATCGCGCATGGCCTCTTCTAAATTGTTAAATTATGCACCCCCAATGTCTCTTAAACTTGCCATGAAGTCGTTTACGTTTTCGCTTTCCCCTTGATCACGACGGTAAAACTCATGTCTCTTAATGAGGCACGATACTTGTGGCGCGTAATGGGCTCTTAACAGTTTTTCTAAGTCAGGCCAGTCCATTACCTTCACGCTGCAGCTCCGCCAATGCCTTCGCCATCTTGAAAACTGCCGGACCGCAGGTGAGAAAGACCGCCCTCTTCCGCTTCTCGGAAATGTCGGCGAGATCGTTTCCCTCCAGATACATTTGGAAACGATCTGCATACGACTCCCAGTCTTCTGCCGTCGGATCGAACGGGGCTGGGGTGTTCAGTGCAGCCATCTCGCTCTCCTTCTGTTCCGCGTTGCCGTCTTCTTTAGGGGAATCCCATCCTTGTCGCCAGTGTTAAGTTTGCATGAAGAGACAGATGCAGAGTGCTTCAAGCTCTTAGTTTATTAGTGACTACAGCTCAGAACGGACCCAATTTGGCTGGGGTGCGGCTGCTACTTATAGCCAGCAGCCGCAGTTGCCAGCCAATCAGAGTGCAGGGTTTTCCCGCACTTTTTAAACCAATCATTTCAAACATTTTACAAGAACAGTTCAAACTAAACCAATGACTTCAAACCTACATACATAACAGTTTTACCATCTGAAAGGTAAAATAACTGATCAAAATTAACATTAGGAAGAGAAAATGCCTTAGGATGGAATTCTATTCATTAAAGTTTACTGTCAGGTAAAATTTAATTAAGTATAATGTGGTACAGTTTTTTGATTATTTTTTGAATTCAGGAGATGCAAGAAGCTGTGAAATTTAATGTTGCTTCTGACAGCTTAATTTTGTGATATGGTTTGTATAATTGCAGTTATTACTTGTATCTAGGAATTGTATTGCACACTATAATGTTTGAGAAAGACTTATTGTACAAGTAAATACTAAATATGTCTTGGGAGAAGTGTGTAAATGTGTTCCCTTTCCAAATGTGTTATTGGGAATGTCATTAAACTCCAACTATAAATGTGAAAACAGACCAGAATAGTCTGCAGAGCAGCTATGGAAACTTAGGGAAAGACATGACTTCTTTGAGGAGATGTGTTTCATACCTAAGATGATGTATTATTTAACCCCTATTTTAAAGGTTTTACAGAGCCCTGGTATCTTATTAGATGTTTTCCCACATATATATATAATGGGACACACTGGAAAAATGGTTAGTTTAGAATTTCAGTGAGAAACTTTATCTTATCCCCTAACCCTAACCCTAGCTGAGCAATTTGAGTATTAAATGACCCATTCTCTGTAAGTTTCAAAGACTAGTTTTGGAATGGTTTTTCTCCGTTCTTTATCAGAAATTTATGTTTAATTTTAATTGCATATACTTTTATTTCTTAAAGTTGGCTAAAGTTACTTGTTTATTTATAGAACTTAAAGTGTTTGTCTTCTTCCCCACTACCCAAAATTTCAGTTATAAATCCCCTATGTGAGCAGGCTATAGAGAATTCACATGATTAATGGCAAGTGCTGTTTAAATAGGAAGAGCCATTCAGCTTGCTCTTTTGCACAAGAGAAGGTGGTAAAATACAAATCTCTTCATGACAGAGTCCTTTCAGTATCAGAACAGGGAAGACAATACTTTCAGGCTAACGGGTCTTTAAAATCACTAATTAGAAAAAAATAATGGAGTGATTTTCAGAATTATCAATCATACAGTACTTCTAAAACAACCATCTGTAAATCTGTTGTTTATTTAACTATTTACTAAGTCTGCATTACTATTACTATTAATCTTTTCATTACTCCTTATCACCCATCCCCTTTCACTTGTGACAGTATGACTGTAACTTTGTCACTTGTATCCTTATGATTTATATTGACTGTTTCCTAGTATGATTTGATTGCTTAATGTACCCTATGACTATTATTAAGGGTTGTACCTTATGATTCTTGATGAATGTATCTTTTCTTTTATGTAGAGAGCACTAAGATAAATTCCTTGTGTGTCTAATCACACTTGGCCAATAAAGAATTCTATTGGCGGGTGGGGGAGAACAGCAACAAATTTATAAAGGGGTAGAGGAGAATGAGAATGAAAACACTTCATTCAGAAAATGGCACTTTGCTTCTTTTCTAGAATGTTTTTTCCTCTAAAGCAGGGGTGTCAAATTTGTGGCCCACCCAGTTTAGTGAAGTGGGAAAAAGTCTTAATATGTCAGGTGATGACACAATGATGACACGAGTTTGACACACCTGCCCTAAAGAATGTTATGAATTCTATTAACTTATTTAAAGAACAGCAGTGACATTTAAAGATGTTTGAGAAAATAGATACTGTTTTAAGCAGACTTTTCTACTATCTGTCATCAAGGAAGAAAAAGGAGAAAATCAAACTTCATTTCAAATGTAAAATAAAGCCAAAAGCAGCTTCTCCTGTTCATATAGCCCAAAGGCCTGGTGTCGTTTGCTCATCCATTGGCATCAGTTGCATCTTTGGAAAACTCACTGTGAGAGGAAGGAGGTTATATTAATATGTTATGCAAAGTTCTTGTCTTTATAGGGAAATTTGCACTAGAAGCTTATTTTTCAAAGACTTCCTGAAATATCCTGTTAAACAATGGAAAAAGAATGGAAGTTAGATTTGGAAGGATGGGGAACAAGTTGGAACTAAGGTGAATGGTTTGTGGAATAAATCTGTTACAGAACCAGGCTGCAAAATACTTTGTGAAAGAGGAGAATATTTTTCATAAAGGACAAGTCTAGAATATGTAGATGCAGTACGAAGAGTCAAGGTTATTGCCAACAATTCATTTTTGCAGGAATGGGTTAGCTGTTCTGCTAGGTAATATCAGATAGATTGCTCCTGATTATCAAATATAATCAATACTCACAAATAGACTTACTCTTTAGATAACTTTTTATTCTAAGAACTGGTGAAGGGGAGGTTGGTTGGCTATAAATGAAATCTGGGATGCCTTACATTCTGCTCCTGAATCTGAGGATGGAACGAATGGCATTTTAGGGAATGTAGAGATAAAAATATCTGATTTACAGAATAAATGATTCTATGTTATTATCGCTATCACATATCTTAATAAAAGATTTCACTGAAGAAGCTACCACTTAGCTTTTTTTAATGAAGTGCAGTTGGACGTAAACTCTTTTCCCCTCTTGTCTTGTTCCCCTGAAAAAGACAGAAAGTATCTCAGGGGAAAACTTTAAAAAGTCTCCTATGTACAGAGACAACTGTTCTCTTCTTTCATCTTGTTTTAAACAAATTTCTGTGTGACGTTTGTGCAGAAGATAGCTGGAGAACAATTCCACAATGATGGGTGAAATTGATCTGCACCATCACATGAAAGAGTGGGATTTTACGGAGCAAATGTCAAAAATATTTTTAAATGTAATGGATCTTTTGAATTAAAACTGCTCATCTGCCTCACCTAACAATATAGCATAATACAATAATGCTATTTTCCTTTCCATGCTGGTTCAACACAGGGAGATGCATAAGCAACTTCCAAATACATTTCTGTAGCATGACTGTGCAGTGTTTCATTATTCCAAGGTAAAAGGTTGTTTTATAGCAGGGGTGTCAAGTTCAATTTCATTGAGGGCCACATCAGGGTTGTGTTTGACCTTGGAGGGCTAGGGGATGGCGTGACCATGGTTGCTGTGGCTGGGAGGCATGGCCATAGTGGGCATGACTTGGGACTTGTGTCGTGGACACCTGTGGTGGCCAAGTGCTAAGGGAGGACTTCCCTGGGACCCTCCCTCACTCTCATTATAATTTCCTTCCTCCCTCCCTCCCTCCCGCTTGGGGCGGTTTTTCTTTTTTCGGAAGCGAGGCTTTGCTTTCGTTTTCCCTCTTCTCGCAGCCTCTACTTGCCGGTTCTCTAACTCCCTTGGTGCTGCCGATACGCCCCTTCCCTTGTGGTTTCTTCCTTTTATTCTTGATCCCTCCCCTCTGAGAACGCTGGGGTAGGGGCGCAGGAGTCCCGATTCCCCGATTCTGCTGCTCTTTTGGAACGAAGCCATTGCGGGGGCGGCAGAGCTGTGCGGGCGCCGGAAAAACAGTTGGTGCCATTTTTCTCTCTCCTGGGGGTAGTTGCGGCTTGCACATGCGCACTCCCCTCCTTCCAAGGCATTTTTCTCCATGAGGCCTCGTGGGAGTCCAGACTGGCTGCTGCCAGAGCCCTGTGAGAGTTTTTTTTCTTGTCTCCTTCTGTGTTTTCTCCCCAGGCTCTCTTGGTGAAGAAGCCTAGGGTACAATACTATATTTTAAATAGAGAATTGTTGTTGGTCTGAGTGACCTTTTCTTAGTTGGCACTCTCACAGGTGTTTCTTGTAAAATTTCTTGTCTACTCTGGGTAAATTCTACCCTGATTTTCTCTACAGCACAGCAGTCATCTTATCCAACTAATCCCCAGGCCTGGGCCTGTGGGAATGGTTGACAAGGGCATACTTTGTATTTTTTTCTGCCCTATGAACTAGTTCTCAATTTGGCATGCCAGTTTTCTTGTGAGACTCTTTGTTTATCTCAACTTCCAACCATTCCAAATATTAGCAATAATTGTAATACATATTGCTTATCCACGAGTCTCTATAAAAATTCAAAAAGGGGAGTGTGTTTTTCTTTGGGGTGGCTTGCCCAGTGACTGGAGCGGGACCCAGGACGTGCCAACCATCCAGGCAGCCACTAAATCTTATTACATATCTATTTATAATTCTCCTTTTTTCTGAGGTATCTCTTACCACACATGGCAAGTAGGGGTGACGACAAGTCTCATAGCCTAGACAAATCTGTCATTCCTAAAGGTCCTTCTAAGGCCGCACAAAGAGAGGCATCCCGGCGCCAGAAGGCACTGGAGAAACAAATTCAGAACAATACCAAGGGCTCTCTGGGGGCACCTCAGTTACCAGACCCTACCCTGCCCACCCAACCCCTTCCATCCCCTAGGCCTTTAGACCCCTCCACATCCCCTACACCTAGCCCCTCAGTCATATCAAGCACACGCCCTTCAAGGAGGGTGCCAGAAGCAACCTTCACCCCTAAGGCAGCTGGACTGCGCCAGGAAGAATTCCTCCCACAGGAGGTCCCTGATACCATGAAGGCGTGGATGGAACTGGCGATTTCTAGGGGAATTACAGCGGGGGTGCAGCAGTCCCTGGCAGCCAGACAATCTTACAGATCAGAAGGTGACTTGCGCTCCATGAGGTCCTCGGTCAGAGCAGGCTCGGTCATTTCACAGGTATCTCAATTCATAGATTTTCACCCTCATCTCAATCAGGATCAGGAGGGGGGGGAGAAGATGATCCCCTTGCTCAGATTGACTCAGTCTCTGTTCAACAAAGTGAGGACCCCTCGGTTCCGTCCACAGAAAGAGGGATGTCCGATGACGAGAACGTAAAACCGGACCATCCAACTTTCACGGGCCTCTTTCAACCACAGTTGTTCAAATCCCTTCTTTCCAAAGCAAAAACCACAGCCCGCATTCCAAAGCCCCCTCAGTCCCACATCCTACAGATTCTGAGACTGAGGATGATCTGGTCTTCTCTCAGCCAGTTAATGAGGAGGAGGTTATTCCGGTCCCCAAAATGTTTTCAGACCTCCTCCATAAGCAGTGGATGTCAGCAACATCTTTCCCGGCCCCTTCAAATTTTGATAAGAAGTTTTTCAATCTGGATCCAGATTTCGCTAATAATTTGGTCACACCCAAGGTCAATGATCCAGTGGTAGCCCTGACCTCCTCTTCTACTGTCTCCACCAAAGCAGAGGATGCCCTAAAGACTGACGATAAGAAGGCCGAGATTGCCCTCCGTAAAGCACACCAAGCAGATGCCTGGGCCATCAAGGAGCCCATGGCTGCATCTTTTTTCACCAGAGCATCTCTCAGGTGGCTCCGCCACCTGAGGGATACCATTCCAAGTTCCAACGTTAGGGCCCACCAGGACATAGCAAAACTAATTGCAGCTACGGAATTCTCCACCGATGCCACATTTCATGCCGTAAAGTTTTCAGTCAGGGCCATTGCCTCACAGGTTACTGCCCGTAGATTACTGTGGCTGAAGCATTGGCAGGGATAGTAAAATAAATGGAAACTCGTTTCCTCCCCAGTGTCAGCTAATAAATTATTTGGACCTGCCCTAGATCCTCTGTTGATAGAGACTAGGAACAAACGAAAAATCCTCCCTTCCCTTCTTCGTTGTCCTGACAGTAGGTTCTCACATCCCTTTCGCAGAGGCCCCTCCCGTCCCTACTTCCAGAGTTCTTTCTCCTCCAGGACCTTCAGGGGATCAGGTTACAGAGGCAACCAACAGTCAGACAGGTCAGATTTTTCAGACAGGGGTTGACGGGGGGGTAAGGGCAAGAGAGGCTTCAGGGGACCGCCAAGTCGAGGATCTCATAGATCCTGCTAATCATGGGGTTCTAGCCCCTATAGGTGGATGGCTTCATTTCTTTGCTGATCGCTGGGAGTTGTCCACTTCTGATGCCTGGGTGCACGACACCATTCGTTTTGGACTAGCGTTAGAATTCCTTTCTGCCCCCCCAAGTTTCTTTATGCAATGCCCCATTTCTAGGGTCCCTGAAAAAAGGGCCCTGATGGAATCCGCAATTAACCACTTGCTACACATCAGGGCCATTCAATCAGTTCCCAAGGACCAGCAGGGACAGGGTTTCTATTCTTTGCTCTTTATTGTCCCTAAAGCCTCAGGGGGCTGGAGGTCGATCTTGGACCTCAAACGGCTTAACCGATCGTTGGTCTATCGCAAATTTAAGATGAGCTCCCTCCCATCTATCCTCCTTAGTGTCAGACGAGGTGATTTCCTATCTTCCATCGATCTGACAGAGGCATATCTGCACATACCAATTTGGCCTGCCCACTCGAAATTTCTTAGATTTTGTTATAATAATCACCATTATGAGTATGTTGCCCTTCCCTTCGGCCTCTCCTTGGCCCTGAGGACATTTACGAAGGTTCTGGCGGCCCTGGCAGCTCACCTTAGGGGCATTCCGGTTAGGCTCCAGTGTTATCTGTACGATATCCTAATTTTATCCCACTCTGCTAGACAAGCTCACATGGACACCAAGGTCACGTTGCAGGTTTTACAGCAAAACAGGTTTTCTATTAATTGGAAGAAGAGTCATCTCTCCCCGTCAGCCCGGTTGACCCATCTGGGGGCAATAATTGATACTCTTGAGGAAAAGGTTTTCCTCTCCCCAGATCGCCTAGAGAGCATAAGGAACTTAGCCCAATGTATTAGATCCTCGCGGCAGGTCCCATTAGCTGACTTGTCAACATTGCTAGGTAAATTGTTTTCTTCCATTTCCATTGTTCCCTGGGCTCGCTTCCATGTTAGGGCGCTCCAGTGGTTTCTCCTTCCGTTTCAAAGGTCGGGTCATAGCAGCTGCACAGCAAAGGTCCGGGTGCCTACAAAAGTGAGACTCTCCCTACTTTGGTGGACGAATCCGTCCATCAACAAAGGATCTCTTCTACGGGAGCCGGAAAGTCTCATAATTACCACAGATGCCAGTCTGTTCGGATGGGGCGCACATCTTCAGTCTTGGTCATGTCAAGGTCGCTGGTCAGCGGACGAACAGAGGAACAGCATAAACTGGCTGGAGCTCAGGGCGATCCATCTCGCCCTCCGCAGTTTCCTTCCTCGCATCCATCAGGATCACGTCCTCATTCTCACAGACAATGTCATGGCGAAAGCGCATGTGAACAGGCAAGGGGGTACCCACTCTGTTCTACTGATGAAGGAGGCAGAGCGGCTTTGTCTTTGGGCAGAACGCCATCTAGGTTCCGAAAGGGCAGAACATATCTCAGGCGTGGACAACACTCAGGCAGATTGGCTCAGCAGAGCAACAGTGGACCCGTCCAGTGGTGTCTTCACCCGCTTGTTTCACGAGCTGACGCTCAGATTTGGCTGCCCATGCATGGACCTGTTTGCCTCCTCCCTGAATGCTCATCTTCGCAGGTTTGTGTCCAGATACTCTGCCCCAGGCGCAGAACGTCAATGCTCTTCACTGCCCTTGGCCTCAGGGTCTGCTGTATGCATTCCCTCCCATTCCACTGATCCCCAGGGTAATTCAAAAGCTCTTAGCGGAGAAGGCCTCCTGATCTTATGTCGTTCCCTTCTGGCTGAGGAGACCGTGGTTTGCGGACCTCCGCAGCCTCTCCAAGAAGAACCCTGGAGGATCTAGATCACAAAGTGTGTCTCACCCAAGGTCCGCTCCTGCATCCGGACCCCAGTGGCTTCAACTATCACTACCGGTGGCTTGTTTGTCCCGCTGACTAACAGGAGGCTGAGAGGCCCGTGGAACATTGCTCGGAGGCGCCTCTCGTCGGTGACATCTTCAGGCAGGCTTAGACAAAGGCCTCTTGCCTAACACTCTAAAGCGCCAGGTGGCAGCCATTGCATCTGTGGTGCATTGGCCTGGCCTTCCTTCCATTTTGCACCACCCTTGGATCAGGGCTTTTCTTTTAAGCGCACCCCACTTGCTCAGCCCGCCAGGGTTCACCGCTTCCAACATGGGACCTTTCCTTGGTTCTCGATTTCTCACAAAGGATCCTTTTGAGCCTCTGAGGTCCATCAGCCTCCAATTCCTAACATACAAGGTCGTTTTCTGGTGGCGATTACTTCGCTCGGCGCATTCTGAGGTTGCCGCTTGTCGTAAATGCAGCCATCTCTGCATGCTTCCATTCTGACAGGGTGGTGTTGCTCCTGATCCGACCTTCATGCCGGTAAGGTGAATTCGCCTTCCACAGGACGGAGCTGGTTCTTCTCCAACTTCTGTCCGCTGCCTCTTCTCTACCACCTAGAACACCAGTGGCATTGACTGGACGCCCACAGGGCTCATGTGAGCCCACCTTAAGTGTACAGCCCCTACTCGAAGTTTGAGGCTCTATTTGTTTCCTTTAGTCCGACCTCTCAAGGGCGAAAGTTCCTTCTACCATTGGTCACTGGTTGCAGGCCACACATTATGCGAAAGCATACCTTTCACAGTCCCTGCCGGTGCCTTCTCCGGTATCACTGCCCACTCCACGAGAGTGCTATGTCCGCTGCCTGGGCCACTCAGGCTCCTATTCTCGAGATATGCAGAGCAGCCACTTGGGCCTCGCCATCGCCATTTGTCCGGCATTAAGGTTGACGTCTTTGCTTCGGCTGACACCTCCTTTGGCAGAAGAGTGTTGCAACGGGTCCACTGCCTGGGGTGTTTTCGCCCAGACGGAGTCCTCCTGTAGGACAGGCCCAGCTTTGGTATGTCCCACTTCCTGGATGTGCTCCTCTGGAGCAGCTTGTTGGAGAATGGCTGGTATTACCTGATATGCCCTTTCTGGGGGGAGCTGTGCGAGCATCCAGCCCCTCCCTTTTTTTTCCTTTCCGCCTGGGGTGTGGGTTCTTCCTGTTCGACCTCGTGTCCTTGTTGACTTTGAGCTAGCTTTGGGTCTACCCTGTCGGCTTGGTTCTGGCCGGCCCTTCGTCTCACAGCAAACTGGGGGGACGACGGAGAGCGGAGGAGTCAGAACGCCCCCTTCAAAGCCCAGCCTATCAGAACGGAGAGACTAAGCACCTCCCACTTCCTGGATGCTCGTCGCAGCTCGAGAAATGGCGAGTATCAGGTAAGTACCAACGCCCCCATTCTCATGTTCTCTTAACTTAGACGATATGATTTTACTCTTTATTGTCATGTTGTCATGAAGAAAATTAAATGAAAAACAGGATAAAAGCTAGATTTTAGAATTACCTAACCCCATACTGTTTGAGCTAGCTTTGGAAGTATGTCACTATTCCAAAACATAACTATAAAGATAAACCGATGCATAAACACCATCCTCGGGTTGAAATGGGGTGATGGAAGAATTTTTAGCTACATTATAAATAGGCAAACTAAGAGCAGCTACAATATATCTAAAATAATACAGTATATACATTTTGTGTATATTGTGTGTATTT
>SOZL01000475.1:10160-22055 GCA_009733165.1 Naja naja | reverse complement strand
CCATCTATGTCAAAACTGAACAGCTATATCTCAACAGAGGGGCAGGGATACGCCATCATCTATCTCCGTCTATAACGCAGTCCTTTCAATAGTTCCAAGAAGACTCTACACAAGTGGTGGGTTGCAAATTTTTAACAACTGGCTGGGTAGGCGTGGCCAGTTGGTCATGTGACTGTGGGTCTCTCACACCAGCCCCGCCTCAAAGGCAGAGGTAGGATTCAGCCAGTTGGGCTAATCCCACCATTGGCTGGATCCGTCCCACCCAGTTTTTGGCCATTTTCAGGCCATTTTTGGGCCATTTTCAGACCATTTTTGAGCCATTTTCAGCCCGTTGTTTGGGTTGTTTCTCAAGCCATTTTCCAGTCCATTTCCAGGCTGTTTTTTTAGCCATCATTAGGTCAGTTTTGGGGCCAAAACAACCCAAAAATGGCCTGAAAACAGCCCGAAAAATGCCCCAAAAGCAGGCCATTTTTGGGCCATTTTCAGTCATTTTAAGGCCATTTCCAGGCTGTTTTGGGCCATTTTCAGGTTGTTTTTTTGGGGCAGAATGGCCTGAAAGCCCAAAATGGTCTGAAAATGGTCCAAAAAATGCCCCAAAAGCTGGCTGTTTTGGGGTTGTTTTTCAGCCATTTTTCAGGTTTTTTCCAGGCTGTTTTTGGACTGTTCAGGCCATTTTTCAGGCCGTTTTGGCCCAAAAAATGGCCTGAAAACAGCCCAAAAACAGCTCCCAAAACAAGGAGGGGTGGGCCAGCCAGTGGTGGGATTTGCTGCTTTACCGAACTGCACAGAATCTTAACTTTAATTGAAATCGTGCGAACCAGCAGCTGCGGCCCATCTCTGCTCACACACCCATTTACACTCAGGACAGATAAACCTCCAAGTGATCTCAACAACTCTCTAAAAGAATGCAAATGACCAGCTGTCTGCATTATAGGTTGTGCTTTCTAAATGTGCCACCTCCCTTTCAGAAGCTAACTTTAATTGATCTCACTTAAGACCTGCAGGCATCCTAATTAATGGACTCACCATACCAATTAAGCAGCAGTTCTTCTGAGAAGTGTCATTAGGTTTATTACAGTTCCTCAGAAATGCCCTTATTAAGACAGTTCCCCATTTATTGCATCATGTATTTTAAGGAGCAAGAGAAATGATCAACCAAGCTGGCTTGAGACACTGTAATAAATAGATATTTTAAAAGATAGGATACATGTGATATTGGACTACCAATTGGAGAACAAGTAACCCTGGGTTCAGAGGAAATGCATATAATTATAAAGGATAAGTCACCAAGTAGCCCATTAGAGCCAACTTGGTTAAGTAGTTGTGGTTCTCCTGATTTCAAGCATCAGTTTTTCCAACTCGGCTTGGGGTTGCCAAGGGCTGAAATTGGAACCTTCAAAAGATGTATTCAAAGCATGCCCTTTACCACTGAACAATGTTTTCCTCCAAGAAATGAAACATAGAAGACATTCAACAAAATATTTTTGCAATATTTTGAAATACCAAGCATTTCAGATTCACATCTTTCTTTCTTTCTTTCTTTCTTTCTTTCTTTCTTTCTTTCTCTTTCTTTCTTTCTTTCTTTCCTTTCTTTCCTTCCTTCCTTCCTTCCTTCCTTCCTTCCTTCCTTCCTTCCTTCCTTCCTTCCTTCCTTCTTCTTCATGATTTTTTCAGTTGTTTACAGCTACCAATGTATTTTTGAATAATAGAGCTATGTGTTCTAAATAAAGGTTAGTAACCTTATGTCTGAAGGTTAGAGAAGATAATATAAAGCTAAGGAATATCACATTTAAGGTAAGTTTCTTCTCAGAGTCATTGTAAGAAGCATTCCCATTTGGGGGGGGGGGGGGAAGGAACAGCCATTGTGATGCAGTGGTTAGAATGCAGTATTGCAGGATAACTCCACCCACAGCCAAGTGTTCAAGCCTGACCAGCTCATGGTTGACTCAGCCTTCTATTCTTCTGAGGTCGGCAAAACAAGGACCCATAGTTAGGGACAATATGCTGACATTGTAAACTGCTCAGAGGGTGCTGTAAAGCACTGTAGAGCACTATATAAGTCTTGCTGCTATTGCTATTATTAAAGGAGACTGTACTGTAGAGAATAATCCTCACTTCAATCCTGTTTGGCTCTGTTGTTCTCAGGTTGCTTCCACAGTCTTAATTAGTAACATTTCCAGCTCCATCCTGGCCTGATGTTAGATAATCACATTGGCAGTGTGGTATTTTTGAGTGCAAAGGAGTACAACAGGGAATTTCAACAACTGAAGATAATCACCAAGAACAAAGACGATTTTGCAAGATATCCTGAAATGTCACTGAAAAACTGAGAAAACTTTTATTGCTAGAATTTTTTGTAAAACAAATTAATACATGATTAAAATGGAAAAGGCTATACTTACATAGCAGTATTTTAGGGTCAATTTATAGCTTTACTTTAAAAAACTTTAAAATTATACAGTAAGATAGGGACATTTAGAATCATCATATCCAACTCAGTTCAGGAATCCAAATTAGAACAGGTGTCTATTTGAACAAATCCATCAAAGAGAATTCTACTATTTCCCTTGGTAATTGTTTCAACTGTTAAAATGCTATTATTGCAAGAAGTTTCACTTAACATTCATTACTTCATTGATTTCTTTATTTCATGTCATGTACTCTTGCATGGTATAGGTAGACATTCTTCTATTGATTAGCTTGACTTTAATTTAGATATTTGAAGAGTGTTATGTCATAGTGCTATTTTTTCTTGCTTCTTCTCAATGCTAAAATTCCTAGATGTTTCAAGTTTCATGTTATAAGATTTTGTTCATGATTATCCTTCTTGACCTGAGCTCACCATCACAAAGTAATGAACTCACCTTCACAAAGAAATCTTTCTTGAAGAGTAATTTCATATTTATAATTCAGTGTGATTGAACTGTGAAAAACTAGTTGTGTATTCTAAGAGTTTGAATGTGTCAGTGGCTTACTTCATAGAAAGAACAAGCTGATGACCTGGACCATCACATATTCTTTTTCACACAGAGAAGTGCGTCCTCAGAACCAGTAGGGAAAAATTTGGAAACCCACCACTGATAATGACATACCATGATGGCATACAAACAGTTATTTGATTGTATAACGATACTGAAGCTATAGTATTGGACTATTTTAGCCCTTGGTGACCTTCATTGAACAAGAGGTTGGGCTTAATAGTCTACAAGGTCTTTTGAACTCTCTGATAGGAGATTTCCTAAGCAGTATTGAAGTAGCTACTATATAGAATTGGTTTTCAATACATGAATTATTTAAATATTTTATATGTCAGCATTTGATCAAATAGTGGGGTATAAGAGAATGATCAAATAAGCACTGTGACACCAATTCCATTCTTTTGTATGCCATGATATTTGTAAAAAAGCTGAAGCAGCATTGAGCAACATTGTAGTGATGATTTAATTATTCCTTGCCTTCTGTAAATACCTATGTCACATGAGATTTGGATGGAAAGTATTGACCAGGACATGAATTGTAGTATTGACTGGATGGGTTTTAAAGGAAGCACAAGATATTTTCAGGTTACAAATAGGTTAGGAAGAAGGATAAAGATTGAAAATTTCTTACCCTTCTTGCAGGAACATCATATATAAATAAGAATACTGATTTTAAAATAAATTGTATCTAATTTTAGGGACACAAGGAAATAACTTGTAACACCCTGATAATACATGCCCTTGGTTAGTACTGACTGCTGAAACAACATATTTGTGGGTTTTTTTTAAAAAAAGAATATTAATTTCTTCCACAATACGAATCCAGAAAGTGAGTTTTATGTAGTTTTGCAGTTATGTAACAATTCAAATCAATTTAAGTTTGCTCTTTGGGGATTACTGTTGATGAAATTTGGCAGTTATTTTTGCCTCTAAAGTCTTAAAAAGTATGAAGCAATCCCCAGATAATATATTAGTATAACATTAATGTAATGCATATTAATATATTGGATCAAAGGTTGAAATATTTTCAAATAAGTGCATAAAGTTTAAATAAATGCATAATGTTTCCTTTCAGCTTCAACCATAACAATACAAGAGCACACAATAGATATAAACTCAAGGTTAACCGCACCAAACTTGATTGCAGGAAATACGACTTCAGCAACAGAGTGGTCAATGTCTGGAATACTCTACCTGACTCTGTGGTTTCTTCCCCAAACCCCAAAAACTTTAACCTTAGACTGTCTACTATTGACCTCACCCCTTTCCTAAGAGGTCTGTAGGGAGCAGGCATAAGCGCACCAACATGCCTACCGTCCCTGTCCTATTGTTTCTTTTATTTTTCTTATATGTATTCATTTCATGTATTCACAACTATGTTTATCCTTATACTTATTATCTTGTAAGCGATTGACAAAATAAACAAACAAATAAATAAATAAATAAAGTGAAACTGAATTCAATTAGTTTGTGTTTACATTTTTTTACAAGTTTATTTACAGATTAACAGTAATGCTTAATGGGGAAATTCATGCAATTAATACATAAAAGTATTAAGTAATAAGTATAAATGTATATGATCATTCTGTTTTCTACCCCTGAATTTGCATCAAACTCCTTTTATAGATTTATGTTGGAATGACCCCAGGAATCCTCCTCTTTATATCAGTATATTGTGTGACACAGTTTGTGTAATATTTACTAAATAGACAAAACAATACAGGTAGACCTTTAGTATTAACCATTATTTTGTCACTTTTTAAAGTTGTTCTTCAAATCAACCCTTTGATTTCTTTAGAATACGTTTATGCATTCCATTGCTTCTTTACACAATTTTCTATACAGATACTCCTTATTTAGTGACTGCTTCATTTAACAACCATTATGATGATAATAAAAAAATTAACTTTATAACCTATCCTTATATTTATCCTTACCCTTTATCAACTTTATACGCACAGATTTTGTAGCTCTATACAACAGGGAAAAGCTGAAGTAAAATCATAAGGATAGTCACTGCTTCACTTAGTAATTGTTTCATTTAGTGACTGAATTGCTGATTCCAATTGTAGCCACTACATGATGACTACCTTTACTATTGGATAATGAATTTTATTTTCAAGATTTATTTATTTATTTATTTATTTATTATTTGAACTTATATGCCCCATCTCCAAGACTCAAGGCTTACAACTAAAAAGCAAAGAACAATAAATACATTAAAAACGATTAAATCAGAGTTATAAGCCCAAATATTTATAAAATGAATTAAAATTTAAAAATAACCCTCCCAAAGGGTCACAGCCCGGGTTGGTCAAATAACCAGGTCTTCAACTCAAGGCGGAAGGTGCGGAGGTCAGGGGCCAGGCGGAGCTCCAAAGGCAGTTGATTCCAGAGGTCAGGGGCAGCTACAGAAAAGGCTCGTGTCGGGGAACCGCCAGCCGGCATTGGCCGCCGACGAACCCCGAGGAGTCCCTGCCTATGAGCTCGAACAGGGCGATCGGTGTTTGACATCGGAAGAAGGCGCCTTAAATATTGAGGACCCATGTCGGAAGGACTTTGTATGTTAACACTAAAACCTTGAATCTCACCCGAGCGCAACCGCAACCAATGCAGGCCGCGAGGAGGGGGTCACATGGGAGAACCGGTAACTCCCATCACCACCAGCCGCCGCATTTTGCACCAGCTGCAATCTCCGGATGGTATGCAAGGGCAGTCCCAAATAGAGAGCGCTGCAGTAGTCAAGCCTAGAGGTAACAAGGGCATGAGTGATCGCGCAGGGCATCCCGATCCAGAAAAGGGCTAAGTTGACGAACAAGACGGAGCTGGGCAAAGGCCCCTGGCAACGCCCCCACCTGCTCCTCCAACCGAGCCGACATCCAGGAGGACCCCAGATTCGCGCCCTATCCACAGGGGCAGCACCTCTCCCCTATGGCCAAAGATGGATAATCTTGACTGGGTCGGGATGCCGGTATGCACAGCCACTCAGTCTTGGCCGGGTTGAGTCGAAGCATGTTTCCGCCATCCAGTTCCGCACGCATCCAAACACTGGGTCATCAGGAGAGGGCATCACTGATCTGGCCTGGGGTGGAAATGTACAGCTGAGTATCATCAGCGCATTGATGGAATTTCACCCCAAAACCACGGATGATCTCACCCAGCTGCTTCATGTAGATGTTAAATAAAAGGGGGAAAGGACCGACCCCTGAGGGACCCCACAAGAGAGTACCCGGGACGACCTGACCCCCTGTCAGCACTGATTGCACCGCCTCGAGAGGTAGGAGGAGAACCACCAAGAACGGTGCCCCCACTCCCAACCCCCCAAGGCCGCAAAAGGATACCATGGTCGATGGTATGGAAGGCCGCTGAGAGGTCTAATAGGACCAGGACAGAGGAAAAACCCTATCCCGAGCCCTCCAGAGATCATCCATCAGCGACCAATGCCGCCTCCGTGCTATACCCAGGTCGGAAGCCTGATTGATACGGATCTAGGTAGTCCGCTTCATCCAGGAAAAGCGAACCTGTTGAGCCACCACATTCTCAACAACCTTCGCCAAAAACGAAGGTTGGAGACTGGACGAAAGTTGTCTAACACAGTCGGGTCCAGGGCAGGCTTCTTCAGGAGGGGCCTCACCACCGCCTCTTTCAAGGCGGCGGGAAAGACACCCTCCCTTAAAGAAGCATTGATAACTGCCCGGAGCCAACCGCAGGTGGCCTCCCTGGCGCATAAGCCAGCCAGGAGGGACACGGGTCCAACAAACATGTGGTGGAACTCATACGCCGCATTATCCTGTCCACTTCATCCTCGGAAACCGGATCGAACTCATCCCAGATAACCAGACTCCCCGCACCCCCTTCCTCAGACCACTGCAAATCGGAGGATAACCTCCTTTATATAGACATATGTACATTTTCCCCTTTAAACCTTGTCTGAACATTAAACATGAAACGTATTTAATGGTGGGGGCAATAAAATGCATATTAAGGTGATTTGGTTTTACAGAAAGAATAATGATAATAATGTATAAAAACAAATATACGAAGAAGGGAGGAACAGGAAGGCCAAGAAAATGCTAATTTATCTTGAAAGGGCTCTTCCTCAAGGAACCCTTCAAATAATCATATGATCACTTCCCATACCACTTTTGAAAGAAATTCTGAAATGTCTATATGTTCAAAACAGACCTATGAAATAAATAAGTACAATCATTCATACAACGTTTTATTAGATCTCTGCCAAGTTTTAGATATAAATGAAAGTATGAATATTGATATTGACCTTTAAACAAGTCATTCTAATATTTGTTTCATATGCAATTTCCCAAATATTGGGTGGGCGCTTCACATTATTTCATGAAAATGAATTACCTTAATTTCCATCCTTGTTTTATTCAATCCCTTATCTCTTTTATTTTTTTAACAATATTTAGTCATTAGAATTCATATCTGAATTATTTTTTAGTATTTAGAATTAAGATTTCTAGAGTGCTGTACACATTTTCAAATACCTATCTAGAATGTGAAATTATAAAACAGAAGCAAAAAAGAACCTGCAAAGAAAGATCAAAGGAAAGCACAAGCCAGAGATTTAGCAGATAGAAAAACTCTAATAAGACAAAGCTGCAATCACTTCTAGGCAACCAAAGATAAAGGATAAGCTTAAGGATACTGCATATATGTCTCCCTCTCCTTCTAAACTCCATTAATATTTTTTATTCTCCATTAGATTGAGCAATGGATGATGGTTTTCCCCTGAAAATGAGGTTTTAATTGGAGACAGAGGAAGGTTGCTGTCTATACTGGGAATAACTTAATGGAAATTGGTATTTGGTTGTTAAGAATCGTCTTTTAACAGCTCAAACAGTCATTGCTATATTTGATCAGCTTCTGAATTCCAATTTAAAAAATAGATGAATTAAAGACTTCAATATCAAATTATACTTCCAAACCAGTTATGGAACCAAATAGCAAGGTTTCAACACTTACCTCTAATCCATGGACTGCATGGAGTGTACAAAAAAACAAACAACAACAAAACAAAACAATTCAGTTAAGGAATCTACTAAGGAGAAACTAATTTTGCTGAGATCCTGAATCTTCCTTCAAGTTGCTGATGCTTCTCTGAACAAGGCAGGTGGTACAGACTGGTAACATTACACTCTTCCACAACTCATTCATTGTAAAATACAGACTAATGAGTTTACCAAAATCTTCTGACTTCCTAGTAGGCATGGATCTAAAAGAATAACTTTAGCCAGTTTATTTTTCCGTAAGAGCCTTGGTGGTGCAGGCTATTCAACGCCTAGCACTTAGTTCCAGCTGCCTGCAATTAGTGCAGGCTCAAATCCCACCAGGCTCAAGGTTGACTCAGCCTTCCATCCTCTCGGGGTAGGTAAATTGAGGGCCCAAGATTGTTGGGGGCAATAAGCTGACTTTGTAAAAATGCCGCTTGGGGGGCCCAAAAGCCCTAGTAATAAGCAGGCATATACAATGGAATGAAGGCTATTGCTAAGCGCATTGGGTTGTGCTCCAAAACAAAATTGTAAGCCGCCCTGAGTCTCCGGAGAAAGGCGGGATATAAATATGAATTTAAAAAATTTTTTTTAAGGAGGTTTGTATTTTGTTCATATGTGTTTTGTTGTATCCAGCTCTTACAAATTTCTGGAGGGGGAGCCAATCAATGAAGGAGAATGGCACAAGCTCTAGAGCTGCTAATCACAGCCATCCACTATCTAGAAAACAGGGAACTCCTTTAAAAGTCAAGGGCAAAACAGGATAAATACAGGGAAAGAAATGCCCTAAATCAGGGCTCTCAAATTCCCAGTCTGTGGGCCACACCCAAAGCCGGTGTAGTGAAGGGAAAAAAGTCCCAATACATCACTTGATGCCACGTGACAATGTGAGTTTGACACTCCTGCCCTAAAGGAAAGATACAGATTTCAGATGACTTTTTAGAAGATGAGGTAGATTAAGCTCAGGTGTTTGCCACTCTCCAACTTGAAATGAAGATGGGTGGAAAGGGTCTGCTAACAATAATTTGGTGAGATTCCTTTCTGAATTTGAGATAATAGTTTTATAAGAAACTTGGTCAGATGGAGAGGATGATGCAGTACAAATCCCTGATTTTCAATGCTGGTATACCCTGCCCAAAAGTTAAAGAAAAAAGGGTGAGCCTCACAGGGTTGATGCATTCTTTGTAAAGAAGAACTGTGATGGCAATGTATAAAAATTATATAATGGGGATAGTCTGCCTCACTGGCCAGGAAATTCATATATAAAGATTTTGAGTTTTATTCGTAAATGTTTATGTTCCCCAAATGCATCCTCTTATTGCAAGTCTGGCTACTGGGTACATTTGGAAAGATTATTGGAAGAAATAATTACTTTACACACCCGAGACATAATGATTTTACTTGGTGATTTTAATACAAAAGTAGGCCAATTACTTCATGACTTTGCTTGATATATTGGACTTCCAAAGTCCAATATATTGGAGTTTTTGGGGGATAATCATTCACTTTGTTATATATATATATATATATATATATATATATATATATATATATGTAGGTCTTGGTGTATTCGGTCTTGTCCTGTAAGATTGAGAATACCTTGGCAACGTTTGAGAAATCTCATCCGTCATCTTCAGGCTGGTGTCTTCAGCTTCGTTCTCCTGGGAGAAGACACCAGCCTGAAGAGGACGGATAATTGTCAACGCTACCAAATATTCTCAATCTTACAGACAAGACAATACACCAAGACCTCTACCTTTACTACCGTGAAAATCTATGAAAACAAATATATATATATATATATATATATATATATATATATATATATATATATATATATATATGCAGGTCTTGGTGTATTCGGGTCTTATCCCGTGTAAGATTGAGAGTATCTTGGTGATGGTTCGACGAGATCCCACTCGCCATCTTCAGGCTGGTGTTTTCGGCTTTGTGCTTGTTCTCTGATAATTCTCTGATAATTCTACAAAACAGACAAAAGGTATTAGAAACACCAATCAGTGTTCTGCACACAACAAACTCCAAGACCAATAAACACAGACCAAGACTCCCAGCCAATCAGGATGAAGAAAAAACCATTCTAACACAGCACATGGCTAGCTCTAAATTTAAAACAGAAACAGCTGTGAAAGCCTGACACACAGACGAACCCAATACACAAGCCTGATGATGGCAGGTGAGATTCTGCCGAAACGTCGCTACAACTTTAAAAGCACAACTATAAGGACATGGGAAAATACCCGAACACTATACATATACATATACACATACACATACATATACATATTAGTAAGCTGGATTGTCCACTTTATTAGGAAAACTTGGTTTCTATTGTTATAATCACTTTCTGATTATTAATAAATTAAAGTGTAAAAAAGTTTTGGAAAATGACATCAAAGTTATAGGTGGCTATTAGATGGTAAGCCAGTAAATCAAGTTAACACCTTTCCTTATCTCGGAGTAGTCTTCTCTGAGACTTGGCTCCCTCATCATCAAAGGAGCTTACTCAGAGTGAGGGCATATGTTAATTTACTTCTCAAATTAATAAATTACAGACATCCTTAGCCCCAATTATTAAAATATATAATGCCAAGGTCAATCCCAGGTTTTTGTGTGGAGCTGGGATCTGAGGCTTAAAACACGTAGCAGTATTAGAACAAACACAATCATAACATCTAAAAAATATCTTCAGCTTGGATAAAAGGACCTCAATGCTGCAGTTAGGGCTGAACTGGGAATTTACTCGGTGACGCAGTGGTTAGAGTGCAGTACTACAGGCCACTTCTGCTGACTACTGGTTGAGTACAGTTTGGCAGTTCAAATCCCACCAGGCTCAAGGATGACTCAGCCTTCCATCCTTCCAAGGTGGGTAAATGAGGACTCAGATTGTTGGGGGCAATATGCTGACTCTGTAAACCGCTTAGAGAGGACTGTGAAGCAGTATACAAGTCTAAGTGCTATTACTATTGCTACAAAACCAATGCTATGGAAACTGACAAGACACCCAAACTGTTCTGTTAGAACAGACAAGATTTCAAATGCAGTCCTCTTTATTTGTACCACTGACAAATTATTTTGAGAGCTTGTTTCTTGTCCAACTATCTCACATTGTTGCACAAAGAATTTTGGATATTGAATTGAAAGAGAGGTAAGCCACACTCAGTAAGGCTGGCACATTGAAATGGATAAGCTACTCTAAATATCCCTTCCAAATTTCCAAATACTTGTATTTGTGAGCCCCAGAGATAAAATACACAACACATATATTACTTGACTGTTAATTATATAAGGGATCAGTATTTTGACTGCATATTAGACAAATGGCCTATTGGGATCTGTTAAATAATTAAATTGAATTTGTCCTGGATCTTTAAACCTATATCTATTTCACAGAGTCATTCAATAAATTGCAATGCCAAGTTGTGTCAGATCAAAACAGATTTATTTGATAGATACAGACCTCAGACCTCTTCTCAGACCTCAGTCTGCCAGATCCCAATATCTCCTCAGACTCTTGGATCTTCTCAGTATCTCCGATCTCCTCTTTATCTTTAGATCTCCTCAGAATCTTCTCAGAGAACTGTTTAGGCCGCTAACCTATGTTTAGGCCTCTGACCTTCCTTTAGGCCTCTGACATCCCTTTAGGCCTCTGACCTTCCTCCTGAGGTAAATTGCCTGTTGGGCTGCCCCTTATATACCAAGGGGCGTGGCCTGTGATGCCAGTCCAGGGCATCTGGTATTACCCTGTGATTGGTGGATTTGGTTTGCCTCCAAATCCCCACACACGCTTGTAAACTGCATAGCAAACACCAGAAAGTTCCACTTTCTGACAGGATCCTTATATTAAGACCAACATATTTCATGAGTTCAGAATCCAAGATTATATA
>SOZL01000474.1:25950-37275 GCA_009733165.1 Naja naja | reverse complement strand
TATTCCTGTACACTGAATAATAAGTTTATACTCTCTATTGAGGGCTATTATTCAGAACTGAGAAGCATTTTATCCGACCATTTTGAATTAATCTTCAGAGGCAGACCAAATATTAAAAAAAATTCTGCTGAGATGAGAATAGACATGTCTATAAATGAGATGGTCAAGCCTTTTTAAAAGATATATATGCTGCTTCTGATGGAATAATATATGGCACCACTGTGTCCCATCAGATTAAGGTTAATAGCATGTGCCCTAGGTATAATTTTAGATTTGGGACAGGAAGAATTGATCTTCTGCTTAAACGTAGTCTGAATCTGTGAAAACCTTAGATTTCCCCATCTGAAAACTCACATTGATCAATGGCTATTTGGATGCTATGAAACTAAAAATGAAATGATATTATCAGACATTTCCTATATTCAGAGTTTTGGGAATCAGGATAGTTCCATGACCTATTTGAGTCAATAACTAATTTAGGAAACTGATCTAAGTGAATATTGTTTTCCTGAGATTGAAACTGAGAGTTGCAAAAAAAAGAGTACTCCTTCAATATATAGTGTTGCAAGTCTTCCAGAAGTTGCCAGTAAGTTATCATTGGTCCTATGGCAGAAGAGAAAGCATTACATTAGTGGAATGATGTGAATTGCACTTAATCATTCTGTAATAATTGAACTAATAGTCATTTTTTTAACCTGGTATGATGGCAGAACTAGCGTAACCGTGGTGCATAGCCGCAAGACCCATGGTGGTGCAGTGGTTAGAATGCAGTACTGCAGGCTACTTCTGCTGACTGCCAGCTGACTGCAATCAAATCTCACCAGGCTCAAGGTTGACTCAGCCCTCCATCCTTCTGAGGTGGGTAAAATGAGGACCCAGATTGTTGGGGGCAATAGGCTGACTCTGTAAACCGCTTTGAGAGGGCTGTAAAGCACTGTAAAGTGGTATATAAGTCTAAGTGCTTTTATCCTCCAACCTCACGGTGCATCCCAAACTAATATATCTTCTGCCTGGATAATATTTCTTCAGGACCAGTGACAGATTTTGCTGTGTTCTGCCCTTTTCTGAATCCTTCTCATGTCGGGTGCAAAGATTTCAGCTTAGGCTCATTTTTTTCTGTCTTGAAATGCATCAGTCACATGTCCAGCTTCCTTTCGGGAGCAAATCTTTGGTTTCTCTTCTGAAGTGTGCTTTAGCAATTTTGATCAAACCATTCAACCAACTTCACAGAAAAAAAGCATTTACATGCCCTACAACCAGTTCTCTGTTTTATCGTGACCGGCATCCACCAACTTCACTCCAAAGGCCTGGTAGTAAGTGGGCTTGCCTTCATCTTAATTGAGTAAGATTAAGATCCACTGGCAGCAGCCCGTGAAGGAATTTGTGATGTCCAATTAATTCTGTTTGAGTTCAAGCCCAGAGACCCTTGTCATCAAAACACATGCCAAGCCTCTTGCAGAATTTACTGGCTGATCTAAAAGGAAATTGGGAGAAAAAAAACACATTAGGAAATTGCCTCTTTTTGAAGCCATGAGGGTGGGAAAGCCAATAGATACACTTCTCATCCGCCTAATTAAATGCTGATCTTTAACTAGAAGGATCAGATAGCAGCTCTTGTGTAAGGCTGCCGCTGCTCTTAGATGTTGCTGAGGAAATGCCACTTGAGTTAACAGGACAGGACTATCCAGATTAGTGTTCCTCATTTGTATAGGGGCAGCTTCAGAAGTAATTCAAATAATATCGAATGCCATTCCCTGTGCAAGCACACAGGCAAGGGCTTCTCGGGGTCCTGTTGGCAAGCCAATGTAGGCTGGCGGTCTCCCGGCGAGGAGCCTATTCTGTAGAGGTCCCTGACCTGTGGAATCAGCTACCCCTGGGGCTCCGTCTGGCCCCTGACCTTTGCACCTTCCACCACAATTTGAAGACTGGTTGTTTGACCAATCCGGGCTGTGACTCTTTCCCGGGGGGGGGATGGTTCTTAACTTATTTTAAATTTTAACTGTAGCTTAGCTATTATTGGGCTTGTGATCTGTTTAATTTTCTTTTAATTATTTATTGTTGTTGTTTTAGTTGTGAGCCGCCCTGAGTCTTTGGAGATGGGGCAGCATACAAGTCCAAATAATAAATAAATAAATAAATAAATAAATAAATAAATAAATCTCTTTCATGCAATTTACCAAAAAAAAGAGGAGTCTACCTAATCCCCTATGCACACATCCTAGGTGATTAGAATGTATTTATCATTTTAGTTCCATCCATATCTCCTTCCTGGGCTTTGTTTTCCTAGAGTGGCACTAGGCATCCAGACAGGGTATATTTTTCTGGTACATCTGGGCACGAAAAGGTGCCATGAAAGTTAAATGGCCACCAAAAGGTGCTATAGATTCATAGAGGACAAAGCTCCACCTGTATCTTCCTCTGTCCCATCCCATATCTAATTTAATGAGTTATTAAATGTATCACTGAAAGTCTGAAGCTATTGTAAGTATACACCAGTAAAGGGATTGACTTTTTCAGCAATTACTGTGTAGTACAAGTATCACAGACAGTGTTCTTTTCTTTCTGAAGGCTAGAAAATCGATCTGGTGGAACTGCAAGGGCTTTTAATCCAGCAAAAGTTTACAACGATGAGTAAACTTGGAGAAGTATGCATCAAGGTAATCTTGCTGCTAGAAGTTGTTCATATTTCTCATGCTCTTCTGAAGTATCCCCAAACAGATCTTCCAAGGCTTCCAAGTGGTGCTTTCTTCTACCATCAATAGAGACATTGCAAATCCTAACAATTAGCTCTCAAGTCCTCTCTAAGAGTTGTCTATGGAGATTTTCAATCATCTGGATCCATGGTTGTCCCAAAGGTGCTTTTCCAAAAGGCAACTGGACTTTCTTGTGTTTTTTTTCCACAAAGCATTTTGTTTCTCATCCAAGAAGCTTCTTACATGAGAAGCAAAACATTTTCAAAGGAAAAAAAAACTGCTGTTGGGCTGGAAAGGTTATGCATCATTTCCCCCCCTAAAAGCCATATTAACACAACATGGTCTAATTAAAATGGTGTTGATTCAAATTTCATCAAAAATAATTTTGATTACTATATTTCTTTTCTTGAGTTTCCTATTTTTTTCTATGCTTTTTTTTAAAAAAGTTAGTGGTGCATCACACTAAGGTTTGTCCAGCCATCTGATGTAAAATGGCTTCAGCCCCCAGCTCCCCAATAATCAGGGGTTATTTGGACCACTGGATGACAGTTCTCTGGCTTTCCCACTTCCTCATACAAAGTCCCAATACATTTTCCCCATGGGCACTAATGTGATATGTGCAATCTGAAGAATATGGAATATGGTGTCCCCAGAAGTGACATCTGCCCCACCTTCTTGGCCTTCTGTAAGAGGCCTCAAAATCTGACTCTGTCAATTGACCTGGGCCACCAAAGGGACATTCCATGTTGGAGGTGGTTAGTGGATTAGGAAGAAAACCCCACTACCCCACCCTGTAGTAATGTGGTTCCCAATTTATTTAATCTCTGTTCATTTTAATATTTAATATTTTCATATTTGTTTTTGTGATGCTTGCAAGCCACCTAGATTTGCTCAAGAGTGAGATGGATGGCATATAAATTTAATGTCAGACTGACGTCAGCTTACTCCTTAGGAAAGAACGATCCCTGACTCCATTGGTGTTAGAAAAAAGGTAATTTTACTAGAAATGCTGAGTACAGCATAGCAAGGCAAGCTCTGAAGAAAAAACACGTGAAAATCATAGATAGATAGATAGATAGATAGATAGATAGATAGATAGATAGATGATATAGATAGATAGATATCGATATAGATATTTAATAAAAAGTTTTTTATTTTTATAACAACAAAAACAAACAAATAAAACCTTCTTTCTGTTCAACAATGTGCCAGTTGGGTACATATTTCTTTGTGCACATAATAACATTATCATACATATTTTACTTATATATGTTTATAATCGTTCTAATCAGTACTTTATATCACATATCATTTATTATATTATCCTTAACATTGTAATTATTGACTTTCAGTGATATATTTCACATTCATTTTCTTACTCTAACTCATCTGTTTATCAGTAATAATATATTATACTGTATTTACATATTTCAATTTCTTACTCTTCTATCCAGCCATTCATAAAATAAATTCCAAATTTTATAATAATCTTGTTCTTCTTGTTCTCTAATTGCCATTGTCAATCTACTCATTTCAGCACATTCCATTATTTTCTTAATTATTTCCTCATCCATCAGAATTTTCTCATTGAAAATCATATATTGAAAGCAATCCCCAGTGTCCAAAACCTTCCTCCCTGTGAGAAGTCCAATCAGGTTCCATTCCAATGTTTTGGGAACTTGATGCATCAGATGCTGCTGTTAATTCCTTTCCCAGGGCTGGTGCATCCTTGAAGGCGTCCATACTCCCAAATTCCCATAGCATTATTTCACACCTTCAGCACTCTTCCCCTCCCAAATGCCCCCTCTCCCACCTCCCCCTGGGCTGGTTATGGCAAGGGCTAGCAAACTTCAAAGAAAGCAAAGATGGCAGCTGTTATTTAATAAATAAATAAACTTTTTGTTGCAGCTCTTCTTTTAAGGTAGACGATAACACAATCGTAATCACAATTATTTTTCAACAGATCATAATATCCCCAAAACCTTATTATTTAAGGGAGCTGACTGCTGCCATCAACACTAACCGCCCTGCCCCACCTCTTGGCCCGGGCAGTGCTGGCTGGCGGTCCTCTCATGACGGCCTACTCTGTCATGCCCCTGACCTCTGGAATCAACTTCCCTGAGCTCCTGCCTGGCCCCTGGCCTCCGCACTTTCCGTCGCGACCTGAAGACCTGGTTGTTTAATCAACCTGGGCTGTGACCCTGGGGTGGGGTGGTTTTTAGAGTTTTAATGCTGGGATTTTAGTATTAATTCGGCTTGATTTGTTTAATTTGGTTTTATCTAATTTATTGTTGTGTAGTTTTTTACTTTGTAAGCCGCCCTGAGTCCTTCGGGAGAGGGGGTGGCATATAAGTCGAATTAATAAATAAATAAATAAATAAATAAATAAATAAATAAATAATACCTTATTCTCTACTAAAATTCCTGAACTCCCTTTCCAATTGGGCAACATGGCTTAAAGCTCTGTCCAACTGCATCTGTGCTTCCAAGTTGTTAATCTGATCCATCTGGGTTAGCAAGGCAAGGCTATTGCCAACAACTCACTTTTTCCTCTTTTGACTCTAAGATCTTTTTACATCTTACATCTTCCCCTCCCCTCAGAAACAATCCTGAGCCTCTTTTTATCAAAACATTTTTTTCAAGCTCTCTTCACACCATTGCTCCAAGCTGTGTGCAAAAGCTCAGAGCAGGCATGTGACAGAGGTCAAGTTTTGTTCTTCAGTTGGCTTCCAGCTGGTGTGATTGTAACCTAGCAACCAGTTTTTCTCTATCACCCCAGGATGGGCATCCTAAAAACTGTAAAGTTTGTTGCCAGGAATCATCCTCTTTATTTCTTAAGAAAGTAACAATTTCCACTTTGTTTCTGAGTCAATTGCTTTCTTTGCTTGCAACTAGAAAGCGGTTCTTTGGTCCCAGTGCTGGATGTGAAATTTGCTTGCCAGTCTCTTGTATTTTGCTATTACTGCTCTGTTAGGTCTGCAGATTTTTTCAGAGTTTATTACCCATCAGTCATATAGATAAGAATCAGCTTCCCTGGTAACCCCACCCTGCCTCATCTGTGAATAATGTTTATGCAAGAGATCATCTAAGACAGGGGTGTCAAAATCACGTCATTGTGGCAGCATCATGTGATGTATCGTGACTTTTTCCCCCTTCGCCAAACCGGGCATGGGCATGACCAGCGTATGATGCATCCGGGCCACGCATTTGACAGCCCTGATCTAAGATAACCCCATTCCTAGATTCCAGAGCACATATCTAGATGTCTCTGGCTCTTAGACCACTTTATGGATTTATTTATTTATTTATTAATGGGACTTATATGCCGCCCCATCTCTGAAGACTCAGGGCGGCTCACAATTAAAACAACAACAACAATAAATACTTTAAAAAAATTAAACTAAACAAGCCCCAGGACATAATTACGAAATACAAAGATAAAAACCAGCCCACCCGAGGGTCACAGCCCGGATTGGTTAAACAACCAGGTCTTCAGGTCATGGTGGAAGGTGCGGAGGTCAGGGGCCAGGCGGAGCTCCAGGGGAAGTTGATTCCAGAGGATGGACAACTTCCCAACCCCAATACCTGAACTTATGCTCATATTCATGTTTAGTAGAATTTCCCTTGTATTAAGAAGCCCTTTTGACAGACCAGCCCAAATGCACCTGATGCAGTTTAATGGCAAGACATAATAAACAGAGAACACATTCAAATGCTCATTTCTTAGCTTTGTGAAATAACTGCCAGATTTGCAAAGCAAGCATGCAACTGGCAATAGTAAGTAAAAGGCAACAGTAAGAAATGTCATGGGCATAGGAATATACCTAGATGCAGATGTGGAGTCAAGTGGTTTGTATCCAATGCTTTCAGCCTAAGTAGGAAGGAAAGATTGAAGTGATGGACCAAAAGCAAGGAGTATCCAACCGAGAGGGCAAAATATAAGTCAGGAGCTAGATGGCAATGTTCCTCTGCCAGAAAGTTGAAGCAAAGCATTTTTAAATAATTGCCTCCAAAGCCCATTAGATTGACACTAATTGACTCTGGTCCATCCTTGCCATGACAGTTTTGCTACTCCACAATGTTAGGCTTCTTCAAGAACTGTTCCAACTTTGGGGGATCTATGACTGAGGGAAAGAGAGAAAGAGATGTATCTTGGCATTTCAAGTTTCCATGCCTTCTTGACCTCAACTCATTAGCCCTCGTTATTAACATTAACCAGACTGCTTATTTCTTTTCACTCCTTATAGTATCCTGAAGGATACAGGAACATAAATATATCAACATCCACTAAGACAGCTGGTTCTTTTTAATAAAACCACCATATCAGCAGTCTATCAGTGTCGCATATTGCAAGGTTCAATGTTTAGCTGAGGTATCACAATTGCTAATTAATTCAATATGTTAAAAAATTAGGTAGACTAGGAAAGTCAAGCATAAGAAAATTTATTTTTTAAAAAAACTTAAATACATTAACACTTAGGCTGGTGTATTAAAAAGTGAGTCATTCCATAGGCTTGGTACTCACTAAATTATACCAATTCTGCTCATTTTTGATCCATGACTAATCAGTAGTTTGCTGGTTGAGGGATAGAGACCAGAATCTCTTCCAAACACAAGAATTACCCAGACTTGTAATGGTCTTATAGATTAGGGGTCCCCAACCTCCCAGTCTGTGGATCAGCATTGGTCTACGGCATGCCAGAAACCAGTCTGCACAAACAAGCGAAACCCCACCCATGGGATGCAGGCAGCACACAAAACCATATCCCCTTGGGTTCACGGAAAAACCTCTTTCCATAGAACTAGTGCCTGGTGCCCAAAAAGTGGGAGGCACTGTTTTGGATAGTTGATCTTGAGTTGTTTAGGGCTTTATCTATGAATAACAATCGGGCTTGGTAAGACATTGGCAAACAATGTAGAACTTTTAGTAAAGGTTAAAAGGTATCAGGAAAGACAATAGTTTGACTGCTACATTCTGAGCAAGTCCTAAGACCAATCCCAGAGAGTGCATTATAGAAATCCAGTCTTGAAGTTACCAATACAGAAGTCACCATGACAAGGATTTCCTATCCTGTCCAGTTAGTGTTAGAGGTGTAACAGGTACTACTGGCAATTTATATTCCTAATGGCTGTTTGGTAGTAACCTAGGTAGGGTAATGAAACATCTGCAAGAAAACAAGCAAGCTCAGAGAGCACCAAGGAGCCCTCAAAATCAAGTCTTTATCACCTCACAAATTTTGTAATAGGGAGAAAGCCTGGATATCAAACGCCGAGTCTTTGAATCATCACAAGTAGTAGGATATTGCTCCTTTTAGTAGATGGGGCTCCTGAGGGTATAAACATCAGGTTGATTCACCTCTTTGACGATCTGTGCAAATGGCTTTATATATTACAGAATGCTCTCTTGCTCCTTCTGCCTTCCCTTACCCCATGCTTCCAAAGAGGCATTCAGAAACTGCAAATTGGAAGGGGAAACAGAAGGAACATTGACAGTTTCTTCCCTGCAGAGATTTAGAGTTTATGCCTCAGAATGTGAAGGCTTCTGCAGGTAATGCTACACTGAGACACTGCAACAAGCAATTAAGGGTCTGTTTGGGGCAGAAACAGAACGAGACAGTCATGTTGTTGCCTTCAAGATCTTTGAAGGCAAGTGGGATTGACAGTCCAGCTCCCAATGTGTTCTCTTCAACTGAAATAGTCTTAATAACTGAGCTTGGATTATTGTAGTTCTGATCTTGCAGTGGAATGCCATGGTCAGCTGTGGTCCATGCTCTGAAGTAGGCTGAAACTGAAGGGCCTCAGGAGTGGCTCTGAACTCTGCAAAAGGATAATTAACATCTTTTTCTTACTATAAATTTTCCCCAATTCCTCCTTTCAATTTTCCTGGGCTCTGGAATCAAGGAGCAAAACATTAGTTAAGATCTACATTGAAAAAATCTTTACATATGGAGATGGGAAGAGCAGGTTGTAAAAACCTCTGATGGTGTAGCTCTGAGGAGCATCTTCTGCGCTATTACCTTTTGTAAAGAGGACTTGGTGTGAGGTACACATTTTGCACTGATGGAGAAGGATGCATTCCCTTTATAGACTTTTTTTTTGCCAATGTCCAACATTTGAATGAGACCAATTTTATGCTCTGCAAAAGAGTAGAACAAAATTGTATAAGTGCCCACTGAGTATATTTCAAGAAACAATCAGAGTAATCCAGATGGCAGCTGATTATAAAGTAAAAAGGGAAAAGAGAATTTGCTAATTAAAACTTACTTATCAGGAAGCAAGATGTCCTAGTGAAGCTCTTCAGAGACGCTCGTCTTGATAACTTCCCAGCTGTTCAAGAACAAAATAATAATAAATATATTTCTGCTAGAGTTTTGATTATGTGTATGGGTCAATCGTTGCATAAGCATATCATCTAATCAAATTAATAAAAATTAAAAATTGGACATAAGTCTCATTCATGGGGTTTGGAATCATGTTTCAAATTGTCAAAAGATTGGTACTGCTATCGGGTCATACTTTCGATGTGCTCTAAAAGGAGGGACATGCACTTTTGGTTTGCATTGGTGGAAAACAACTTTGTTGTTTTATAGCTATAATATGAAAGACTAACACAAAGCATTCTAAATTAGAATTCAGAGCCACTTACCTTCTAGTATAATTGTCCCAAGCAGGTGCAATCAAAGGAAGGATAAATCATTGTTGAGATTCCATATGCTTCACTGCTATGCTATTTTTATATTAGGAGATTGGCTTTCATTTGTCCTTTGCCATTAATTACTCTGGAGAAACATCCTTCTGCATTTTCCGCCATTATTGTAGGGGCTATCTACAGTAGGTAATGAGTTATCCATGAATCCCAAATCACAATATAGTAGTCAAGGGTTATAATGTTCATCTTTTTTAATGCCTAATTCAAATTCAGTGAAAGTTAATTTCATCAGACTGAGAGATGATGGAAGATATAGACCTGATATAACACGGGCAACACTATAGGTACTGATATAAAACACTATGAACACTACTCTGGTTGCATTGTAGATAGGCAAAGAAGACATTTAGCAGGTAAACCAATTAGGTCATACACACTTTTACAGAACCATTTTTGGAAGCATGTAATGCATATCCAGCTCAATACAACTGGGAACAAAAGAGTTTATTTCTCTTTCATCCAAGTAAAAGAAATTGTGCAGCACTGAAATGTTGGCTCTTAATGTTGGTTGGTTATTCAGTTAAGTTCCAGGGTTACAAATCCAGCCTTAATTGGATCCTCAGCCAATGTAATTTACTGAATTGGCTTCTCCCTGTGTGGTTTATTAAAGTTTATGCCTAGATTCACCAGCTGGGTTGCAGAGTGCAGATTCATTTGTACTGAAGTTGCTTGCTAAATGCATTCTATCCTTTCCCATGTTTTCCTTTCTCCCAGCTTGCTTAACCTTGGCTAAACTTCTTGATCAGGAATTTCTACAGATGAATATGGGGGCAATGAGAAAGAGTTAAGAGACTGAAACATCAGAATTGGCCATCCTAATATCAACATCACTATTTGCATCACCACACATACCATATATCAAGGCTTAGAACCAATTTCCTTTCAGTCAAGAAACAGATTAGAGTTACAGTCTGGCTCCATTTTGTTTAATTGTCAACTCTTTCTTTCTCTTTTATTTGTAAAAGTTTTATTTTTTTATACTTCAATAAAGCATGAAAAATCAATTTCTGTAAACCAGCTGTCAGTTTTTCAGTGATAGATACTGTATATAGTTCCAAGGAATATGTTCATATGGAAATACTAAATTTTATCTCAAAGTTGAATATATATATGTATATATATGTTTTCATAGATTTTCACGGGTAAAGGTATGTAGGTTTTGGTGTATTGGGTCTTGTCCCATGTAAGATTGAGAGTACCTTGGAGACGCTTTTTGACGAGATCCTACCATCTTCAGGCTGGTGTCTCGCTTTGTGCTTGCACCAGCAAAACATGATCTGAGCTGCTCTCTATAAATACTCTCTATAAATACTGGAGGGAGGTGTGGTGTGCTGGCTCTGTTGTAAGCGGGTTGGTTGGCTGTGTTGTTGGCTGTGTTGTCGCTTCTTGATTGGTTGATGGAATTCATGTTTGATGATTGGTTGTGTGTTGTTGGCTGTGTTGTTGCTTCTTGATTGGTTGATGGAGTGATGTTTGCTGATTGGTTGGCTTTTTCAGTAGAGCCTGTGTGGCTGAGGTAGTGGCTGTGTGTCCTTCAGCCTTTGTGTTGTAGCTATCTGGGTAGTGGGCTGTGTGATGACCTTCTGAGTTTTATTGTTGTGACATCCTGGGTCTTGTGCTGTAATCTCCTGGGTCATTGTCTGTGTTGCAATCTCCTGAGGTTTTGTGTTGTAATCTCCTGAGTTCCATGATCTAGTATTCTGGGTGGAAGGCTGTGATGTGACATTCGGGCCTTGGTTTGGCTCGAGAGTTTGAGGTCTGGCTATGTGTTTATAGCGTGTGTCAGTTTGCTTAGTTTGGTTTGCTGAGGGGGATGTAGCAGCTGGTGCTGCAGCCATGGTCTGGTTTCTGGATGCATCGCAGAACACAAGAACGCAGTCAGAAAAGAAGAAAAACTTCCTCCTTTTCCAGCACCTTAAAGCC
>SOZL01000474.1:0-24950 GCA_009733165.1 Naja naja | reverse complement strand
TTTCTTTTGTGTTTTTTTTCCAAAGCATTTTGTTTTCATCCAAGAAGCTTTTACATGAGAAGCAAAACATTTTCAAAGGAAAAAAACTGCTGTTGGGCTGAAGGTTATGCATCATTTCCCCTAAAAGCCATATTAACACAACATGGTCTAATTAAAATGGTGTTGATTCAAATTTCATCAAAAATAATTTTGATTACTATATTTCTTTTCTTGAGTTTCCTATTTTTTTCTATGCTTTTTTAAAAAAAAAGTTAGTGGTGCATCACACTAAGGTTTGTCCAGCCATCTGATGTAAAATGGTTTCAGCCCCAGCTCCCCAATAATCAGGGGTTATTTGGACCACTGGATGACAGTTCTCTGGCTTTCCCACTTCCTCATACAAAGTCCCAATACATTTTCCCCATGGGCACTAATGTGATATGTGCAATCTGAAGAATATGGAATATGGTGTCCCCAGAAGTGACATCTGCCCCACCTTCTTGGCCTTCTGTAAGAGGCCTCAAAATCTGACTCTGTCAATTGACCTGGGCCACCAAAGGGGACATTCCATGTTGGAGGTGGTTAGTGGATTAGGAAGAAACCCCACTACCCCACCCTGTAGTAATGTGGTTCCCAATTTATTTAATCTCTGTTCATTTTAATATTTAATATTTTCATATTTTTTTTTTGTGATGCTTGCAAGCCACCTAGATTTGCTCAAGAGTGAGATGGATGGCATATAAATTTAATGTCAGACTGACGTCAGCTTACTCCTTAGGAAAGAACGATCCCTGACTCCATTGGTGTTAGAAAAAAGGTAATTTTACTAGAAATGCTGAGTACAGCATAGCAAGGCAAGCTCTGAAGAAAAAACACGTGAAAATCATAGATAGATAGATAGATAGATAGATAGATAGATAGATAGATAGACAGACAGACAGACAGACAGACAGATAGATGAGATAGATAGATAGATAGATAGATAGATAGATATCAATATTGATATTTAATAAAAAGTTTTTTATTTTTATAACAACAAGAAAAACAAACAAATAAAACCTTCTTTCTGTTCAACAATGTGCCAATTGGGTACATATTTCTTTGTGCACATAATAACATTATCATACATATTTTACTTATATATGTTTATAATCGTTCTAATCAGTACTTTATATCACATATCATTTATTATATTATCCTTAACATTGTAATTATTGACTTTCAGTGATATATTTCACATTCATTTTTTCTTACTCTAACTCATCTGTTTATCAGTAATAATATATTATACTGTATTTACATATTTCAATTTCTTACTCTTCTATCCAGCCATTCATAAAATAAATTCCAAATTTTATAATAATCTTGTTCTTCTTGTTCTCTAATTGCCATTGTCAATCTACTCATTTCAGCACATTCCATTATTTTCTTAATTATTTCCTCATCCATCAGAATTTTCTCATTGAAAATCATATATTGAAAGCAATCCCCAGTGTCCAAAACCTTCCTCCCTGTGAGAAGTCCAATCAGGTTCCATTCCAATGTTTTGGGAACTTGATGCATCAGATGCTGCTGTTAATTCCTTTCCCAGGGCTGGTGCATCCTTGAAGGCGCCATACTCCCAAATTCCCATAGCATTATTTCACACCTTCAGCACTCTTCCTCCCAAATGCCCCTCTCCCACCTCCCCTGGGCTGGTTATGGCAAGGGCTAGTAAACTTCAAAGAAAAGATGGCAGCTGTTATTTAATAAATAAATAAACTTTTTGTTGCAGCTCTTCTTTTAAGGTAGACGTAACATCGTAATCACAATTATTTTTCAACAGATCATAATATCCCAAAACCTTATTATTTAAGGGAGCGACTGCTGCCGACATCGAACACTAACCCTGCGAACCCACAGACAGGGGCTCCTTGGGGTCCCGTGGCCGGGCAGTGCTGGCTGGCGGTCCCCCGATGACGGCTCACTTGTGCGCCCCTGACCTCTGGAATCAACTTCCCTGAGCTCAGCCTTGCCCCTGGCCTCCGCACTTTCCGTCGCGACCTGAAGACCTGGTTGTTTAATCAACCTGGGCTGACCCTGGGGTGGGGTGGTTTTAGAGTTTTAATGCTGGGATTTTAGTATTAATTCGCTTGATTTGTTTAATTTGGTTTTATCTAATTTATTGTTGTGTAGTTTTTTACTTGTAAGCACTGAGTCCTTCGAGAGGGTGGCATATAAGTCAATTAATAAATAAATAAATAAATAAATAAATAAATAAATAAATAATACCTTATTCTCTACTAAAATTCCTGAACTCCCTTTCCAATTGGGCAACATGGCTTAAAGCTCTGTCCAACTGCATCTGTGCTTCAAGTTGTTAATCTGATCCATCTGGGTTAGCAAGGCAAGGCTATTGCCAACAACTCACTTTTTCCTCTTTTGACTCTAAGATCTTTTTTACATCTTACATCTTCCCCTCCCCTCAGAAACAATCCTGAGCCTCTTTTTATCAAAACATTTTTTTCAAGCTCTCTTCACACCATTGCTCCAAGCTGTGTGCAAAAGCTCAGAGCAGGCATGTGACAGAGGTCAAGTTTTGTTCTTCAGTTGGCTTCCAGCTGGTGTGATTGTAACCTAGCAACCAGTTTTTCTCTATCACCCCAGGATGGGCATCCTAAAAACTGTAAAGTTTGTTGCCAGGAATCATCCTCTTTATTTCTTAACAAAGTAACAATTTCCACTTTGTTTCTGAGTCAATTGCTTTCTTTGCTTGCAACTAGAAAGGTTCTTTGTCCCAGTGCTGGATGTGAAATTTGCTTGCCAGTCTCTTGTATTTTGCTATTACTGCTCTGTTAGGTCTGCAGAATTTTTCAGAGTTTATTACCCATCAGTCATATAGATAAGAATCAGCTTCCCTGGTAACCCCACCCTGCCTCATCTGTGAATAATGTTTATGCAAGAGATCATCTAAGACAGGGGTGTCAAAATCATGTCATTGTGGCAGCATCATGTAATGTATCGTGACTTTTTCCCCCTTCGCCAAACCGGGCATGGGCATGACCAGCGTATGACGCATCCGGGCCACGCATTTGACAGCCCTGATCTAAGATAACCTCCATTCCTAGATTCCAGAGCACATATCTAGATGTCTCTGGCTCTTAGACCACTTTATGGATTTATTTATTTATTTATTAATGGGACTTATATGCCCCATCTCTGAAGACTCAGGGCGGCTCACAATTAAAACAACAACAACAATAAATACTTAAAAAAAATTAAACTAAACAAGCCCCAGGACATAATTACGAAATACAAAGATAAAAACCAGCCCACCCAAAGGTCACAGCCCGGATTGGTTAAACAACCAGGTCTTCAGGTCATGGTGGAAGGTGCGGAGGTCAAGGGCCAGGCGGAGCTCCAGGGGAAGTTGATTCCAGAGGATGGACAACTTCCCAACCCCAATACCTGAACTTATGCTCATATTCATGTTTAGTAGAATTTCCCTTGTATTAAGAAGCCCTTTTTGACAGACCAGCCCAAATGCACCTGATGCAGTTTAATGGCAAGACATAATAAACAGAGAACACATTCAAATGCTCATTTCTTAGCTTTGTGAAATAACTGCCAGATTTGCAAAGCAAGCATGCAACTGGCAATAGTAAGTAAAAGGCAACAGTAAGAAATGTCATGGGCATAGGAATATACCTAGATGCAGATGTGGGAGTCAAGTGGTTTGTATCCAATGCTTTCAGCCTAAGTAGGAAGGAAAGATTGAAGTGATGGACCCAAAAGCAAGGAGTATCCAACCGAGAGGGCAAAATATAAGTCAGGAGCTAGATGGCAATGTTCCTCTGCCAGAAAGTTGAAGCAAAGCATTTTTAAATAATTGCCTCCAAAGCCCATTAGATTGACACTAATTGACTCTGGTCCATCCTTGCCATGACAGTTTTGCTACTCCACAATGTTAGGCTTCTTCAAGAAGTGTTCCAACTTTGGGGGATCTATGACTGAGGGAAAAGAGAGAAAGAGATGTATCTTGGCATTTCAAGTTTCCATGCCTTCTTGACCTCAACTCATTAGCCCCTCGTTATTAACATTAACCAGACTGCTTATTTCTTTTCACTCCTTATAGTATCCTGAAGGATACAGGAACATAAATATATCAACATCCACTAAGACAGCTGGTTCTTTTTAATAAAACCACCATATCAGCAGTCTATCAGTGTCGCATATTGCAAGGTTCAATGTTTAGCTGAGGTATCACAATTGCTAATTAATTCAATATGTTAAAAAATTAGGTAGACTAGGAAAGGCAAGCATAAGAAAATTTATTTTTTAAAAAAACTTAAATACATTAACACTTAGGCTGGTGTATTAAAAAGTGAGTCATTCCATAGGCTTGGTACTCACTAAATTATACCAATTCTGCTCATTTTTGATCCATGACTAATCAGTAGTTTGCTGGTTGAGGATAGAGACCAGAATCTCTTCCAAACACAAGAATTACCCAGACTTGTAATGGTCTTATAGATTAGGGGTCCCCAACCTCCCAGTCTGTGGATCAGCATTGGTCTACGGCATGCCAGAAACCAGTCTGCACAAACAAGCGAAACCCCACCCATGGGATGCAGGCAGCACACAAACCATATCCCCTTGGGTTCACGGAAAAACCTCTTTCCATAGAACTAGTGCCTGGTGCCCAAAAAGTGGGAGGGGCACTGTTTTGGATAGTTGATCTTGAGTTGTTTAGGGCTTTATCTATGAATAACAATCGGGCTTGGTAAGACATTGGCAAACAATGTAGAACTTTTAGTAAAGGTTAAAAGGTATCAGGAAAGACAATAGTTTGACTGCTACATTCTGAGCAAGTCCTAAGACCAATCCCAGAGAGTGCATTATAGAAATCCAGTCTTGAAGTTACCAATACAGAAGTCACCATGACAAGGATTTCCTATCCTGTCCAGTTAGTGTTAGAGGTGTAACAGGTACTACTGGCAATTTATATTCCTAATGGCTGTTTGGTAGTAACCTAGGTAGGGTAATGAAACATCTGCAAGAAAACAAGCAAGCTCAGAGAGCACCAAGGAGCCCTCAAAATCAAGTCTTTATCACCTCACAAATTTTGTAATAGGGAGAAAGCCTGGATATCAAACGCTGCAGGTCTTTGAATCATCACAAGTAGTAGGATATTGCTCCTTTTAGTAGATGGGGCTCCTGAGGGTATAAACATCAGGTTGATTCACCTCTTTGACGATCTGTGCAAATGGCTTTATATATTACAGAATGCTCTCTTGCTCCTTCTGCCTTCCCTTACCCCATGCTTCCAAAGAGGCATTCAGAAACTGCAAATTGGAAGGGGAAACAGAAGGAACATTGACAGTTTCTTCCCTGCAGAGATTTAGAGTTTATGCCTCAGAATGTGAAGGCTTCTGCAGGTAATGCTACACTGAGACACTGCAACAAGCAATTAAGGGTCTGTTTGGGGGCAGAAACAGAACGAGACAGTCATGTTGTTGCCTTCAAGATCTTTGAAGGCAAGTGGGATTGACAGTCCAGCTCCCAATGTGTTCTCTTCAACTGAAATAGTCTTAATAACTGAGCTTGGATTATTGTAGTTCTGATCTTGCAGTGGAATGCCATGGTCAGCTGTGGTCCATGCTCTGAAGTAGGCTGAAACTGAAGGGCCTCAGGAGTGGCTCTGAACTCTGCAAAAAGGATAATTAACATCTTTTTCTTACTATAAATTTTCCCCAATTCCTCCTTTCAATTTTCCTGGGCTCTGGAATCAAGGAGCAAAACATTAGTTAAGATCTACATTGAAAAAAATCTTTACATATGGAGATGGGAAGAGCAGGTTGTAAAAACCTCTGATGGTGTAGCTCTGAGGAGCATCTTCTGTCGCTATTACCTTTTGTAAAAGAGGACTTGGTGTGAGGTACACATTTTTGCACTGATGGAGAAGGATGCATTCCCTTTATAGACTTTTTTTTTGCCAATGTCCAACATTTGAATGAGACCAATTTTATGCTCTGCAAAAGAGTAGAACAAAATTGTATAAGTGCCCACTGAGTATATTTCAAGAAACAATCAGAGTAATCCAGATGGCAGCTGATTATAAAGTAAAAAGGGAAAAGAGAATTTGCTAATTAAAACTTACTTATCAGGAAGCAAGATGTCCTAGTGAAGCTCTTCAGAGACGCTGTCTTGATAACTTCCCAGCTGTTCAAGAACAAAATAATAATAAATATATTTCTGCTAGAGTTTTGATTATGTGTATGGGTCAATCGTTGCATAAGCATATCATCTAATCAAATTAATAAAAATTAAAAATTGGACATAAGTCTCATTCATGGGGTTTGGAATCATGTTTCAAATTGTCAAAAGATTGGTACTGCTATCGGGTCATACTTTCGATGTGCTCTAAAAGGAGGGACATGCACTTTTGGTTTGCATTGGTGGAAAACAACTTTGTTGTTTTATAGCTATAATATGAAAGACTAACACAAAGCATTCTAAATTAGAATTCAGAGCCACTTACCTTCTAGTATAATTGTCCCAAGCAGGTGCAATCAAAGGAAGGATAAATCATTGTTGAGATTCCATATGCTTCACTGCTATGCTATTTTTATATTAGGAGATTGGCTTTCATTTGTCCTTTGCCATTAATTACTCTGGAGAAACATCCTTCTGCATTTTCCGCCATTATTGTAGGGGCTATCTACAGTAGGTAATGAGTTATCCATGAATCCCAAATCACAATATAGTAGTCAAGGGTTATAATGTTCATCTTTTTTTTAATGCCTAATTCAAATTCAGTGAAAGTTAATTTCATCAGACTGAGAGATGATGGAAGATATAGACCTGATATAACACGGGGCAACTTACTATAGGTACTGATATAAAAACACTATGAACACTACTCTGGTTGCATTGTAGATAGGCAAAGAAGACATTTAGCAGGGGTAAACCAATTAGGTCATACACACTTTTTACAGAACCATTTTTGGAAGCATGTAATGCATATCCAGCTCAATACAACTGGGAACAAAAGAGTTTATTTCTCTTTCATCCAAGTAAAAGAAATTGTGCAGCACTGAAATGTTGGCTCTTAATGTTGGTTGGTTATTCAGTTAAGTTCCAGGGCCGTTACAAATCCAGCCTTAATTGGATCCTCAGCCAATGTAATTTACTGAATTGGCTTCTCCTGTGTGGTTTATTAAAGTTTATGCCTAGATTCACCAGCTGGGTTGCAGAGTGCAGATTCATTTGTACTGAAGTTGCTTGCTAAATGCATTCTATCCTTTCCCATGTTTTCCTTTCTCCCAGCTTGCTTAACCTTGGCTAAACTTCTTGATCAGGAATTTCTACAGATGAATATGGGGCAATGAGAAAGAGTTAAGAGACTGAAACATCAGAATTGGCCATCCTAATATCAACATCACTATTTGCATCACCACACATACCATATATCAAGGCTTAGAACCAATTTCCTTTCAGTCAAGAAACAGATTAGAGTTACAGTCTGGCTCCATTTTGTTTAACGTTGTCAACTCTTTCTTTCTCTCTTTATTTGTAAAAAGTTTTTTATTTTTTTTATACTTCAATAAAGCATGAAAAATCAATTTCTGTAAACCAGCTGTCAGTTTTTCAGTGATAGATACTGTATATAGTTCCAAGGAATATGTTCATATGGAAATACTAAATTTTATCTCAAAGTTGAATATATATATGTATATATATGTTTTCATAGATTTTCACGGGTAAAGGTATGTAGGTTTTGGTGTATTTGGGTCTTGTCCCATGTAAGATTGAGAGTACCTTGGAGACGTTTTGACGAGATCCCACTCGCCATCTTCAGGCTGGTGTCTTCGGCTTTGTGCTTGCACCAGCAAAACATGATCTGAGCTGCCTTCTCTCTATAAATACTGGAGGGGAGGTGTGGTGTGCTGGCTCTGTTGTAAGCGGGTTGGTTGGCTGTGTTGTTGGCTGTGTTGTCGCTTCTTGATTGGTTGATGGAATTCATGTTTGATGATTGGTTGGCTGTGTTGTTGGCTGTGTTGTTGCTTCTTGATTGGTTGATGGAGTTGATGTTTGCTGATTGGTTGGCTTTTTCGTAAGAGCCTGTGTGGCTGAGGTAGTGGCTGTGTGTCCTTCAGCCTTTTGTGTTGTAGCTATCTGGGTAGTGGGCTGTGTGATGACCTTCTGAGTTTTATTGTTGTGACATCCTGGGTCTTGTGCTGTAATCTCCTGGGTCATTGTCTGTGTTGCAATCTCCTGAGGTTTTGTGTTGTAATCTCCTGAGTTCCATGATCTAGTATTCTGGGTGGAAGGCTGTGATGTGACATTCCGGGCCTTGGTTTGGCTCCGAGTTTGAGGTCTGGCTATGTGTTTATAGCGTGTGTCAGTTTGCTTAGTTTGCGGGTCGGAGGGGGATGTAGCAGCTGGTGCTGCAGCCATGGTCTGGTTTCTGGATGCATCGCAGAACACAAGAACGCAGAAAAGAAGAAAAACTTCCTCCTTTTCCAGCACCTTAAAGCCACAGGACATGAAATTGATTTTGAGGGATCCAAACTTATCTCCAACACTGAACACTTCAACAAGAGAATAATTAGGGAATCCATCGAAATAGAGAAACACCCCCATAACATGAATAAACGGGATGATACTTCCCAACTACCAGACATCTGGAAACTAGCCCTAATCAACAAACGAGTCCCAGCCACGAAAACCAACACCGGACCCAAAATAACCATGATGCCACCACCAATCTCCCTCACCAGACTCAAACCCTAGCCCACCCCACAGACAAAAGGCAACCACCGTCTAGAAACCAGACCATGGCTGCAACACCAGCTGTATGTATGTATATATACACATACATACATACACACACACACACACATAATTACTCCTTCCTGGGTCACAGAAACCTTTAGGACTTTGCAAAATTGTATGTATCTTAATGAAGCTTAATTCTGGTTGCATCTCTCACAATGTGTTAATTTATTGATTTCTTTTTCAAATAGGTGCAATAGGAGTCAATACATTCAAAATATTGGCGAGACTGGATTTGTGTAATCAAATTGAATGTATTTATTTATTTTATTTAAAACCATCTATATGACCATCCATCTTAAACCAAACTCTGGGAGGCTCACATCTGCCAAACAAAACAAAAACAAAAAAAAACCAATATCTACAAACACACTCATATACAATGCACTCATATTCATCCCATGATGCTCTCCCCTATCTCAGCATTTGGGAGAAAAGCCAGACCTCGGGGGGAAAGGTACTTCAGAGAGCAGGGGTTGCCATGACAATGGCACTCACAAGATGGCAGCATTTAAGGGATCGGACCTGGAGCATTCCTAACCCATCAGATGTAGTGGGATGGGCAGATGTTCTAAGGGAGAGGAGGCCTGCAAATAACATCGTCCTCTGCCATGAAGAGCTTTAAAAGTGAATAACAACTGTTGGAATACAAGGCATGAACTCTCTTCCCCCAACAATGATTGAAAGTGGTCACTGAAGAAGGAGGAAAACCACTCCAAACTGTGCCTCTCACTCCCAAACCTCCCCACCCCAGGTCTGTCTGGAAGGATGCCAGGGCTAATGGTATTGAAAACTGCTGAGGGATCCAGGAGGGCTGGATCATGAGTTCTCTAAAGGTCATCTAGAACTGCCACCAGTGCCATTTAACACTGTACTCCAGGCTGAACCCAGACTGAAAGAACTCCAGATAATCCTTTTCATCCAGTCCCCTTGCCGCTTGGCGACAACCACTCTCACAACCACTTTTCCTAAAAAAGGAACACTGGACACTAATATTAATCTAATATTTTGGACACTAATATTCATCTAATATTTTGAGGGTTTGAGTATTAAAATTAACATTGTCCGGACAAAATGAGGTACCTTATTCTATTCATATTTCAATAATTGCATATCAAATTCTTTTATCGATAACATCTTTATAAAGATTAATTGTTGGCTTCTCAGTATTGTAGGATTTGATGATCCTTTGTAATAACTCCGGCGACGCTGAGGCTGAAAATGCCACTGGTCCAAATAAGGTATCAATAAACATTGTGATTTAAATACTTCATTTGGTGGCAACTGACAACACATACCAAATTATGAAACTTAATGATGACCATCCAATAATTGATCTAATATAAAGATTTCAGGGTCCACAAAACTTTGAAATCGATTTGGAATCTGGGTTACCCATAATAACCATTTATAGCACAAAGAAAAAGGATCAAACCACATTTTTTCCAGAAATAATATAGCACGTCCTTCAAATTAATATAATAATAACAAGAAATTATATTTCTAATCCAAAACAGTTAAATTATATATGTGTTATATGCAAATATTCTATAAGGACCTTGGAAAGAAAATGTGTATTAAATGAAGTTGTCCACAATTTGTTACTAATCAAAAGCATGATGGGATAGTTCAAGATTTGGGAAACTGAATCCCTGCATCTTTGATAATTTCATCATTTTCAAATTATCTTTGGAACTTAAGAACACTATAAAAATTTACTAAACAATATACTGAGTTTGGAAGTATAGCTTCCCAATCCTCGGTATTAAGCTAAGAGGAGAGCAGTAGAGTAGAGCAGTAGACTACAGAATTAAGATCACTGTGTTGTTTCATGTATCCCTCAAGAGACCACAATTGTACTTTTGGAAAGGAGTGAGTCAGTGTGTCAAGTATTTATGCACTTGATTTTAGAAGTATTGGAGAAGTACCAAAGAGGTTCTCTGCTATATCCCAAGTGCCTCCAATCACTTTGCAGCCTCAGGCAACTAAACAGACTTCAGAGGACTCTGAAGCTACTTGCCATAAGAGGCGATAAGACTGTGAGACACACCCTGTGCTTCTCTTTCAATGCTAATAAAGGAGCAAAAATTGTTCAGTCCAAAGGCAAAACAAAAATAAATAAATAAATGGGAAAAGCAGCATGCATTTCAATATCTAAGGAAAAGAGAAATTAATTAAAAGGGAAATTAAAAGAGAAACAAGGAGAGATTCAACCCAGAAATAAGGAGAAATTTTCTGACAGTGATAGCAATCAACCAATGGAACAGCTTGCCCTCGGAAGTTGTGGGAGCGCCATCACTTGAGACTTTCAAGAAGAGATTGGACTGCCATCTGTCAAAAATGGTGTAGGGTCTCCCACTTGGGTGGGGGGTTGGACTAGATGACCTACAAGATACCTTCCAACTCTGTTAATCTGTTATCTGTTAATGGATGCACAGCTGGATGACAAATATGTTTGGGCAGGTGCAGATATATAATAATATTTCATGAGTACATCATCATTTTCAAGCCATCAGCTCACATTAGACCTTTGAATCAAATTTCAGCAAAGGGCTGTAAGTGGTCCTTTCAGGGTTTTTCCCTGAAAGGGAAAAAAACAAATCACTAAATAAATAAACGTTTTGTTTAAAAAAAATAAATTACATTTAATCTGATTCTTTCCTATACATTTAATGTGGTTTAAGAGATATCTCTTCTTCACATCAAGTTTTCCAATAGAAATGGTAAATTTCATTTTCAAATTATGGGAAGTAATAATTCCATTTGGTTCAGCCTGGTCAGGCTCTATGTTCATTGTTATGCCCTATTCTGGGCCTCACCTTTTAAGCAGGATTCAGACAAACTGGAAGAGATTCTGAGAATGACCAGAGATGAAAAGCTAAGTCTGTAAAGAAACAGAGGAACCTCAGAATACTGTATGTAGTTTCAAGAAGACTGAGGGGGGTGAAAAGGGATACAATTGTACTCTACAAGACTTGTTCCTTGTGATCCCAGAAGAAAAGATATGTCACAATGCTTTCACATTACAGAAAAGATTCTAACTGAATTTTAGGGGGAATAATTAACAGTAAGAGGAGTTTCCCAATGGTACCACTTACCAAGTGATATCGTGGGCACTTTTCACAGGATGTGTTCAAGCTGAGCATGGTCAGTCAACTGTTGAGGGGGTGTTGGTTTGAATTCCTGCACCAAACAGAGGATTGAAATAAATGCCCCTTCCAACACTGTGATTCTAGGAACGTAGCAGCAATTTTTCGAATGGCTCTGGGATTGAGGTAATCTAGAAGTACTCACTCTATCATAATTGTAAGTTTACATTTATTTAATTTTTTGTCATATTAGTGCATTTTGTAGATTGGTGACCCTTTGAGAGCTGTATGCAACAAAATTTCATTTTAATATATGTTGATTAGTGCATATTTAAAGTGACAATAAAGTTATTCTAAATGTACAGGTTAAGAACTTAAGTATGATCTCTTCTGATAAATTTACCATGCCCCCATTCCTTCTGTGAGCTCAGCTGCCTCTTATCTGACTACTGCCCAGTCTACAGCTCTTCCTTCTGTCTCCCCATTCCCACTTATCATTAAACATTCAATGCTTTGTATGATTATGTTATGTGTGCTGGTTGCTTAATAGTGTGCTTCAGGTGCCAAAAAAGCCAATGCAATTCTAGGCTGCATTAACAGAGGGATAGAATTAAGACCACATGAAGTGTTAATACCACTTTACAATGCCTTGGTAAGACCATGTTGGGAATACCGCATCCAATTTTGGTTGCCAAGGTGTAAAAATATATTGAGACTCTAGAAAGAGAGCAACAAAGATGATTAGGGGACTGGAGGCTAAAACATAAAAAATGGTTGCTGGAATTGGGTATGTCTAGTTTAATGAAAAGAAGGACTAGGGGAGACATGATAGAAGTGTTCCAATATCTCAGGGCTTGGCACAAGCTATTCTCCAAAGCACCCGAGGACAAGAAGCAATGGATGGAATTTAATCAAGGTGAGAAGCAACCTAGAACTAAGAAGAAATTTCCTGACAGAACAATTAATCAGTGGTACAACTTGCCTCCAGAAATTGTGAATTGTTCTTTAGTGTATTTGCCATACTGATATGGGGCTTCCCTTGAAGAACATTGGAAATTATGACTGCTCTGGAATTCAAATAATTCTGGCTTAATCAGCCACAAAGCATATACTTTCAGTATCTCCCAGCTTAAATACCATACAAAGCTGTTACCTGGATCAGATAAGCATGGATGAGAAGACTGTGTCCATCACTTGAGATCTTTGGAGGAAAGGGATTTATAAGAGAAGTAAAGAATGTATGTGGTTTAAGAGATATCTCTTAAATTGGTACAGAATTCACATTTTGGCACAGAATTTACATTTCAGGAATAAGCCGTGAGAGATGGGTACAGTGGAAATCTGGGAAGTTGACTGAAAAAAAGAAGGATCAGCACTTTCATTTTTTTCCATTATTTTTTTCTCACATCTTTAGATGTGAGTGTTAAACAGAAGGAGAAACATTGTTAGTTCCAAAGCTTTATTAAAGCCATAAATGGGCTGCATGTTTGAGAAGAAAATGGTTTGATATTATCCGCATGCATGATGTTTATCTTGAGGTGAAATTTATACACATATACAGATGAGGTAGAAGGTGCATGTGGCACAAATAACGTGAGACGTTGGCTTACATATCAATTACACCATGTGCTATTTACACTAAGCAGCCCTTTTGGTGGTAAACAATAGTATGTGTGTATTTGAGTGTAAGCAAGAAACTGACATGAAGCTTAAGTTTGGGTTTGATTCTTCTTTTGCTTTTCTTTAATACAAAAGTCCCTAAAATTTGAAAACTTGAGTCCACGTTTCATCCAAACTTTGAATGTTTGAATTGTTTTTCATTAGTGTAGTCACCCTTCCGCCAAACCAGACCACTGCAATGGGAGAGGTCCATTGTGATTACCTAGCAACCATGGGGAATACTTCAACAAGCCTTCTCTTCTAGTTACTTAGCAACAGCAAAGGATTCCCCAACTCCTTATGCTACCAGAGTCTGCTCTAGTCAAGCCATCTGCTTTTACTTCCAGCAAATAATCTGATAAGGATGCTGAAAGTCAGAGATGAGATTATTATTCACATAAAGCTCCAGGATTGTCCTGCTCAATCTCAACTCCATTACTTATCTTTCCTCATAAAGTGCTTTGAGGCTGGGTTTGATGTGATTAAGGGAATGAAAAATAAGTCAAGATTTATTTTATTATTAGTTTTATTATTAAACCATGTTTAAAACATGGTTATTTTTACAATCCAGCCTGGACTGACAGGGGATCGGGGTTTTAATTTGAGTGTTTATTTGGCACTAATTTAATATTTTTTAAATTAAGTTAACTTTTGTATTGCCTGTTTTTTATGTATACCGCCCTGAGTCCTTCGGGAGAGGGCAGCCTATAAGTCCAAATAAACCTAAACCTAAACCTAAACCTATTAGCTTATTTATTCATTTTAGAGACTAAACAATTAATTCCAAGAAGGCAAGTTCAGCCTTCCCCAACTGAAGTTCTGGCAAGTGGACTGGCTCTTTGGGATTCTTCTCCAGACAAGGAGAGGATTTGGAATTTCCCACAAATGTTCTAGAGTCAGTTGCTCCTTGTGAAAAAACCACAAAATGGCCATCTCCAGTGGACTTAGAATTAAATGAGACAAGGGAATGCTTGTATTAATTCCTTTTTAATTGTAATGTTTATTAAAACTACTGTTAAAAAATCCTCAAAGTGTACCCATATTTTATTTGTGGTTGCAAGATCTGCAACAATCCCTTCATACAATCCCATTGTTGGCACTTTCCCTGGTTTAAAACTAAGCTGTCATGACCAATAACTAGGTTTTTTCAATCAGGAAGTGTCAATTTACTCACATAAACTTAGCAATTTGTTTATAATAGAATCAGAAGGAGAGACTGGATAATGAGTGCTGAACTACAGGTGGATATTGACTGATTTCAGTTCATTTTCTAGAGCCAGGAACAGTAGGACTTTCTTGGTTGTTACTGTTTTTCCCAATGGGAGAACTCTCTGGCTTTCTTGACAACTTCTCTTGCTTCAGGCTCTTCCTTGCAGTTAAGTTATAATGTGTTGTTCTCCAATTCTTATGCAGAAAACTCTAACCCACAAAATTGCTGCCTTCACTGGAGATATTCTGCTACAGGCTCAATTCCAACAAACAATGCTGCCCTTATTTTAGTGTACAGAGGGTAGGGCATTCCCCATGCCTTTCTTTTCCTTCCCCTCCCACCACACATTTCCAGCTAAACTAATGGGAAAACAACACCCACCAATCATTCTTAATACAGGTTGGAGCTAGGGAGAATGAGAGTTTTGACAGATGGCTAGACCAGTGGATTTAGCCATACTGTGGAAATTAGTTCTGGTTTTATGCAAATGTCGTATGTGATGCGTTCAAAGGAGCCCAAAGGAGCACACAGCCACAGGGTTGCTTAGTACCACGAGAACCCTCCCTTTGCCTTCATCAACCATTTTTTTTAACAGAGTGTGAATTATTCCTGCCTCCGTAAAGGTTTTTAGATTTTTTTTTAGATTTTTAACTCAAACTTTTAATATTTTAATTTTTTTATATACTGATTTTTCTTTCTTTCAGTGCCTTATTGCACACCACCCAGAGTTTCCTCTTTGAGGAGATGGGTAGTTTAGAAATGTGAATAGATAGATAGATAGATAGATAGATAGATAGATAGATAGATAGATAGATAGATAGATGTAGATGTAGATGTAGATATAGATATAGATATAGATAGATAGATAGATAGATAGATATAAAGATATAGATATTAGATTCTAGATATCAGCTGACAGTATGGTTCTTGTGGAACATGGGTTTAGCTCTATTCCAGGAGAGTAATTCAGCTCTGTTCAAAAGCTGGCTGAACAACCATTGACAGGCATAGGTGGTACCATGCAGCCATTTCTCCAACTCCATCACCAACCACCATCGTTGGCTGTCAACATCCTGGGGCCTCAGGAACTGGCTCCATTGTGGGTAATATTTTACTCTCTCTTTATTTTTTATAGTGGCTTTTCATTTTTCAGAATGATTTTATATTTTGCATAAATTGATATGACTTACAACCACAACCCTTCATGGCTTGGGTCCGGGGTATTTGCAGGAGCGCCTCCTACCAGCATCGAGGTCCAATTGCCCAGTACATGCCCACAGGTGGGCCCTCCTGGGGGTGCTATCGACCAGACAATGTCGGTTGACAGTCCCCCAGGGGAGGGTCTTCTCTGTGGGAGCCCCCACCCTGTGGAACCAGCTGCCCCTGGGGCTGCGGTTGGCTCCCAACCTGCGTTCCTTCTGCCGCAATCTAAAGACCTGGCTATTCTTACAGGCTGGCCTGGATTGAGAGGGATTGGGGCTTTTAATTGGGTATTTTAGCATAATTTTATTCGTTATTTGGATTGGACTAACATTTTAACTATTTATGTACATATATTCTTGTGTACATATATTCTTTGCTTCTGTGCTGCACCCCATTTTCTCACTGAGGTTGTTGGGCTTGAATTCTTTGTCAGGAAACTTCCTTCTGTTGGGTGGAGTTCTGGATGATTTGCAGACTCTTGCTAGGTGTCCTCTTTTTTCACAATGGAGGCAGATGGTATCTAGGAACTTGCATTCAGTGCGGGGGTGGCTTCCCCCACAACCTCTGCAGTAGAAATCTTGCCTCTTTCTTCCCAGGTCTTTCTTTTTCCGCTCCATTCTGAGTCTATAAATTCCTTCCTCCACCTCACTACAGTCTGACTCAGAATCTATTTGCTCACAATGAATTGTTGTGGACTTTTCCACATCAGGATGGCTTGTGGCCTTGTTAATTTTCTTCATGGCCGCTGCTGAGGACTTGGTAGCTTCTGCTGAAGAGGCCTCTTCTATTGCTTCCTTCAGCGTGATCTTAGGTCTTAGTAATAACTTGCTCTGAAGCACCTTGTCTTCAAGGCCCAGAACAAATCGATTGCGCATGGCCTCTTCTAAATTGTTAAATTCACATGCACCCCCAATATCTCTTAAACTTGCCACGAAGTCGTTTACGTTTTTGCTTTCCCCTTGATCCCGATGGTAAAACTCGTGTCTCTTAATGAGGCACGATACTTGTGGGGTGTAATGGGCACGTCTGCAGCTCCCGCCAATGCCTTCGCCATCTTGAAAACTGCCAGAACGCAGTGCGTGAGAAAGACCACCCTCTTCCGCTTCTCGGAAATGTCGGCAAGATCGTTTCCTTCCAGATACATTTGGAAACGATCTGCATACGTCTCCCAGTCTTCTGCCGTCGGATTGAACGGGGCTGGGGGGGTGTTCAGTGCAGCCATCTCACTCTTCTTCTGTTCCGCGTTGCCTTCTTCTTCAGGGAGATCCCACCTTCCTCGCCAGTGTTAAGTTTGCATGAAGAGACAGATGCGGAGTGCTTCAAGATCTTTGTTTATTAGTGACTACAGCTCAGAATGAACCCACTTTGGCTGGGCTGCGGCTGCTACTTATAGCCAGCAGCCGCAGTTGCCAGCCAATCAGAGTGCAGGGTTTTCCCGCACTTTTTAAACCAATCATTTCTTACATTTTACAAGAACAGTTCAAACTAAACCAATGACTTTAAACCTGCATACATAACAGGGCTAATTAATAAACCTGGCTAATTAGATACAGTAGAACCTCTGGTCACGACCATAATTTGTTCCTTAACTTTGATGATTTCTTCATCTTCTAATGTTTCGTCTTCTGGAATTTCTGGGTCAGGGGTTGTGTTTGATTGCCACCTGAGTATGTGTTTGTGACCTGATTCAAAAATTTTGTGAATTTTTTTGGTTGGAACCCGACTTGGTCATGGTCAGAAGCGTTTGTAACCAGAGGATCTACGGTATTGTTATTATCAGAGAGCTTCACACCCAATCTGCTATATATAATTTGTAGCCATGAACATTCCTGGATTGTGGGAGTCCTGGTGGGGAGAAGGAGAAAAAAAAAAGAATGTGCATGTCAATATTGCGATGCAAACACTGTCCCTTACATACTTGCATGTGGTACCATAATGCATTTATTAAAGGGCAGAATTTGTGTTGTGTTACCGCAAAGTATGTCTCATCATTTGGACATCACAATAACAAGCTGTGGGCACTGATGCTTATAGCTTCTTCCCCACTTTGTTGGCTGGAATTGCCTCATAGTGACATTCAGGCTCCAGCTACTCTCATCTTCATTTCCCCACAATTCCTTTGGGTCCCATTTTACCTCAAAGATATCTCAAGAAGAAAATCTGACTGATGACCGCTGGCTGAAATTCTGATACAGCCAAGCAAGAAGAAAAGGCGGGGGAAGGCTTCAAGATCTCATAAACTGGGGAACGTGAGAGGAATATGTAAGATGAAGGAATACCTGGGAAAGAAGTTACAGGGGGTTATGAAAGGAGCATATAAAATTAAGGGGTGGATAAACATGTTGTGTAGGTATGAAAGGGGAGTTAAGACAGCTTACAGGACGGGTATAACTACAGTGCAGAAAGATGGCAGAATTAGGCAGTATCAATCCTCCCAGATAGGAAACATGAGTAGATAAGCTAATTCTACTTCGTTGTCAGGCTATATTAATAGAATCTTACAAATCTGAAGTTTCAAACTTATCACCACCACTTTTAGCTCCTTGAACTATTAGGGTCCTTCCTAGGTTTCTCTGACCATTAAGCACTGGAGTGCTCCCCTCTCTTGTCTGATTGTTTCCAAGGCAACACCTCTTCCCTTCATCCCTCAAGATCATCTGCACTTTCCATCACAGGTGAGGACAAGGAAAGTGATGGGATGGCTAGAGAAGGAGTACTGGGCCAGGAATTGTGACTGGGGAACTAAGAAAAGTGTTGGAAGGAGGGATATGAACTTCAGAGAAATGGGGGAGCAGGAAGAGTAGAAAAAGACCAACAAGAATAAGGAGAGAGAGAGAGAGAGGGAGGGAGGGAGGGAGGGAAGGAAGGAAGGAAGGAAGGAAGGAAGGAAGGAAGGAAGGAAGGAAGGAAGGAAAGAAAGAAAGAAAGATCATTTGACTATTGTAGCAGTTGATCTCCTTGACTAACCTCTAACTCTCAGCCTCATATTTCACTGGACTGCATATGCCTCACATCCACCTAATATAATTAAATAATAATAAATAATGAATGTAACATAAAATTGTGCTGGACTAAAATAGAAGGAAATAATGGAAAAGTTCAGCTTTGAGATAAGGTGCTGAATCATTCTGTTAATATGACGCTTTGGTCAGCTTGGCTAATACTGTGGTGCTAATAAAGTCTTAATGGTGCTGAAACATCTCTCTAATGAAAGGCTAACACACAAAATAAGGGTTATTCAGTGAGAATAACCTTGAGAGGCAGGAGGGGGAGCTGCAACCAAAATAATGGTCAAAGAACAGACTTCTCAGTCCACAGAAGGAATGGGGGTGTGGAAATCATCTAAGAATTGACCCTACCTAGTTCTCTGGGAAGGCAGGAGGGGAAGAAGTATATTCAGACTTACAAGAATCTGTTACTGTAACCTTATAATAAAAGTAAGTATTACTTATTTTTATCCTGCTTTTGGTTTCCTGGTCTGGACTACCTGGAAGGGTTGACAGGTTTACAAAATAAATGAAATTATGAACACTGTTTGATTATTTGGATGATTGAGCTGAAATAATCAAGTAAATTCAAAATTAGAAATTCAAGTGAAAATTCACCCACTTGACACATCATGGAATCTCCACATGCCGTACATTTCAATTAGATAGGCACTTATTACATTAATGTCAAAAGAGAAAATAAATTTAGAAAGTTGTGATTTGTCTGCTTTCCTTTTGGTTATTGTTATGGCTCAATACTGCTTATATCATCATCATCATTGTTGTTGTTGTTGTTGTTGTTGTTACTATTATTTCTGGATTTTCTTCATTTTCCAATACCGGCTAGCTATTACGTGATGCTATGCTTCTTGTTTATTATCCCTCTTAAATAGTCCAAAATTTCCAAGAAATACCTTACATAGGCTGGAGGGGCATTTAGGAGAGTGATGCAGCCTGAAGTTAGCATTCAATTTGCCAGTGAAATTCTCCTATCCCTTTTATGACACTCTAAATCCTTATTGATATTTCATTGGTTTGATTCCTATTGCTTTCTTTTGCTGCCTATTGACCGTTTGTAATACTTCCAAAGTCGTAAGGGTGTTATATCTGCCTCTGCTGTTTCCAGGGAGAGCTAATATTATTTTCAGGCATCATGAATCAATAAATGGATTGATACGTGTCAGTGAACTTCTTGAGCCTGCAGTCTTTGACACTGGTTATATTTTACCCTCTGACCCACTGAGTTGTAAAAGTGCAAATGCAAACAGAATTGGCCATCAGATTAAGATCAACCCCTCCAGCCTTGGCATACCTGTGCAGCAGATTTAAAAAAAAACATCTCTACTGGGTTAAAATAATATTATTCTTCCTCCTTGCACTGTGTTTCTTACAAATGGTTCGATATATATTTTTAAAGGCAGAATAATTGGGTGGTAAAAACAATGAACTTTTGTCGCTGAAGGAATCCCATGTGAAAAAAATAATCTAGATCAGAGCTGTCAAATTCGATTTCATTTGAGGGCTGCATCAGAATTGTGTTTGACCTTGGGTATATGTGTGTGTGTGTGTGTGTGTGTGTGTAAAGAGTGGGCATGGCCAGCTTGATGTTACTTGTGTTGGGGGTGCCTGTGGTAGCCCTAGCACTCTGCCAAAGAAAACAGGCTCCCAAGCTCCGTTTTCGGCTGCCATGGCCTCCTGCAACCCTCTGCCAGTGAAAACGGAGCTTGGGAGCTCCGTTTTCACTGACAGAGATACCATGGGCCAGATCAAAGCACCATGTGGGCCAGATATGGCCCGCGGGCCTTGAGTTTGACACCCCTGATCTAGATGAAATATCTGTAAGGGGATTAGATCAGGTTACATCAACAGAAAAGATCCTCAAAATGATCTGGGAAGGGGGCCGTGAGGAATCCATGATGGCCTTTTGCTTGCTCTGCTGCTCACATCTCCAAAGCAGATCACTTCCTAACCCCCATGTAGAGGACAGAGGATTTATATTACTGGGAGTTTATAAACTTCTATTGCTTCTCTTTCCAGAGATTTTTTTAAATTAGCAACCACCTATTAATTATTAATTAATTACAAACAGAGATTTCTCTAGAATGATAAGAGAGGCAATAGAAATTTATAAGCCTCCCCCAAGCCACAGTCGCTCATATGATGGCTAGCAATTGGTGGTGGGCATTTTCTTTCATTGAACACAGGCAGCATATATGGACGGAACATCGGTTGCCACATTCAGTTTTAGCTCTCTGATAAAGAAGCCAGTAGCCCGTAGCAGCCATGAAAACACACAGGGAACCCAAGTGACTGCTGAAATGAAGACCACTCCATGTGTGCTGCTCCTTGATGAACTCTATACCTGCATCAAGAAATCACTGTCTGCTTTGGAGAGCAGAGATGTTCCTCTGCCATGTACTTGAACCTGCTGTTTAGATCAGTAGTGTGCATACCAGTGCTCCAGATGCTCCCCCATTAGCTCTTGCTTCCCACTCCCCTGTATTTTGCAGGATAATTTTAAAATCACAGAGGAAACCAACCTAGAAGAAACCAAGTGTGATGACCTGGGGCATGGCACCAAGGCAATACAGTCAAATAATAAGTAAGACTCCCTTTATTAGCTCCAACTCTGCCCCCAATGTGCTGGTTACCTTCTGGTCTGAAGAAAAACTCTGCCAGGAACAGCCTTTGGCTGCAGAGATTCAAGTCCAAAACGTTGTCAACAAAAACTTTAAGTCCAATCAAGGCAACATGAGGTAATTAATCCGCAGGGCAAGAGAAGGCATTCCAGACGTGAAGGAATGACAGTAAATCAACCTGGTTGGGAGGATTCCAGGAATGCAGATAACCACAGTCAACACAAGATAAACTCATGTTTGTTCCCAGCAACCACCAGTCTCAGCTTCCATCTCTTTTAAACTCTCTTCCCAGGTGTGCCTAATGAAGGGAATCAGGGCGCTTTCCTCCCCTGTAAGCCATGCAACCCACATTGCTCTCTTCTCTGTTCCTCCCTGCATGCCTAGGATGAAGCGGGGGTGGGCCTGGGTCTCCCTCTGAACTCCTTCTCCCTTGTTTTACCTCTCCCCCGCTCTGTCCAGCCAGAGTTTGCCCTTCCTATAGCCAACAGAGCCATACTCCCACTCCCTGTCAGCTGTTCATCTTCCTCCTTGAATTCAGACTCGACAGGGGCATGGCACCAAGGAGGGAGGGCAGGATGGGAATCTGGCTGGTTGCAAAGTTTTGTACACCCTTCTCTCTCCCCATGTAGGAAATAGTGCTCATCTAGAATTCTCCATTGTCACTGAGGATAAATGTAAGCCACCTTAAAAATGCTTCCGAGGATCCACACAGTGAAATGGTATCTTCTGATACAAAAAATTAGGAGCTTTTGCTAAGCACAATAGATGCCATGATTATAAGTTTAGGCAGAGAATCATATTCAGAACTGAAAGATTATTAAGCAGACCCCACATCATTTTATCAGGGAATTAAAGACTGTTTGCACAACTTAGGGACAATGTGTTTATCAATGCATTCCACTCTGTGTTTTTCTTACTGATGTCCTGTGTAAAGAAACAGATGGTAATGAATGGATTTGTTTTGATAATCATGAACTGAACTGAAAGACAGTGCCAGATTTCAATCTCCCCTTCATACCCAAATAGTAGAAAAGAGATTTGGGGGTAATGATTGTTCTTTATTTTGGAACACAGTACAAGTAATAACAAATGTTCCAATATTTGAGGGGCTACCACAGAGGGGAGGGGATCAAGCTATTCTCCAAAGCACCTGAAGGCCAGACAAGGAGTAATGGATGGAAACTGAACAAGGAGAGATTCAACCTGGAAATAAGGAGAAATTTTCTGACAGTGAGAACAATCAACCAATGGAACAGCTTGCCCTCAGAAGTTGTGGGAGCGCCATCACTTGAGACCTTCAAGAATAGACTGGACTTCCACCTGGTGTAGGGTTTCTTGCTTGGGTGGGGGGTTGGACTAGATGACTTTCAAGGTCCCTTCCAACTCCATTAATCTGTATCTATATGAGTCAGAATTACATCCTCCCCCGCTACTTCCCCAGCTTTTACACTTTGGGCACATAGGAAAGGGTTGGAATTCCCTGTTTGCTTTTCAGATATCTCAGCAATGCAGAAAGGATACTCTGAAAAGTTAAAAGATTAATTTGGGTTCCTCTTCAGATAACAGCCTGATCTATAGTAGGACTTTAGAAGATTAATTTTGAGCAGGTTTGTGAGAGTCCTTAATGATTTCTGAAATGCAGAATTAAGATAAAAGCTGAAATGCTTGGTCATTCTTAGTCACTGAAATAGTCTGTTTCTAATGACAAGGATGGATCAGTAAAATTATAAACTCGATTTCTTAGAACAGGGTTGTCAAACTCCTGGCCTGTGGGTTGGATGCATCACGTGCTGGCCACCACCCCAGTTTAGCAAAGGGGAAAAAGTCCGATATGTCACGTGACACTGCCATGACGACGTGAGTTTGACACCCCTGTCTTAGAGGGAGTATAATACCTTCCAGAACAGGTTGAACACGACCCGTTGGACATAGCAGCCAGCAGCCATAACAATATCTTTACTTTCTCTAAATTACATTTGAGTTTATTGGTCCTTATCCTCTTTATTACTACAAGCATCGATTTGACATTCCTGCTTTTCACCTCTTGGAATGAAAGAGAAAAGGAGGATGGCCAGCTGGGTAAAATGCAGGATTGGACCTTGGTTGTTTTTTTTAAAGAATGTCTGAATTGCCACCTGCTTTTGAAGACTGCGCTATTTCACTTTCATTTTTTCAAGGGACATCCACTTCAGTGGTGGGATTCAAATTTTTTTTACTACCGGTTTGGTGGGCATGGCTTGGTGGGTGTGGCAGGGAAAGGATACTGTGAAATCCCCACTTCCACCCCACCCCACTAACCTGCTTTCCAGCTCCCTTCTCCTGTGCAAGGCAACAAAAGAAGACCCAGCCAATCAGCTGGGACTGGGAGAGAGAATAAATGGGGGCAGGGCCAATCAGAGATGGTATTTGCCGGTTCTCCGAACTACTCAAAATTTCTGCTACTGGTTCTTCAGAACTGGTAAGAACCTGTTGAATATCACCTCTGGTCGACATAGAATATCTGTTGCACCTTAGAACACTTTCTCTTCATACCCTCTGTTGGGCCCACCTTAGTGTTTCCTGTTCCTGTGTAAAAATGTATCCCATTGGCTGCCAGACTCTCAGAGGTGGGGTCTTAGCTAACTTTGTAGGCTTTGTCTGGACCACATGGCTTCACCTGAGGGCTGGCTGATGCAATCTTCCCAGGCCATGTGCTGAGATGGGTAGAGGGCTTTGTTATGTAGAATATTCTGGCCCAGGCCTTAATGGCCTGCCCATTAACAAAGGTGGGGGTGAGTTCCTGCCTCTGTTTTCTACTTCTCTTTAGTAGAAATATTCTGCCTTTTTAATATATCCTAAAGTATTTCATTTTTCTAGGAGGGGTGGGTTATAATCATGGCTTGAACTATCTTGCTTTCCATGTAATGAGTCTATCTCATATATTAGTTTCACCTTTTAAGTTGCATTACTGAAATAAATGAACTTTTGCACGATATTCTAATTTTTTTAAAATTACATTTCTTCTCTGAAGACTCAGGGTGGCATTTTTCGAGTTTCACCTGTAGTTCAAGCCGTGATTTGTCATAATTGTGATGATTATGGCTTACAGCTCATGAAAACCCCAAATCCACAATCTCAGAAAATTAGAATATTACCTGTAATCAATAAAACAAGGATTGTACATAGAACAATATCGGACCTCTGAAAAGTATAAGCATGCATATGTACTCAGTACTTGGTTTGGGCCCCTTTTGCAGCAATTACTGCCTCAATGCAGCATGGCATGGAAGCTATCAGCCTGTGGCACTGCTGAGGCGTTATGGAAGACCAAGATGCTTCAATAGCGGCCTTCAGCTCTTCTGCATTGTTTGGTCTCATGTCTCTCATC
>SOZL01000473.1:114334-157615 GCA_009733165.1 Naja naja | reverse complement strand
CCCCGCTTAGCTTTCCTGTTCGAAGCTGGGAACATACTCACCCCCTCGGAGTGTCCGACGATGTCCCACCTCAGCTTTGCTGTTCAGTGCTGGGAATATACTTACCCCCTCCTGGTGTCTGGCGACGTCCGCCTCAGCTGTTCTTTTCGTTGCTGGTAACATACTCACCCCCTACTGGTGTCCGGCAATGTCCCATCTCGGCTTTCCTGTTCCGTGCTGGGAACATACTTACCCCCTCTTGGTGTCTGGTGACGTCCCGCCTCAACTGTCCTGTTCTTTGTGGAGAACATACTCACCCACTCCCATGACCTGCCTCGGCTGTTCTTTTCATTGCTGGGAACATACTCACCCCCTCCTGTTGTCCGGCGAAGTCCTGCCTCTGCTGTCCTGTTCGGTGCTGGGAACATACCACCTCCCGGTTTCTGGCCAAGTCCTGCCTCGTCTTTCCTGTTCGGTGCTGTGAACATACTCACCTCCTCCCGATGTCTGGCGATGTCCCGCCTCGGCTTTCCTGTTCGGTGTTGGGAACATACTTACCCCTCTTGGTGTCTGGTAACCTCCTGCCTCAGCTTTCCTATTTGGTGCTGGGAACATATTCACCCCCTACTGGTGTCCGGCGACGTCCCGCCTCGGCTTTCCTGTTCGGTGCTGGGAACATACTTACCCCTCTTGGTGTCTGGTGACGTCCCTCCTTGACTGTCCTGTTCTTTGCTGAGAATATACTCACCCCCTTCTGGTGTCTGGCGATGACCTGCCTCGGCTGTTCTTTTCGTTGCTGGGAAGATACTCACCCCCTGCTGGTGTCCGGCGAAGTCCCGCCTGTGCTGTCCTGTTCGGTGCTGGGAACATACTCACCACCTCCCCGTTTCTGGCCAAGTCCTGCCTCAGCTTTCCTGTTCAGTGCTGTGAACATACTCACCTGCTCCCGGTGTCTGGCGCCGTCCCACCACGGCTTTCCTGTTCGGTGTTCAAACATACTTATCCCTCTTGGTGTCTGGTGACGTCCCGCCTCAGCTTTCCTGTTCAATGCTGGGAACATACTCACCCCCTCCTGGTGACCGGCTACGTCCCGGCTTAGCTTTCCTGTTCGAAGCTGGGAACATACTCACCCCCTCGGAGTGTCCGACGATGTCCCGCCTCAGCTTTGCTGTTCGTTGCTGGGAATATACTTACCCCCTCCTGGTGTCTGGCGACGTCCCGCCTCAGCTGTTCTTTTCGTTGCTGGTAACATACTCACCCCCTACTGGTGTCCGGCAATGTCCCATCTCGGCTTTCCTGTTCCGTGCTGGGAACATACTTACCCCCTCTTTGTGTCTGGTGACGTCCCACCTCAACTGTCCTGTTCTTTGCGGAGAACATACTCACCCACTCCCGGTGTCTGGCGACGACCCGCCTCGGCTGTTCTTTTGTTGCTGGGAACATACTCACCCTCTCCTGTTGTCCGGAGAAGTCCTGCCTCTGCTGTCCTGTTCGGTGCTGGGAACATACCACCTCCTGGTTTCTGGCCAAGTCCTGCCTCTTCTTCCTGTTCGGTGCTGTGAACATACTCACCTCCTCCCGATGTCCGGCGATGTCTCTCCTCGGCTTTCCTGTTCAGTGTTGGGAACATACTTACCCCTCTTGGTGTCTGGTAACGTCCCGCCTCAGCTTTCCTGTTCGGTGCTGGGAACATACTCACCCCTCCTGGTGTCCGGAGATGTCCCACCTCAGCTTTCCTGTTCGGAGCTGGGAATATACCTACCCCCTCCAGGTGTTCGGTGAAGTCCTGCCTTGGCGTTCCTGGTCGGTGCTGGGAACATACTCAACCCCTCCTGGTGTCCGGCGAAGTCCTGCCTCGGCTTTCCTGGTCGGTGTTGGGAACATACTCACCTCCTACCGGTGTCAGGACATCCTGCCTCGGCTTTCCTGTTCGGTGTTGGGAACATGCTTACCCCTCTTGGTGTCTGGCGACGTCCCGCCTCGGCTGTTCTTTTCGTTGCTGGTCACATACTCACCACGTCCTGGTGTCCGACGTCCCATCTTGCTTTTCCTGTTTGGTGCTGAGAACATACTCACCCCCTCCCGGTGTCCAGCGACGTCCAGCCTCGGCTGCCCTGTTCAGTGCTGGGAACATACTTACCCCCTCTTGGTGTCTGGCGACATCCCGCCTTGGCTGTCCTGTTCTTTGATGAGAACATACTCACCCCCTCCCGGTGTCCGACGATGTCCCGCCTCAGCTTTCCTGTTCGGTGCTGGGAATATACTTACCCCCTCCCGGTGTCTGGTGATGTCACGCCTCAGCTGTTCTTTTTGTTGCTGGTCACATACTCACCCCCTTCCGGTTTCAGGCGACGTCCCACCTTGGCTTTCCTGTGTGATGCTTGGAACATACTTACCCCCTCCCGGTGTCCGGTGACGTCCCACCTCGGCTTTCCTGTTTGGTGCTGGGAACATACTTAACCCCTCTTGGTGTCTGGCGATGTCCCACCTTGACTGTCCTGTTCTTTGCTGAGAATATACTCACCCCCTTCTGGTGTCTGGTGATGACCTGCCTCGGCTGTTCTTTTCGTTGCTGGGAACATACTCACCACCTCCCGGTTTCTGGCCAAGTCCTGCCTCGGCTTTCCTGTTCAGTGCTGTGAACATACTCACCTGCTCCCGGTGTCCGGCACCGTCCCGCCTTGGCTTCCCTGTTCGGTGTTCGAACATACTTACCCCTCTTGGTGTCTGGTGACGTCCTGCCTCAGATTTCCTGTTCAATGCTGGGAACATACTCACCCCCTCCTGGTGTCCGGCGACGTCCCAGCTCAGCTTTCCTGTTCGATGCTGGGAACATACTCACCCCCTCGGGGTGTCCAACGATGTCCCGCCTCAGCTTTGCTGTTCGGTGCTGGGAATATACTTACCCCCTCCTGGTGTTGTGACGTCCCGCCTCAGCTGTTCTTTTCGTTGCTGGTAACATACTCCCCCTACTGGTGTCCGGAATGTCCCATCTCGCTTTCCTGTTCCGGTGGGGAACATACTTCCCCCCCTTGGTGTCTGGTGTGTCCGCCTCGACTGTCCTGTTCTTTTGCGAGAACATACTCACCCACTCCCGGGTCTGGCGACGACCCGCCTTGGCTGTTCTTTTCGTTGCTGGGAACATACTCATCCCCTCCTGTTGTCCGGTGAAGTCCTGCCTCTGCTGTCCTGTTCGGTGCTGGGAACATACCACCTCCCGGTTTCTGGCCAAGTCCTGCCTCGTCTTTCCTGTTCGGTGCTGTGAACATACTCACCTCCTCCCGATGTCCGGCGATGTCTCTCCTCGGCTTTCCTGTTCAGTGTTGGGAACATACTTACCCCTCTTGGTGTCTGGTAACATCCCGCCTCAGCTTTCCTGTTTGGTGCTGGGAACATACTCACCCCCTCCCAGTGTCCGGAGATGTCCCACCTCAGCTTTCCTGTTTGGTGCTGGGAATATACTTACCCCCTCCAGGTGTCCGGCGAAGTCCTGCCTTGGCTTTCCTGGTCGGTGCTGGGAACATACTCACCCCCTCCTGGTGTCCAGTGATGTCCCGCCTCGCCTTTCTTGTTCGGTGCTGATGACATAGTCACCCCCTCCCGGTGTCCGGCGATGTATGGCCTCGGCTGTTCTGTTCGATGCTGGCAACATACTCACCCCCTCCTGGTGACTGGTGACTGGTGACGTCCCGCCTTGGCTTTCCTGTTCGTTGCTTGGAAGATACTCACCGCCTCTCAGTTTCCAGCGATGCCCCGACTCGGCTTTCCTGTCCAATGCCGGGAACATGCTTCTCCCCTCTTGATGTTTGGCGATGTCCTGCCTTGGCTGTCCTGTTCTTTGCTTGGAACATACTCACCCCTCCTGGTGTCCTGCGACGTCCAGCCTCAACTGTCCTGTTCGGTGCTGGGAATATACTTACTCCCTCCTGGTGTCTAGCGACGTCCCATCTCAGCTGTTCTTTTCATTGCTGTTCACATACTCACCACCTCCTGGTGTCTGGCGACAGCCCATCTCGCCTTTCCTGTTTGGTGCTGAGAACATACTCACCCCCTCCTGGTGTCTGGAGACGTCCAGCCTCGGCTATCCTGTTCAATGTTGGCAATATACTCACCGCCTACTGGTGTCCGGCGACGTCTCGCCTTGGCTTTCCTGTTCGTTGCTCAAAACATACTCACCGCCTCCCGGTTTCTGGTGACGTCCCGCCTCGGCTTTCCTGTTCATTGCTGGGAACATACTCACCACCTCTCGGTTTCCGGTGTCCTGTCTTGGCTTTCCTGTTTGGTGCTGGGAACATACTCACCCCCTCCTGGTGTCTCGTGATGTCCCGCCTAGGCTGTTCTTTTCATTGCTGGGAACATACCCCCTCCTGGTGTCCGGTGACATCCCGCCTTGGCTTTCCTGTTCTTTGCTTGGAAGATACTCACCTCCTCCCAGTTTCCGGCGACGTCCCGACTCGGCTTTCCTGTTCAATACTGGGAACATTCTTATCCCCTCTTGAAGTCTGACCACGTCCCGCCTCACCTGTCCTGTTCTTTGCTTGGAACGTACTCATCCCCTCCCGGTGTCCGGCAACGTCTCACCTCAGCTTTTCTGTTTAATGCTGAGAACGTACTCACAACCTCCCAATGTCTGGCGACATCCCCCCTCGGCTGTCCTGTTTCGGTGCTGGGAAGATACTCATCACCTCTCAGTTTCATGCAACGTGCTGCCTCGGCTTTCGTGTTTGGTGCTGGGAACATAATAACCCCTCCCGGTGTCTGATGACTTGCCGCCTCGGCTGTCCTGTTCACGATTGCAAACATACTCACCTCCTCCCCGTTTCAGGCAACATCCCACCTTCGCCTTCCTGCTCAGGATTGCAAACGTACTCACCACCTCCCGGTTTCCGGCAAAGTCCCGCCTTGGCTTTACTGTTCGGTGTTGGGAACATGGTCACCACCTCCCAGTTTCAGGCAAAGTCCCGCCTTCGCCTTTCTGTTCTGGATGGGTAACATACCACCTCCTGGTTTCAGGCAAAGTCCCGCCTTCTTCGCTTTCCTGTTCTGGATTGGAAACATACTCACCACCTCCTGGTTTTAGAAAAAGTCCCATCTTCGCTTTCCTGTTCATTATTGTCCATCTTTAGGTTATTGGCACAGTCATCCACCTGGCTCCTCTGGTTATTATAGCACCAGAATTCCCCATCTTGGTGTTCCTCGCTCACTACCTTGATTTCTAAACAAAATTGGCTCCCAGTTAGAGAGTCTGTGGCTGCCAACCTCTCCCAACTGTCAAAGCCCATTTGCCAAGGTGGCATCTCCTGGCAAGCTGCCTACCTGGTGGCTGTTGCTTAGTGACCTGTGTGGGGTCATCTCTGATGTCACAGTGAAATGAGGGGAGGGGGCAGGAGGGGCTGTAACTGTCAGGGAAGGCCCAGGCATCAGCACCCAGTCCAGCTCCCTGCTGCCTCAAGGCACCATCAAGGCTGCCCAAAGCCTTTTTGGTCACCTCTTCCTGTTCATGTCCTTTTTGGGGGGGTCCAAAGCCCCTGCTCGAGTCCCTCTGGGAGGAGGCCTCCTGGGTTGAAATTTTGGACCTGGACAACTTAGAACCACCCCACCTACGGTCTGACCTAAGCTTAGTACACAAAATTGTCTGCTACAATGTCCTACCTGTCAATGTCTACTTCAGCCTCAACCACAATAATACACGGGCAAACAATAGATAAAAACTCAAAGTAAACTGCTCCAAACTTGATTGCAGAAAATACGACTTCAGCAACAGAGTGGTCAGTGCCTGGAACTCACTCCCTGACTCTGTTGTTACATCCTCAAATCCCCCCAAACTTTAACCTTAAACTGTCCACCATGGACCTCACTCCATTCCTCAGAGGTCCATAAGGGGTTGTGCATAAGCACACTAGCATGCCCACCGTCCCTGTCCCATGGTTCCCATTTGTTCGTACTCATTTATTACGTATAGTATATACTTATACCCGTTTATACTTACATGTTTATATGTTATGTTCATACTTATACTTGCTTTCTCACACATGTTTGACAAACTAAATAAATGGGTGCCTCTGATGAGTTCTCCTCCCCCCAGTGTGGCTTCTATGCTTGGAGTATTCTCTTCATTGCCTTCAATGGGGCAGGCATGTGGGGAAGGCAGTTCCCCCCAGATCCCTGGCACCTAGGAGGAGGAGCAGAAGGAGGGGGGGCAGACAAGTGAGCCTTGTGGGGGAGGGGCTGGAAGCGGGGGGCTTAACACCCAGGGTCTCCCTGAAGACTCGAGGAGGAGGAAGAAGGAAGTAACCACCACCCAAGATGGATTCAGATGTTACACCAAGCTGACACCCCCCCCCAGCTGTACTCACAGCATGTGGCCCACCCAGAGAGTTAAGCCGAGCATTTTAGGGGGGTTCCTTGCATTGCATAAAAGTGGCTCATCTGGCTGAGAAACAAATGCAAAAATAATAATTAAAAAATAGATTTCTTTCTTTATTTTGGGTTAAAAGTATCACAGTAAAATTAGCACGTCACCAGGGATACAAGATCACTGACTGGAGAAACAAACACACATGTGCAAATGCATGTATAGACACATATACGTACAAGGTGAATCAGGTTGAAAAGCTATTTATTTTATTGACAGAGGGGGAAAAGTAAGAAATTTTAACTGTTTTTAATTTAATGCAACCTTCCTTCCCTAGAACCATCTAGAGAAGGTCTTGAAGCCATAAGCGGTGAGTTTCTACACCACAGCAACTTTAAGATGTCTGGACTTCAGCTCCCAGAATTCCCTGTGCTGACTGGGGAATTCTGGCAGTTGAAGCCCACCCATCTTGAAGCATGCTGGCGGGGGAATTCTGGGAATGGAAGCTCACCCCTCTCAAAGCCTGCTGAGTGGGGAATTCTGAGAGTTGAAGCCCACCCATTGATCATGCGTGGTTTCGATCCGTGCTTGCCGCCGGAGCGCCCCGATCCTTTGGATTCGGGGCTGAAGCCACCCCGTAGAGGTGGCGAAGAGGGCGGAGACCATCAACTGAGTTGAGGGGAGCCGCATCTCTCCTCCTCGGCTGGTCATTACTCCCTTTCCCGAAGGCGGCTGCAGCAGTGGTCAGAAATGGCCACCTCAAAGAAGAACCCGACCGGACAAGATTGAGCAGGAGGAAGACAGAAGGGAGAGCTTGACAGACTGCGCTAAGCAGAGACAACATCTAAGCAAGGTACCCTGGATGTAAAAGTATTAAGAGTGTTATCCCTAAAAGAAGGTTTTTAAAGCAGCGGTGAAAAGAGAGAGAGAGAGATTGACAGCTACAATCGGCTTTGAATGTTAAAAAGAAGAAATCTAAGTAAGAAATTTGTGATAATTTATTTTGACACTAACAGGCAATTTTAAGCTGAAATTAAAGTGTCAAAAAGAAAATAAAGACTTTCTGGATACTCTAAAGCCCTTAAAACAGTGGTTCTCAACCTTCCTAATGCCGCGACCCTTTAATACAGTTCCTCATTTTGTGGTGATCCCCAACCATAAAATTATGGCTCGGTTCCTAAGACCATCGAAAATAGGTGTTTTCCAACGGTCTTAGGCGAACCCTGTGAAAGGGTCGTTCGACCCCCAAAGGGGTCGCGACCCACAGGTTGAGAACCACTGCCTTAAAAGGAAAAGAGTGGAGGAAAAAAGGGTGGAACTTGGAAAAAAATCACACAGTACCACCTGGAAATAAAAGGGATTAACAGTGCAACTTTAAAAAGATTTCCGAAGGATACATTGTATCTGAAACTTTATTAAAAGATAACAGAAGCCCCGGAAAAGAAAAGTTGAAGAAAGAAGCAAGAAGAAACAGTTTTGGATTACTTGGTGATTTTTAGAATTTTGGGTGTTGGATTTTTAGCTAAAGTCAGTTGGGTGGTTGTTTAAAAGTGTTCAAAATGGCAGTACTCCTTGAGGCATTAAAAATGGAACTTAAAAAAATGAAAGAAGAGGCACAAGAGGGGATCTTTTGGCTTCGTATTTCAATTTTTAGAAATGGAGATTTCGAACTATGAAAAACAACAAGAAATGCTTGAAGAGCAAGAAGAAGGGTTGGATAAAGAAGAAGCCATCTTTAATGATCAAATAATGCAATGTGGGGTAAAGTGGAAAAAAGGGGGGAAAGGAGTTAAAAATTTAAGATTTATTTATTTATTTATTTATTTTATAAAAAAGTTTTTTATTTTTGATACAAACATACAATCAGGACATACAAAACATAAAAACCATCTTCCATATATACATACAGTGTGTCAGTTGGTTACAAATCCTTTGTCATCCTTTCATATTCATCACTCACAATTTATCAAAAAGAAAATTTCTTATATTATCAATAAAACATTATGTATTTATCAATTATTACTTGTGTACAATTAAACTATTTATTTCATCATATATACGAGATATATTTTTAATCTAAAATTTATGTTATACTTTCATCCAATGGTTATATATATCAACATTATATTTTATATCAGCCTATTATATTTCTATTACATTATATAGTTTATTGCATTACCAAGTCTTTTTATCCAACCATTGATAAAACAAGTCCCATATCTTGTAAAATTGTTTATCTTCTTGTTCTCTAATTTCAAATGTCAATTTACTCATTTCAGCACAGTCCATAATTTTCCTAATCACTTCCTCCTGCATAGGTATTTTATCATTCTTCCAATTTTTGGCAAATACAATTCTAGCTGCTGTTAAAACATTTACAATCAAATATTTCAACTCTTTATTGTAGATATCTGGTATAATTCCCAATAAAAATATTTCTGGTTTCAAGTCTATGTGTTGTTGTATCATTTTTCCAACCATGTGTGGATTTTAGTCCAATATCTTTTGCATCCAACAAGTCCACCACATATGGTAATATGATCCAGGTATCTGATGACATTTCCAACATTTATCCGATTTATTCTTAAACATTCTTGCAATTCTCATCGGGGGTAAGTGCCACCTGTAAAACATCTTATACAAATTTTCTTTATAAGCAGTTGACATTGTCATTTTATAATTCTGGGACCATAATTTTTCCCATTTCTCTAAATCAATCCCATATCCAAAATTTTTCCCCCAAGCAATCATTGTTTCTTTAACTTGTTCCTCTTCCATTTTAATTTCTAAAAAATATCCATAAAGTTTTTAAATCTGGGAGTTGAAATCCACCCATCTTAAAGCATGCTGGCTGGGGAATTCTGGGAGTTGAAATCCACCCATCTTAAAACATACTGGCAGGGGAATTCTGGGAGTTGAAATCCACCCATCTTAAAGCATGCTGGATGGGGAATTCTGGGAAGGCCACCAAAAGGCTGGCCTTCAATATCCCTAAGCGTGGCATCTTTTCTTCCACCAACAGGTGCCCCCAAAGGAGACAAACCAGGACAGCAACCTGCTATGCTTCTCCTGGTCCCCTAGCTGTGGGGTCCCTGGGCCCTGTGGTTTTTTGCGACTTCCTGATAGTCAGTGCGTAAGCCAGATCCACTTAACCACCGGGTTCCGAACGTAACAACAGCTGTGATTCACTTAACGACTGTGGCAAGAAAGGTTGTAAAATGGGGCAAAACTCTGTCAAACAACTTGTCTCGCTCAGTGACAGGAATTTTGGGCTCAGTTGTGGCTGTAAGTCGAGGACTACCTGTCAAATCAATACTCAGCCAAACCTCACTTCAAGAGTTCTTCTTTTCTTGGTCTGGAGTGGGGAGTCAAAGTTTTAAATACACAACATACACACACACAACTGAAAGTCAAGGCAACAGCTGTGCTGCCCTCTAGTGGCAAACCTGTGAGACAGGTGGGGAGCGCAGGTTGCAAATATAGAGTTTGGGTCAATTTGCCTGCATGCCTTTGGGGCTGGGGGTGGGGACAGATTGTGTGTATGTGTGTGTGTTTGTCTGTTCCTCCCTCTCCCAGCCCCCACTTTTTGTGTTTGTCTATATCTGTGTGTGTCTCCCCTCCTCTCTCTGTCTCTCTCCCTTCCTTTGTATATGTGTGTGTGTGTGTGTGTGTCTTCTTCTTCTCTCTCTCCCCCTTGTGTGTGTGAATGTTTCTGCCTCTTCCTATGTGTCTGTGTGTGAGTCTGTGCCTCTCTCTCTGTGTATGTGAGTGTGTATCTGTTCTTTCTCAGTATATCTGTATGTGTGTGTGTGTCTCCCTCCCTCTATGTCTGTGTATCTGTCTCTGTCTGTCTGTCTGTGTGTATGTGTCTGTTCCTGTGTGTGTGTGTGTGTGTGTGTGTGCATGAGTGTATGTGTATGTTCCTCCCTGAGTGTGTATCTCTCTTTCCCTTCCCCCATTTTTGTGTTTGTCTGTATCTGTGTGTGTTCCCCCCATCTGTGTTTGTATGTGTGTGTCTCTCTGTCTCTCTCCAGTGGTGTGTGTGTCTTTGTGTATGTGTTCCTCTCTCTCCTCCCTCCATTGTATGTGTGTGTCTATGTGTGTCTTTCCCTCCCTCTCTCTCCCATTTGTGTATGTGTGTGTGTGTCACCCTCCCTGTGTGTATCTGTTTGTATCTCTGTGTGTCTGTATCTCTGTGTGTGTTTGTCTCTTCTTCTGTCTTTCTTCCCCCCCCCCAGTGTGTGTGAATGTGTCTGCTTGTCCCTCTGTGTGTGTGTCTCTCTCTCTCCTGTATGTGTCTCTGTGAATGTGTCTCTGTTCCTCTCTCAGTGTATCTGTGTCTATCTGTCTGTATCTCTCTTCTCTTTCTGTGTGTTTGTGTGTGTGTGTGTGCCTCTCTCTCTGTATCTCAGTGAGTTTGTATGTTCCTCTCTCAGTGTAACTCTCTGTGTGTATCTGTCTCTTCTTTCTTTCTCTGTGTGTATGTGTGTTTGCCTCTCTCTGTGTCTCTGTGAGTGTGTATCTGTTCCTCTCAGTGTATTTCTCTCTCTGTGTGTATTTCTCTCTCTCTCTCTCTCTCTCTCTCTCTCTCTCTCTCTCTCTCTCTCTCTCTCTGTTTTCCCAACTCAGAAACCGGGCGGGCCAGGCTCAGCCAACCGGCCCACGCACCACTTGCCAGGGACTCCACCTGGGCTGGTCAAACAGGTTTGAGAGTCCAAAGGACAAAAAGCCAGAAAGTTGAAGTTGCGCACTTGGCAAACTTGCGGAAGGGCCGCCCGGACGGGTAGTTCCTGGCATCTGAAGCCGCTCCTGTTTAATTCCCCCTTCACATGCACATGCACACACGTCCCGGGGTGAAAAAACGAGTGTGGAAAGCGTGAGGAGAACCAGGTAAAAGGACCAGAGGATTTCTCTCCGTCTCCCTGGTAGGTTTTCGAAAACAGCAAAACTTTAATTGGCTTCTCTCACCAATTTTCTTCTGTTCTTTCCTCTTAAACACAGTCAGATCCCTTCAACCGGTTGGATTTCTTTCTTTTTTCCTTTATACTTTGGGTTTTTTCATTTTTACACATCTCAGCTACTTAATAAACAGTACTGTGACATTTTGTATACGTTCACATATCCAATCCGATACAATCCGTACATACTATTTCTATACCTTCTATGTCTATTAAATACATTATATACATTTTCTTTTCTTATTTCTATTGTCAATTCAAGGATACCATTTCTCCCATATTGCATAGTATTATTTTTTTTTTTTTGGTAAAAGTTTTATTTCAATTTTCCACATTTTTAAAGAAACACCTCTTTTTAGTGAACAGGTTTTCACATCTCCGTACAGACATAATTTGATTTACATATTCGTCTTTCACATTTAGTTCATATCAATCTCTACTTTACATATTTTCTCTTGTTTTTCACTAATATTTTCCTCAAGCTTATTTATAAATTCTCCAATCATTTCTTAGCCTATTCCTTTTAGCTAACTAATTCTCATATCATCATATTCATTATACTTATACTTTTATCTGTATGCTGAATCTACTTTTCCTTTTAACCGGTTGGATTTCTGCCTGTGTGGTTTGGCCTTTTTTTTAGCGGCTCAGCCTGGTGTGACACCATGGATTCGCGTCACTTTAGCACGAACCATTCGATGCGTTGTGCAAATCCAGAAAGTTTGTTGATCCAAGTAGCCAAGTGTGTAATCTGGCAACTCTAAAAAGACCTGTTGGAAGAATTATCCTTCTGGGTTCAGTTCCAAGTGGGGGAAAAAAGACACTGGAAACATGGAGGCTGTTTGGAAAGATTTTTTTTATTTATTTATTTATTTATTTATATTTATATTTATATTTATATTTATATTTATATTGATTGATTGATTGGATTTCTAACCCGCCCCATTTCCTGAAGGACTCGGGGCGGCGTACAATCATAAAACAATACAAAATATACAATTTAAAAAAATATTAAATGAGAAACTCAATTAAAAACTAAAAACAATAAAACCATCATCTAAAACTCCCCTCCCCACCCTCAGCCCAGGTCAGCACGTTGGAACAATCAGGTTTTTGAGGTCCCGGCGGAAGGAGCGGAGGTCAGGGGCCACCCGAAGCTCCAGGGGGAGCTGGTTCCACAGGGTGGGTGCTCCCACAGAGAAGGCCCTGCCCCTAGGGGTCGCCAGCCGACATTGTCTGGCTGACGGAACCCCAAGGAGGGCCCACCCTGTGAGAGCGCACAGGACGATGGGAAACAGTTGCTGGCAGCAGGGTCTCATTAAAGATGGTTTAATGGTGGACAGGACCACATGGCTTGGAGCTCCAAAGTGAAAAGGACAATCACATGCTTCAAGGTGAAAAGAGAAGGGAGGGCCAAAATGCTGAGAGACCCTTATATATCCTCTGTTGGGCCCCACCTAAGTGTTTCCTGTTCCTGTGCAAGAAATGTATCCCATTGGCTGTCAGACTCCCAGGGGCGGGGGTTCTTAGCTAACTTTGTAGGCTTTGTCTGGACCGCATGGCTTCACCTGAGTGTTGGCTGATACAATCTTCCCAGGCCAGGTGGTGAGATGGGTAGAGGCCTTTGTTATGTAGAATACTCTGGGCTAGGCCTTAGTGGGCCATTAGCAAAGGTGGGAGGGGGCTGAGTTTCTTCTTCTCTGAGTTTCTACTTTACTCTTTTTAGGGGAAATATTCTGCCTTTTTAATATTTCCTAGGATATTTCATTTTTCTGGGTGCTAACTTCCTACAGACCAAAGAAACACCCTGGTAGTGCCGGACATGTTAACTCCCAATAAATCCTTTCGAAGTTTTGGAAGTTTGGCTCAAGACTCATGATTTAAATGGGGGGGGGGGTAACTGCCGGAATCCTGACATAATCGCAACAGGTAGTCCTTGACTTACAACAGTTCGTTTAGTGACCTTTCACAGTTGCAGCACTGCTGAAAAAGGGGAGTGACAATTTTTTTTCCCACCCTTCTGACTGTCTTCACGTTCGTGTGATCAAAATTCAGACGTGAGGCAATTGACTCACCCATACGATGGCCACAGTGTCTCCCTGGGTCACGCGATCCCTTTTGCGACCTTCGGACAATGGGGAAGCCAGATTCGCTTAACAACCGGGTGACTAATTTTTAACAACTGCAGGGATTTGCTTAACAAATATAGGAAAGTTGTAAAATGGGGCAAAAATGTTTCACTTAGCAACATAAATTGGGAACAATTGTGGTCATAAGTTAAGGACTATCTGTACCTTCACACACAGTCCCACTTGATGAGGAGGGGGGCTGAAATACTACACTGGTGTGTAGTTTTATAGTTACCTTCTCCAAATGCAGTCAGTTGGGTTCACTGCATTTTGCTACACAACTTAATGTTTTGCTTTTTCTCTGTTGGGTTCACATATAATGGATATTTTTTATAGAAAAAATATAACCACAATGGCTTGTTTGCACATCATGCTAGGCCAGAACAGAGTTCCTTAATAGTAGTTTATTTGGATTCCTACTTTATGTAGTTTGCTTAGCCATGATTAGCATAATAAACCACAATTGCCTGGATGCAACCAGCCAACTAATCTGTGTTTAATATACAATGGCTAGGTTGGTGCGACATGTGATATAAAATAAACCTTGACATTTCTGCGCCTTTGTATATAAATACAAACAGATCCAGCATTATGAGGTCTAGCAACTTAAAGTAACACTCCACATTTCTAATGAAGTAAATCCTAATTTACACGTACTTTTAACCCAATTCTACAACAGTTAGTAGTAGTAGGAGGTGTGCTAGGCTAGGCTACAGTAGCAGAGAATCACATTTGATGGTGTGAAGCTTATAAAACTTGATCTGTTTAATAAAATGTGTTACTAGATTTGACAAAGGGGTGGTTATGTCCTTCCTGGTTTTATAGCAGGAGGCAAATTCTGTTGGATATCAAAATAAAGATAAGGGCTGAAACTGGCTGTTGTTTGGATGTAGAAGTTGAAAAAACATCCCAAAAGAAATCTATGACAAACCAAAGGTGCTTTTTTTCCCAAGAGGCAACTGGACTTCCTGGTTTTTCTTGGAAGACGTTTCGTTCCTCATCCCAAAAGCTTCTTCAGCTCTGACTGGTTGGTGGGGAATGGAAGGATTTATACTCCTTGCAGATAGCTGGTCATTTGCATCCTTTTAGAGAGACGTTGAGGCCACTTGGAGGTTTATCTGTGTCCCCAGGGTCTCACCTGAGTAGTGCAAATGGGGTGTGGAAGGACCCATTGACCTGAGGAAACAAATTTATCTGAGGGCCAGTCTCTTCTTGAAAACTCCCACAACTTCTGAAGGCAGTTTTAAAATTCTTAGAATGGATAATTCCCCTTTCCAGCTTTAATAGGGGATGATAGTTCCTGTATTGATCAGATAAGCTCCCTCCCCTCCCAAGACGACCGACAAAACGAAAGATTTCCTTTGTGCTCCTCCTTGCAGATTTTTGTTCAGTGGGAGGCCTTTGGAGCAGGGTGTGGGATTCAGCCGGTTCGGACCAGTTCGGGCGAGCCGGGTGTTAAATTTACATCTGGTTCGCTGAATTGGTAGTTGAACCAACTGGCTGGGCCTGCCCACCCCTTCCCTCCTCTCCCCAGAGTCTCCATGCAGCCTGTTTGGGATGCATGTAAGTGCAGGGTCTGACAGAGGCTCATGGGAAGGTGAAAAGTGAGTGGCCTTCCTGGAAGTTCTGGAAATGGGCCTGTTTCTGACTTCCGGAGGGCCTCTGTAGCCCAGGGAGGCTGTTTTCACCCTCCCAGAGGCTGGAGGGAAGCCTCCGGACTCTGGGGAAGGCGAAAAACAGCCCTTCTGGAAGTTCCAGTAGGCCACATTCACCATGGCCACGCCCACCCAGCAACTGGGCAGAGAACCAGTTGTTGGGATTTTTGAATTCCCTCCCCTGCATCCCTTGGCTGTCTCCAAACGGGTGTATTTATATTTTTCCATTTCTTTTGCAGCACGAGAACCGGCCGCAGCACATCCTGAGATTTTCCTGGTCCATTTTCCCAGAGCCTCCTCGTGTTCTGGGGAAGAAGAAGAAGGAATAGCGACTGCAAAGATTTAGCAGAGAAAAAGCTCGGCAGATACGGAACAAACTTTTGCTAAAACAGTTGAAGATGTCGGTCGTTGCTCCTTCGGAAGACTTGGCGATGGTGCCCCTGGGGAAGGACTCATCCCCTGCTGCCCAGTTGGCCCAGAGTCACACCCAGGAGCCGAGTTCAGATGATGCTGAGGCGACTTTGCCCTGGGACCGAGCCCAACACGATGCAGTGGGCGAGATGCCCGGGGTTTTGGAGACGGACGCCCGGCCGAGCCCAGAAGGGAGCATGAAGGCAGCCGCGTTGGGCTCCGCCATGGACCATCAAGCTTTCCTGAAACCTCCGGAGGACGATGAGTGCAGTGGGATGCCCGCCATGGCAGCCCATGCCTTCATCCCCATCGACCCCCTCTGCATCGAACGCCGTCCCAGGAGCCACAAGAAGCAGCCATGGCAGCTGGGAGTGCCACCGCAGGACAGGGCACCGTGCCAGGAGGAGAAGTGCGACCTTGAGCAGCAGGCCTTCCTTCCCAAGGCTGCTCGGGCTGTTCGCAAGACTTCCCTGATCCTTACGGGGAGCCATCACAGACCCATTGTTGCCAGACGAAGGGCTGCTGCAACTCAGCCAACCTCAAAGCCGTGGCCTCCATGACTACCGCCCTGATCGTCTTCCCAGGCTTGATCTACAGCGCCTATGTCTTCCTGCCCTTCGACGTGCCTGTCATGGAGAGCATGAGTGCCCGACTGGTGTACACGCTGCGCTGCGGGGCATTCGCCACCTTTCCCATCATTTTAGGTGAGCGGGGGGTCTGCTTGCCATATAGATTAACAGAATTGGAAGGGACCTTGTAGGTCATCTAGTCCAACCCCCCATCCAAGCAGGAGACCTACACCGTTTCTGACAGATGGGCAGTCCAGTCTCTTCTTGAAAGCCTCCAGGGATGAAGCTCCCACAACTTCTGAAGGCAACTTCTGTTCCATTTGGTTAATTGTTCTCATTGTCAGGAAATTCCTCCTTATTTCCAGGTTGAATCTCTCCTTGATCAGCTTCCATCCATTATTCCTTGTCTGGCCGTCAGGTGCCTTGGGAAACAGCTTGACCCCTTCCTCCTCTCTGTGGCAGCCCTCAAATATTGGAGGATGCTCTCCTGCCTCCCCTGGTCCTTCTCTTCACTAGACTAGCCAGACCCAGTTCCTGCAACATAGAGAAGGTGCTAGGCAGGGGGAAACCATTGCACATGGCCAGCCCAGAGTCCCCTCACTTCATTCCCCAGGGTTGGTGAGAGGCTCCGTTGAAGCGTCCCATGGGCCAGGAAATCTGCACCTGCAGTCCCCAAAAAGCAAAAAACAAAACACCCCCCCCCCACAATAATTTCATTATTGAACGTATCGTGATGCTGGCCATCTCGCCATCTTTGCTCACCAGGAAAGCTAGCTATAAATTCTACAACCAGGTGCCAGCTGGGATATATATATATATTTTTAATTACATTTATATGCCGCCCTTCTCCGGAGACTCAGGGCGGCTTACAATTTCTGGGATACAACCCAGTGTGCTCAGCAATAGCCTTCATTCCATTGTATATGCCTGCTTATTACTAAGTGGCATTTTTACAAGGTCAGCTAATTGCCCCCAACAATCTTGGGTCCTCAATTTACCTACCCTGAGAGGATGGAAGGCTGAGTCAACCTTGAGCCTGGTGGGATTCGAGCCTACAATAATTGTAGGCAGCTGGATCTTAAGAGCAGGCATTTAACAGCCTGAGCTACCAAGGCTCTGTTTTCCAGATATTCCCTTTTAATTTTATTTATTTATTTGATAACATTTATATGGCTGTCCAATTCAGTGATTCTGGGCAAAATAATGCCGAAATAAACAGAATAGAATAGAATAGAATAGAATAGAATAGAATAGAATAGAATAGAATAAAATAGAATAGGGGAATGAAGGAATAGAATAGAATAGAATAGAATAGAATAGGAATAGAATAAATATTGGAATGAAGGAATAGAATAGAATAGAATAGAATAGAATAGAATAAATATTGGAATGAAGGAATAGAATAGAATAGAATAGAATAGAAAGAATAAATATTGGAATGAAGAATAGAATAGAATAGAATAGAATAAATATTGGAATGAAGGAATAGAATAGAATAGAATAGAATAAATATTGGAATGAAGGAATAGAATAGAATAGAATAAATATTGGAATGAAGGAATAGAATAGAATAGAATAGAATAGAATAGAATAAATATTGGAATGAAGGAATAGAATAGAATAGGAATGGGAATGGGAATAGAACAAAATATTGGAATGAAGAATTTAGGATAGGATAGGATAGAATTGAATACATAACTTTATTGTCACTTTGAATGTACACTAATTGGCATACGTTAAAATGAAATCTCGTTGCGTACAGCTCATAAAGCACCCGAAGGCAGGAGAAGCAATGGATGAAAACTAATCAAGGAGAGAGGCAACCTGGAACTAAGGAGGCATTTCCTAACAGTGAGAACAATTAAAATGTCAGTGTTTCAAGTAATACACCCATAGCAAACAGAACTCCGAGGCAGGCCATTTCCTCAAAGAACAAGCTTATCATATTAGCACAAACTAGTGAAAACCGACTCTAAAGATTCCCCGTGGCTTTCCCCTGATTGAAAGTTTCCCAAACCATCGGTCACATGGTCCAATCAAAGTACTTCTCTGGTTGCTTGGAAACTTCACTCCTCCTTGGTTCTCCGGGGAAACTATTTTGTTTTGGCTACAAAACTCCCAGCTATCCCTACTCCCCCCTCTCTGTCCCTCGGCACCATTGTGGCAACACCATTGTGGCCTCCAAGATGGCCTCGGTCAGGACAGCTTCAGAGTTGACATAACCAGTGGAATGGCCCAGACGTTGTCGGTGCTCCATCCCTGGACCGGAATGTTATAGGATCTCCTGCTTGCGCGGAAAGTTGGACTAGAAGACCTCCAAGGTCCCTTCCAGTCCTAAGGTCCCCTTGAGCCAGCCTTTCTTGACCCCTTCCTCCTGTCTCTTTTTTCCCTGCAGGCATGATGGTTTACGGGGTGTCCCGCCTTTGTGCTTCCTCCCTGCAGCCTTTTGAGGAGCTCACCCGGGAAGTGGAGATCCATCGGCATTTTGTCTCGCAGTCGGTCGACCTCTTCATTCTTTACTTCTTCAACATCGCTGTCCTTTCCACCTACCTGCCCCAGGAAGGGCTCAAGGTGATCCCACTCCTGACAGCCCTTTTTGCCATCTCACGGTAAGAGAGAAACAGCCAGGTGACCCCTCTCCTCTCCCTTCTGGACCCTTCCTCTGGGTTGGATCCATTTGTCCGGTACAGGGTCTGCTGCTTGAGCGGTGGGCTTGTCCCGACAGAGCCTGAAACTGCAGATGAGGACGAGTTGGAACTGGAGCTGATGGAGATTGAGGGGGCGGCTTCATTGGCTTCGGAGGAATGTGGGGAGGAGCAGGCTGAGGCAGCCAAGGGCCCCTCGGGATTGGGATAGCTTGTAGGCAGGGAGGAATGGGGGCAGGAAGACCGAGAGAAGGCAAGCAGTAGACATGAGGAGCAACGGAGCTCAGGCGATGAGCAAGGACTGCCCCCTCTTGATCCCAGAGCATGGAGACTGGAGAGAAGGTGGGAACAGCGCAGGCTGACCCGACAAGTCGGGAGGAGAGCGTCCTGCCCCTCTTCACAAGGCACACCTGGGGACTAGGGAGGGGCATTTGTCGGGAACAAATGCTGAATTGATAGAGTTAGGTGTGCTGGTACAGACATTTGGAGTTTGCAGGACTGCTCACTTCTTCACTTGTGAACTCAGTGCCTTTTTTCTGACTTCGTGAACTCGTTTCCTTGTTCCTGACTTCATGGACTCATTGTTTGTTCCTTGGTTCGTGGACTCCTTTCCCTGTTCCTTTGTTTTGCTGGACTGGGCGCAGCCAGAGGCTGCCATGTGTTTGTGTGCACGGTTTGCTCTGGGACTTGCCAAAAAACGGGGAGCATTTGGGAGGAAATTTGGAGCATTAAAGGGGAGTTTGAACTCTCAGCTAGCTGGCTGTGTGACCTTCGTGCCTTGTCCCGGGTCATCACAGGATTGGACTAGAACAGCGGTCGCCAACCAGTGGGCTGGGGACCACTGGTGGTCCATGAGAAAATTTGGGTTGTCCACAGAGAAATGTCATCCCCAAAGCAATTAATCCAGGCTGCGCGGGAACACAAGGCTGTGCTGCCCACATGGCCCGTGGGAACACAAGGCTTGCGTTGCTTGCATTGTGAACAACACGAGGTAGTGGGGGGGGGATGATAAATTGATAGATCAGGGGCCTTCAATCTTGACAGCTTTAAGACTTGTGGACTTCAACTCCCAGAATTCCTCCTCCTCCAGTCATGTTAGCTCAGGAATTCTGGCAATTGAAGTCCACAAGTCTTAAAGCTGTCAAGTTTGAAGACCCTTGGCTTAAAGCATGCTGACTGGGAAATTCTGGGAGTTGAACTCCACCCCTCTTCAAGGGGCCAATTTTGAGAGAGAAAAATGTATTGAAATGTGTTGGTCAGATGAGTCTGGTTTTTTTATTTGAAGATGGAAAAACGGATTGATGGGAAATCTGCATCCTGTTGACAGTACAGTTGGCTTCGAAGTCTTTTATTATTTATGTATTTTATTTATTTATTTGGATTTATGTGCCACCCCATCTCCGGGGGACTCGCGCTCACACAAAGATATGCATACAAAAATAGGTAAAAATATTAATCCAATCCAAATAGAAAATTCAATTATACTAAAATACCTAATTAAAAATCCCCGGTCCCTCTCAATCCAGGCCAGCCTGTAAAAACAGCTAGGTCTTTAGATCACGGCAGAAGGAACATAGGTCCGGGGCCAACCGTGGCCCCAGGAGCAGCTGGTTCCAGAGGGTGGGCGCCCCCACAGAGAAGGCCCTCCCCTGGGGGACCGCCAACTGACATTGTCTGGCTGACGGCACCCACAGGAGGGCCTGCCTATGGCAGTGTACTGGGCGATTGGACCTCAATGCTGGTAGGAGGTGCTCCTGCAAGTACCCCGGACCCAAGCCATGAAGGGCTTTTTCATATATTAAAAGTCTTTTTAATATATTTTGAGGCACCAAAAGGAGAATGGCAGTCATTTCTGGTGGCAAAAAGAATCCAATGGGAGTCTGGTGGCATTTTTTTCTAATTGAGATTTTATTAACTGGGTGTATTCTTTTGTGAGCTGCAACGCCACTCATCAGATTCATGTAGCGACTGGATCAGTGTTACTCAACCTTGACAACTTGAACAGGGGTGGACTTCAACTCCCAAAATTTCCCAGCCAGCTGTGCTTTACTTCCCAAGGGATTTTACATCGGAGTCCGTGTTATGGAACTGTTGTGCAGATATGAGGGAGAGGTTCCTGGAGTTAGAGATTTAGAGAAGAGATACAGTAGATCAAGGACCTTCAAACTTGGCAAGTTTAAGACTTGTGGACTTCAACTCCCAGAATTCCTGAGCTAGCATGACTGGAGGAGGAATTCTGGGAGTTGAAGTCCACAAGTCTTAAAGCTGTCAAGTTTGAAGACCCTTGCAGTGGATTAGATTATTAGATTAGACCAATATTAGAAATTTTTATTGGCCAAGTGTGATTGGACACACAAGGAATTTGTCTTGGAGCAAATGCTCTCAGTGTACATAAAAGAAAAGATACATTCATCAAGAGTTAAGAATCATCAGGTACAACACTTAATAATAGTCATAGGGAACAATAAGCAATCAAATCATACTAGGAAACAGTCAATAGAAATTCTAAGGATACAAGTGACAAAGTTACAGTCGTGCAGTCACAAGTGGGAGGGGATGGGTGATACGGAGTGATGAGAAGATTAATAGTAATAGTAGTGCACACTTCGTAAATAGTTGGACAGTTTGGAGGGAATTATTTGTTTAGCAGAGTGATGGCATTGGGAAAAAACCATCCTTGTGTCTAGTTGTTCTGGTGTGCAGGGCTCTATAGCGTCGTTTTGAGGGTAGGAGTTGAAACGGTTTCTGTCTGGGATGTGAGGGGTCTGTAAATATTTTCACAGCCTTCTTTTTGACTCATGCTGTATACAGGTCTTTGATTGAAGGCAGATTGGATCATAGGCATCTTATCAATTAACAGTTTTAATGTATTAAAAACTTTCCCCAAGACAGAAACCCCAAACTGTCAAAGGTCTCATCTTGTGCGCTGGGAAAAAGCCAACCCAGCCTACCTCACAGGGTGGTTGTAGCAAGGCTCAGCTGTCTTGTGCTCCAGAGTGGGGAAATCCTGCAGAACCATAAAATAAGTTATCAAAAAATAACAACCATAACCCAATTGTTGTTGTTATTGTTAGTTGCGAAGTCGTGTCCAGCCCATCGCATTCCCATGGACAACGTTCCTCCAGGCCTTCCTGTCCTCTACCATCCTCCAGAGTCCATTGAAGCTCACGCCGGCTGCTTCCATGACTCCATCCAGCCCCCTCCTTCTCTGCCGTCCCCTTCTTCTTCTTTCGCCCTCCATCTTTCCCAGCATTCGGCTCTTCTCCAGCGAGTCCTCCCTTCTCATGAGGTAGCCAAAGTCTTTGAGTTTCCTCTTCAGGATCTGGCCTTCTGAAGAGCAGTCAGGGTTGACCTCCTCTAGGACTGACCGCTTGGATGGCTTTGCAGTCCAAGGGACTCACAGGAATCTTCTCCTCCAGCCCCAGAGTTCAAAGGCCTCCATTCTTTGGCTCTCAGCCTTCCTTATGGTCCAACTTTCACAACCATACATTGCCACTGGGAAAACCACAGCCTTGACTCTATGCACTTTTGTTGGCAGGGTAATAACCCAATGAACAAACATAAATATAAGACATTGTGAATGGTCCATCATCCGTGGAGGCTTTTAAGAAGAGACTGGACAGCCATCTGTCTGAAATGGTGTAGAACCTCCTGCTTAGGCAGCAGGTTGGACTAGATGACCTCCAAGCTCCCAGCTCTCTTATTCTGTTATCTGTTAACTGGAATTGTTCCTGTGAAATGCAAGCAAGGGTTTGCTTGGGATTTTGATGGGGAAGGACGCGATGGACGTGAAGCTTGGATCCCACCATTGTGGCTGCCATTTTGACTTCTTTCAACCATTTTGTCTTTCTCGTCCTTCCAGGCTTCTGTACTGGCTGGCGTATGCCATGGGCCGCTCGTTCCGAGGCTTCGGATTCAGCCTGACCTTCCTCCCCCTGGTCACCATGTTGGTCTTCAACCTCTACAGCATGTTTCTGCTGGACACGGAGAACATGTTTGTCGTGAGGAGTCCCCAGGTGGCTTCCCCATTGCAGAAGGAGGAGGTGGACGTCTCCAGGTCCTGGTACTGGGGGTGAAGCCGGGCAGAGCCCTAAAACCAAAGAATCTCCCAGTCTTCTCTTTCTGAACCGCTGCTGGGCTCATTTCTGCCCTTGGCTGACTTTAGACTTGGGAGGAGCCCCCGAAGCCATGTAGTCTCACCCTGCCTCTGTCCAAACCAGCGTGAAAGCATCCCAGTTGAGATGCCGGGCCAACCTCAGCTCCTCGACTCCTTGGAGAGAAGCCCCACCTCTCCTCCACACCATTGGATCCTCGGCCAGCTTATTTAGAAGTCCTTTCTGATCTTCATCTGGGTGCCTTCCTACCACTTGAAGCCATCCTCTGTTCTTGGAAGAAAAGAACCCGTGTTATCCTTCTTTTTGCAGATTACAGTTGGAAGGGACCTTGTAGATCATCTAGTCCCACCCACCACCCAAGCAGACTGTACACCATTTCTGACATGGCAATCCAGTATCTTCTTGAAAGCTTCCAGGAATGAAGCTCCCGTAACTTCCAAAGGCAACTTCTGTTCCATCGGTTGATTGTTCTCACTGTCAGAAAATTTCTCCTTATTTCCAGGTTGAATCTCTCCTTGATCAGTTTCCATCCATTATTCCTTGTCTGGCCTTCAGGTGCCTTGGAAAATAGTTTGACCCCTTCCTCCTCTCTGTGGTAGCCCCTCAAATATTGGAAGACTGCTCTCCTGTGTCCCCTGGTCCTTCTGTTCACTAGACTAGCCAGGCACAGTTCCTGCAACTGTTGTTCGTATGTTTGAGCCTCCAGTCCCCTCATCATTCTCTGCACTTTTCTAAAGTCTCAACATCTTTTTTATAGTGTGGTAACCAAAATTGGATGCAGTATTCTAGGTGTGGTCCAGAGGTGGTATTCATCAGGTTCTGACCAGTTCCGAAGAACCAGTAGCGGAAATTCTGAGTACTTCGGAGAACTGGCAAATACCACCTCTGACTGGAGATTTTACAGTATCCTTCCCCTGCTACGCCCACAGAACGGTAGTAAAAAAAATTGAATCCCACCTCTGGTGTGTTCTCACTAAGGCTTTGTAGAGTGGTTATACTTCACTTGATCTTGACTGTATCCCTCTGTTAATACAATTTAGGATTGCATTAGCTTTTTTGGCTGCCGCCGCACGCTGCTGGCTCACATTTAGCTGGTTGTCCACTAAGACTCCAAGATCCCTCTCACAGTTACTGCTATTCAGCCTGCTTTCACCCAGTCTATATGTGTGCTTTTGATTTTTCTTGCCTAAGTGTAAGATCTTAGTCTTCTCTACATTGAATTTCATTTTGTTAGATAGGGCCCAGTGTTCTAGTCTGTCAAGATCCATCTGGATCTTGAGCCTATTTTCTGGGGTGTTGGCTATTCCTGCCAGCTTAGTATCATCTGCAAATTTGGTAAGTTCCCCTTCTATTCCCTCATCTAAGTCGTTAATGAAGATATTGAAGAGTCCTGGGCCTAAGACAGAACCTTGTGGCATCCCACTGCTTACTTCCCTCCATGTAGAGTTAGACCCATTAAGGGCTACTCGTTGAGTATGGTTTGTCAGCCGTTGCAAATCCATCTGGAGAGGATTCAAAACTGGATGCAGTATTCTAGGTGTGGTCTTACTAAGGCTTTATAGAGTGGTATTAGTACCTCCCGTGGTCTTGATTGTATCCTTCTGTTAATGCAACTTAGTATATATAACACTTTAGAGATGGGAGGTAGGCTGGCACATTCCATAACCTCTTCAATATTTTTCATGAAATTCAATACATCCCCTAATCAAAGAGGAGAATTAGGGGAGACATGATGCCTGTCTTCCAGAATTTGAGGGGCTGTCACGAATAAGAGGGGGTTGACTTATTCTCTAGGGCACTACAGGGCAGGTCTAGAAGTGTGGAAGCTTGTCAGACAGATCCAACCTAGAAGGAAGGAGAAATTTCCTGACAGTGAGAACAATTCATCGATGGAACCGCTTCCCTCCTGGAATTGTGGACGCTCCATTGCTGGAGGTTTTCAAAAATAATCTGGACAGCCATTTGGCTTGAGCAGGGGGTTGGACTAGAAGACCTCCAAGGTCCCTTATGTTCTATGTAAATGAGGTTCTCTTTGCTCTTCCAATTTCTCAGAATCCTTCCTAAGTTGTTTCTACAATGGAAAAAGAATGGTTGGAAAAACTGATGGGACTAGCAGAGATGGCCAAATTAAATGCCTTCATCGAAGAGAAGGAAACATTTAACATCGTTTCTCCTTGGAAATTGCTTTCTGGGCTTTGTGCTTGAGATAGGGAAAAAAATGAAATGTTGATTTGCGCATTTACTGCATGTATATTTGTTTTCTGTTAGAGAACGGACATGTAAGTAATGTATGTAAAGGAAGATTGGGGCTATAGCAAAGCATTATTATGTTCATTCTACTGTTCTGAGAGGAGTCTGAAGTTACAAGGTTTCCCCATTTTTCTCCTTAATTTTACACTTCTCTTTTCCCCTTTCCCATTGTTGTTGTATTTTGTATGCTGATAAATTTAATAAAATTATATTATAGGAATCCTTCGTAAACATATTCTCCAAAGTGCCTGAGGGCAAGCCAAGAAGCAATGGGTGGAAATTCCTCAGAGGTTAAGATAAATTTCCTGACTGTGCAAACAATTAACTAACAGGACAGCTTGTGTCCAAGAGTTGGGGTGCCTCTATTGCTGGAGATTTTGAAGAAGTGGTTAGACAGCTGTTGTCCAGAATGGTATAGGGCAGGGGTGTCAAACTCGGTTTCATTGAGGGCTGCATCAGGGTTGTGTTTGACCTTGGGGGGCTGGGATGGGCGTGGTTAGGGTGGGTGTGACCAGCTCAATGTCATCTGTGTCGGGGGCACCTGAGGTGGCCCTAGCGCTCTTGCCAGCAAAAACAGGCTCCCGAGCTCCGTTTCCTGCTGCGACAGCCTCCTGCAACTGTTGTGGTTCATCGGCAGCTGGTGCAGATGGCAGAGGAATCGGACAGTGGGGAAGAATGGGGACCAGTCCAGGGAGTCTGGAGAGGATTCAGACAAGGGTCCTGTGTCTGATGCAGAGATGGGGCCAGGACCATCTGGGAGTGGGGTGCTGACTTCGGAGCCTCCAGAGTCTGGCAGCAGCGAGGCAGAGGAACAAGGGGAGCCTGTTCCCAGTGCGTGTGTGCACAGAGCTACCAGAAGGCAACAGCAGCTGAAACAAAAGGGGCAACTCAGGAGTAAGGCTGGGAGGCAATTGCCCTTCCCGTAACAGATAAAAGTCAGGCCTAAATGATGAAATATTTGCAGGAAGAAAAGTTGTTCAATCGGTTCCAAGTCCTCCTTGAAGCTCTGTGTACTTCGGTTGGTTTCCTTTATAGTTAATTGGATACTTCTGTTTTGGCAGCATGCCACAGAACTGAAAGGTGTGTGCTTATCTTGGGGAACTGTTTAAGATTAGTTCTGGCTGGGAATGAAAACAATTTCCAGCGTTGCAAATAAAATAGATTTTGCTTTTAAAACAAGTTTGTGAATAATTACGTTTTACGAACCCTGGGTTAGAAACAGCAACCCTCTGCCAACAAAAACAGAGCTTGGGGGAGGGGTCACACACGGCCTCCCCGAGCTTCATTTTCACTGGCAGAGGCACCGCAAGCATGTCCATCACTGTTTCCAAGGCGGCCCCCAAGCCAGGTCTAAGCACCCCATGGACTGGATCCAGCCACCAGGCCTTGAGTTTGACACCTCTGGAATAGGGTCTCGTACTTGAGCAAGGGGGGTTGGACTAGAACAGGGGTGTCAAACTCAAATTTCCTTGAGGGCCGCATCAGGGTTGTGTTTGACCTTGGAAGGCCGGGGTGTGTGTGGGGGGGCATGGACGGGAGGTGGGCGCAGCCATGGTGGGCGTGACACGGGACCGCACCTCCGCACACATGGTTTTATACTTATAAAAATAGAGATGCGTACATTGCTGTGATTGTGTGTTGTTAATACTTACTCAATCTACTTGACCACCCTATGAGAGAGAGACCAGATCGAGAAACTGACTCCATAGGAAGACGAGAACTATAAATTCTTGACAGAGGCTATAATAGCAGGATCCTGCAAGCCTGAAAGGTAAAATAGTTTACCTTTCCTCCCTTTTATAACCTTCTGAGTCAAGGATGACCTCCTGCAGCACTCTGGAAGCTAAAATGGGACATGGGGAGGAGGCAAGGGCACCCCAATTTGGGCTTGGACGGCCTCCTGTAGCACTCTGGAGGCCAAAACAGGGCATGAGGAGACAGCGCACGCCCCCTCCTGCATCCCATTTTGGACACCAGAGTGCTGCAGGAGGCCGTCCAGGCCCAAAATGGGGACACACAGCCCCCCAGGCCCCATTTTCACTAGCAGAGTCACCACAAGCTGGCCCTTTGCTATATTTCCAGGCCAGCCCCGGAGGCCATACCTAAACACCCTGTGGGACAGATTCAGCCTGCAGGCCTTGATTTTGACACCCCTGGACTAGAAGATTTCTGTGGGTTTGGCTGAATAAATGTGTCTTTTTAAGAGATATCTTGCACTTTGTTGTCAAGCCATAGCCATATGTGATCCCTGCACAACAGGATGGTTGATCTGAAGGAGGCTGTGCAAGACAGAGGGGTGTGAGAAGTACACCCCAAAAGGACAGTGCCAGGAACCACTAAAACAGTGCCAAAGTACTTAAAACAGCCCTTCCCCTTTAAGAATTTCAAATCCTAGGCAAAAGCACCAGCTGAAAGGAACACTTAAGCAGAGCAATAAAGTTCAGTGGAATCAGGCTAAAAATAACTAAGGCACACCAGAACTCCCTTTTCTTGCCTCTCTGATAGGATTAACCCCTAGGACAGGAAAAACAAAAGGCCCTGGATGAAGATTAACCTAGGAAAACAGGAAAACAAAACCCACAGCAATCAGAAATACATCAAAACCCATAAAGCTGCAGGAGCTTTGAAGGGGACTTAAGCATAAAAGACTGAGTCACATTCCCAATTTTGCTTGCTTGCCAGGAATGCTTGAGCTGTATCACTTCTGCTGCTTGCCTTCCTACATTGAAAGAATTCTGCTTTCTGGCAGCTGGCTTCTGAATCCATTTCTTCTCAGAGTCTGTGGCATGTCCAGAGGTGGTATTCTACCGGTTCAGCCTGGTTCAGCTGAACCGTTAGCTCAAGGATCATCTGTGGCGAACCAGTTTGCTCGATGATCAGCTGCTGCGCCCGTCTGCTCACCCTGGCTCTATTCTGACCTTTATTTCCTGGTCTTCAAGCTCAGCTGCTTCACGCAGCAGAGCGGATTGCCACATGTCAGCTGTTTAATACACAGAGAGTGCAGGATGGCAGGAGGTCAGTAGCAAATCCTCTGTCAGCATTCCAGCAAACCTCCATTCCAATCAGTAACTCTGAGACAAGCATAATATCAAAGTACCTTTATTAGAATAGTACCTGGCACATGTGGAATCTCGAAATGAAAAGTTTCCCGGACTTCCCACTATGTCCCAAACTACAATCCCTCCCCTTTTCCCCCACCATCACATCACATGGACCAATCACGATCTGTCCCATTATAAGATCCTTTTTCCATCCTGCACCACACTTAATAACCTTGAATTTTATTTTGTCTACTTAGAACTACTCAATTGAATCACCCCTCCCACTCTCAGGCTATGCGGCAGTGTGGAATGTGGCTTCCAAAGCTGACACCCTCTGTGTGTGCACTCACCGAACCGGTTGTTACACCAGTTGAATCACACCCCTGAGCTTGTCCCAGCTGGGGAAGGAACCCAGGTGTTTTCTTCTAACAGGGGCATGGATCTCATAGCGTGGCTGTGGGTCAGGCACAACTGAATGGCTGACAATGACATGTCAGATCCATGTATCTGCCATTCTTCAATGGAAGAAGAAGGGGGGGGGGAGTAATCCTTTTGATGTAACCTGAATATATTAAATCTTATATTGATTCTGTATAACTTGCACATGATATACAACTGGAGGACTGGAGCCAGATGTCTAGAAACTTGTCACCTCTTGAAGAGATAACAAGATAAGAAGGGACCATAAAAAATCCAGCTCTGGAAGATACCCCTGGGAACTCTCCTAGGATACGTTCCCAGAGAAGGGAAGGGGAAATTAACATGTTGGTTCTTTGTTTGACTATATCCACATCTAAATAAGGGAGGATTCTAACTCCCTTTATCTATTACTGTATGCTTGGAAGCATCTTAGACTCTGCTTTGACTAGTGCTGGGATTCATTCCCTTTCAATAAAGGATTCCTTTTTAAATACCTATTTTTCAGAAGTTCATTCTTTTCGGTTGAAGGGAAAAAGTCCAGTGCTTACATATAATTTTGAACGGACATTCCATCCCGGTAGCCACCTCATCAGCCACACCAGCCCAAGGGGGCCATTGTCAGCTGAGGCTCTATTCAAAAATCCAAGAAAGAAAACCTTAGACTCCATTGTTACAGAGAAAAGGACTTTTACTGAAAAATTGAAGTGGTAGTGCCAGAAGAATACAAGACCTGAGGTAACAGGCACGAAATTCACATATAGAAAGGTATTCCATGTTCCCACCCCCAATAGTTCCAACTGGCTATCCAATCTGAGATGTGCATCTTCAGGTGGTATTTCAGACATCTGGTTCGCCAGGACGGTTGACCTTGGCCTGAATAGAGCTTTGGTGGCTCAGGCTGTTAAATGCCTGCTCTTAAGATCCAGCTGTCTACAATTACTGTAGGCTCGAATCCCACCAGGCTCAAGGTTGACTCAGCCTTCCATCCTCTTGGGGTAGGTAAATTGAGGACCCAAGATTGTTGGGGGCAATTAGCTGACCTTGTAAAAATGCCGCTTAGTAATAAGCAGGCATATACAATGGAATGAAGGCTATTGCTGAGCGCATTGGGTTGTGCTCCAAAATTGTAAGCCGCCTGAGTCTTCGGAGAAGGCGGCATATAAATGTAATTAATTAAAAAAAAAGAATAGATAAAGAGACATCTCTGCGCAGTTAAGTGTAGTCAAGAAAACATCCCAACTTTTACATTTCACCCTTCAAGCCTCCAGCACTCTTCCCCCCACAAAGCCCAATTAATCTTCCCTCCCCCCGTTTCTATGGCAGCCGGAAAGACAAGCAGGAGGAGGATTCTTGGAAGGTTGACAGCCATCCTGTGCTTCCTGTGCAGCCAGCAAGGCCACTGGGTAAAGAAACCGCAGCGCAAGGGGCGAGAGAAATCGAGTGTGTTGCACCAGGTCATGGAGGTCTCCTTTCCCAGCAGCAAGGGAGAGGGAACGCCGACTGAGAACCTGCAGCCAACCTCTTACGAGTGCGACTTTGGGCCAATGACCTGGGGGGGCTGTGAGACTGTGAGTTCTAGTTCTCCAAGATGTGCAATAAGTCCTATTTCTGCCATTCAAACAACAATCAGCTGAGTGACTCTGAACCAAATGGCAATAGGTGAGTTCTAGTCCGACCTCAGGTACTGCAGCCAGAAGGATGGCTATGAGCCAATAAGCAAGCGACAGTGAGTTTGAACGTTACAATGCACACAGCAGGAGACGGAGATACCTTGGATCAATCAGCAGTCGATGGTGAGTTCTAGTACTCCAACCAGTAGCAGGGCCAATGACCTGGGGTGCGGTGAGACAGGCAGGTTCATGACTTTGGACCAATAACCAGGAGAGGGTGAGTGTTTTTGGAATATTATACTTCCCTAGGACTTCGCTCATCCAAAACCAGGGGAGGAGCAGAGAGGAAGGTGGAATGAAATGAACACGCTGAGTGGAGGTATCTGGCTGCCAACCGCAGCACCTCGGTAGACCACCTGAGGGAGATTGAACCAGATGGGAATGAGCAGTGTGCAGCCAATCTGATGGATGGAGCTGCAGACTAAGGCCAGATTCCAGGCGCATTGGAGCCCGAGCCTGGCTTTAATGGCAGAAGCAGCCACTTTTGAAATATTATGCAGGACAGGCAGGTTCATGACCTTGGAAAAATAACCGGATGGTGAATATTTTTGGAATATTATGCAGGACAGGGAGGTTCAGGACTTGGACCAATAACCAGGAGGTGGTGAGTATATTTCCAATACCAAACAGGAAAGCCAAGATGGGACTTTGCCTAAAACCAGGAGGTGGTGAGTGCATTTCCAGTACCAAACAGGAAAGGTTCATGACTTTGGAAAAATAAGCAGGAGGTGGTATTTGGAATATTATACAGGACAGGGAGGTTCATGACTTGGACCAATAACCAGGAGATGGTGAGTATTTTTGGAATATTATACAGGACAGGAGGTTCATGACTTTGGACCAATAACAAGGAGGTAGTGAGTATATTTCCAGTACCAAACAGGAAAGCCAGGTTTGGGACTTTGCCAATAATCAGGAGATGGTGAGTATTTTTGGAATATTAGACAGGACAGGGAGGTTCATGACTTTGGACCAATAACCAGGAGGTGGTGAGTATTTTTGAATATTATACAGGACAGGAGGTTCATGACTTTGGACCAATAATCAGGAGATGGTGAGTATTTTTGGAATATTATACAGGACAGGGGGTTCATGACTTTGGACCAATAATCAGGAGATGGTGAGTATTTTTGGAATATTATACAGGACAGGGAGGTTCATGACTTTGGACCAATAACCAGGAGATGGTGAGTATTTTTGGAATATTATACAGGACAGGGAGGTTCATGACTTTGGACCAATAATCAGGAGGTGGTGAGTATTTTTGGAATATTATACAGAACAGGGAGGTTCATGACTTTGGACCAATAACCAGGAGATGGTGAGTATTTTTGGAATATTATACAGGACAGGGAGGTTCATGACTTTGGACCAATAACAGGAGGTAGTGAGTATATTTCCAGTACCAAACAGGAAAGCCAGGTTTGGACTTTGCCAATGTTATGTATGTAGGTTTGAATGTTATTGGTTTATTTGAACTGTTCTTGTAAACTGTCAAATGGTATTGGTTTAAATAGTGCGGGAAGAAACCCTGCACTCCCTTGGCTGGCAACCACGGCTGCAGGCTATAAGAGGCAGCCGTAGCCAGCCAACTCGGTCCATTCGAGCTGTAGTCACTGAATAAACTCTTTACTGAAGCTCTTCGCGTCTGACTCTTCATGCAAACTTAACAGTGGGAGTACTAAAAATTGATGAAATAAAATAACCAAGGAGCTGCTGCAGCATGCTCCGGCAGCCGCTCCACTCAGGATTAGAGAGAGGAGATGGTGAGTATATTTCCAATACCAAAGAGGACAGCCAAGATGGGACTTTGCCTAAAACCAGGAGGTGGTGAGTATATTTCCAGTACCAAACAGGAAAGGTTCATGACTTTGGAAAAATAAGGAGATGGTATTTTTGGAATATTATACAGGACAGGGAGGTTCATGACTTTGGACAAATAACCAGGAGATGGTGAGTATTTTTGGAATATTATACAGGACAGGGAGGTTCATGACTTTGGACCAATAACAGGAGGTAGTGAGTATTTTTGGAATATTATACAGGACAGGGAGGTTCATGACTTTGGACCAATAACCAGGAGGTGGTGAGTATTTTTGAATATTATACAGGACAGGGAGGTTCATGACTTTGGACCAATAACAAGGAGGTAGTGAGTATTTTTGGAATATTATACAGGACAGGAGGTTCATGACTTTGGACCAATAACCAGCAGGTGGTGAGTATTTTTGGAATATTATACAGGACAGGGAGGTTCATGACTTTGGACCAATAACCAGGAGATGGTGAGTATTTTTGGAATATTATACACAGGGAGGTTCATGACTTTGGACCAATAACCAGAAGGTAGTGAGTATATTTCAATACCAAAGGGACAGCCAAGATGGGACTTTGCCTAAAACCAGGAGGTGGTGAGTATATTTCCAGTACCAAACAGGAAAGGTTCATGACTTTGGAAAAAAGGAGATGGTATTTTTGGAATATTATACAGGACAGGGAGGTTCATGACTTTGGACCAATAACCAGCAGGTGGTGAGTATATTTCCAATACCAAACAGGAAGCCAGGTTTGGGACTTTGCCAATAATCAGGAGATGGTGAGTATTTTTGGAATATTATACAGGACAGGGAGGTTCATGACTTTGGACCAATAACCAGCAGGTGGTGAGTATATTTCCAATACCAAACAGGAAAGCCAGGTTTGGGACTTTGCCAATAATCAGGAGATGGTGAGTATTTTGGAATATTATACAGGACAGGGAGGTTCATGACTTTGGACCAATAACCAGGAGGTGGTGAGTATTTTTGGAATATTATACAGGACAGGGAACTTCATGACTTTGGACCAATAACCAGGAGGTAGTGAGTATATTTCCAATGCCAAACAGGACAGCCAAGATGGGACTTTGCCTAAAACCAGGAGGTGGTGAGTATATTTCCAGTACCAAATAGGAAAGGTTCATGACTTTGGAAAAATAACCAGGAGGTGGTGAGTATTTTTGGGGCCAATAACCAGGAGAGGATGAATATTTTTGGAATATTATACTACACGGGCTGTCCTTGAAGAGCACCTGGAAGATCCACTTGGGGCAAAATGTAGCGCCCTCATGGTTTATGCAGACCCGGTGTGCACATGTGTCACTTCTCCTGCAGGAGCTGCATTGGTTGCCAATTTGTGCTGGTTGTCACCGTTAAAGCCCTTCATGGCTTGGGTCCGGGTTATCTGAGGAAACGTCTCTTGCCAGTGACATCTACCCGACCCATTAGAGCGAGGGGCAGGAATGTTGTGGGTCCCGCCCTGAGGAAGATACACCTGGTGGGACCCAGAAGAAGGGCCTTCTCCGTGGTGGCTCCATCTCTCTGGAACATCGTCCCCCAGAGATCAGAATAGCCCCCTCACTAATACTCTTCCGAAAGGCACTGAAGACCTGGTTTTGCCAGGGGAACCCAGAGAGAGATGGAGCCCATCAAATGGCTAGTGTGATCTGCTGTCTTCGGGGCGGGTGGTGGGAGTTGGTTTTTGGTTTGGTTTGGTTTATTTGTTTTCCCAAAATTTGTTCTATTGCACTATGTATTTGATTCTTCTTGTTAGCTTTTATTGTTTTTATTTTTATTTTTTGTTTTAAATATGGTTTTACATTGTGTAAGCTGCCTCGAGTCGCCATGAGCAAATAGGCGGCAATATAAATTAATTAAATAAATACTTCCCTAGGACTTGCTCATCCAGACACCAAGGGGAGAGCAAAGAGTACAGGGAGTGGGATGAACACGCTGAGTGGAAGTATCTGACTGCTAACCACAGTGCACGTAGAGCACCTGAGGGAGGTTGAACCAGATGGAAATGAGCAGTGTGGAGCTGATGTGATGGATGGAGTTGCAGACTGAAGTCAGATTCCAGCTGATCCAGCCACTCCTGGCCCATTGGAGCCAGTGCCCAGCTGTAATGGCTGAAGCAGCCACCCCTCCTATTAGGGTGCCGCCCCAGTGAGTCCGATTCCCGACCAATCCCCACGAGGCAGCAGCGAGCCCACATACTGGGATAGCTGGTCATCAGCAGCCCCCCCTCCCAGGGTGCCCAGGACCCAAACCATGCCCCTACCACCGGGGCCTGTTTGGTTCCCTGGACACTGGATCCCCTGCCTCCACTTGTGCATCCCAATAGGATAGAGATAGAGTGTCAGCTTTGGAAACCTTATTCAACGCTGCCACATAGCTTCAATTGAGTGGCTCTAAGTAGACAAAATAGAATTCTTTTGTTAGTTCAAGGTCATGAAGTGTGGCGCAGGAACAAAAAGGATCATACTTGGGATTGGTCCATGTGATGTGATGATGGGGGAAAAGGGGATGGGTTGTAGGTTGGGACATTGTGGAAAGTTCCGGGGAATTTAGTTCCGAGATTCCACAGATGTGCCAGGTGCTATTCTAATAAAAGTACTTTTGAGATGGCGTCTGTCTCAGAGTTACTGATTGGAATGGAGAGTTGCTGGAACACTGACATAGAGATAGTTAGAGATAGATAGATGGAAGGAGGGAGGGAGGGAGGGAGATAGGGAGATAGATAGAGACAAGGCTGTCTTAACACATGGGCCTGAAGGGCCCTTGCCTGTGGGGCCCATGAGCATAGGGGCCCCATATTAATCTGTGTATGTTAACCCTTCAGATCACCTTGTATCATATAAATGCAGCAACACATTTATTACATTTCACTGCATTTTTAACTAATCAGTGTTATTTTATTAAATAACACTGATTTTGTTGGAAGTGCCAATAAAATAAATGTTTAATTTTATCAACCATTTACATTTTTATTCCTGTGAGTAGTTGTAGTAGGGGACCCAGTACACTGCTTTGCCGGGCTCACAATGCTGTTAAAACGGCCTTGGTAGAAATATTGAAAGATATAGAATGAGACTGGCATATATATACATACATATGCCAGTCTCATTCCATATATACATATATATATGCCAGTCTCTCTCTCTTTTGAGAGTATCTTGGCGACGTTTTTGACGAGGTCCCACTCGCCATCTTCAGGCTGGTGGTTTTTCTTTGTGCTAGTGCGAGCAAAGTGTGATCGAGCTGCCTCTCTCTATAAATACTGGCCAGACCTCAAACTCAGAGCCAAACCAAAGCCGGACGTTACATCACAGCCATCCGCTCAGGATATCACATCACAATTCAGGAGGTTATACCACAAAACCTCAGGATGTTACAACACAGCCAATGACCCCGGAGATTACAGCACAAGACCCAGGATGTCACAATAATAGAACTCAGAAGGTCATCACACAGCCCATTACCCAGGTCGTTACAACACAAAAGGCTGAGAGACACACAGCCAGTACCTCAGCCACACAGGGTCTCACGAAAAAGCCAACCAATCTGCGAACATCAACTCCATCAACCAATCAAGAAGTAATAACACAGCCAACCAACCTGCTTACAACAGAGCCAGCACACCACACCTCCCCACCAGTATTTAGAGAGAAGGCAGCTCCGATCACACTTTGCTCGCACAAGCATGAAGCTGAAAGCACCAGCCTGAAGATGGCGAGTGGGACCTTGTCGAAACATCGCCAAGATACTCTCAATCTTACATGGGAAAACACCCAAACACACCAAGACCTGCACGCACACACATACAGATTATAGTCTATATAGCAACTAGAGGTGAAGACTATATGGTATAACTATGAGAATAACAGTTGTAATTATGATGTAAAATTATATGCATATATATATATATTCAAAAGAAACTACATTGAATAATTATGAGACAAATGGTTACAATCGCTGTATAAAACTATGTAAGATTGGATACAACAGTACACTGGCATTGCAGAAATGAAAACATGATGTATAATAAATGAAAATGTATAATAAATTTAAAAATTAAAAATTAAAAAAGAGTTGCAGGGGAGCTAGGAAAGGCACACTGCATAAAATCAAACAGTAGTGAAAGGAAAGAAGGGGAAAACCCAAACACATGCACACACAATTCATTCACTCACTCCCTGACACACACACACACATACACACAAAGCAGAAATTTAGAAGTACTTACCAGATTCTTCTTTTCGAGCAGTTGTCAGATTCACACTGCAAGCCCCTTATACTACCAGTGTCAAGCGGTCAGAGCAGAACCCACCAACAGTCTGCTGCTAGCGGGTGAATTTACCTGGCTTACATCCCTCTGTGGTCAGTCCCATCTGGGATGCCATGTAGAAGAAGAATTCGGGTTTCACCTCCAGACAGCACCCCACATGAATAAATAAAAATGAAATCCAAACAGCTGTAAGGAAAGAAGAAATATTTTTCTTCCTAAAAGCAAGAGAGTTTGCCAAAAATGGGGTACAGCAGATTTTTATAGGGGAGCTTGTCAAGGGACCCACGCTATTCGGCGAGGCCTTAGACCCCTTTTTGTGCAGATGATCATCATGTTCGTAGGCAGTGCTTTCAGCCGACAGACGCTGGCTTTGACAACGCTCAATTTCAGCGTCGCTATCCACAGAGACCTGACCACCAACTGGAGAGATCCGGGTTTAGGGAAAGATCCAGACAGCAATTCCAGGCCAAGCTGCCATTTCATGGGTCAGGAGGTCAACCTTTCCCCACTCCAGATGACTGCCAGGCCAATCCTCCCATTGATGGGTGCCTGGCCCTATTTGCGAACCAATGGGAGAACATCACGACAGATTCTTGGGTCCTAAACACAGTGAATTCCTCTCCTGAGACACTTCATCGATTACCCTGTCTCCAAAACATCAGGAGGCCTCATGGACACGCAATCTAACATCTGTTGGATATCCACACCATTGAACCGTTCCAGAGGACCAATGGTGAGACTGCTCTGATGAAGAGGAGGAACAGCCAACTGTAAGTAGAAGTGTGGCTCCAGAGGTGGTGGAGGAGGCTGGGGAAGGGCAGAGGATGGCTGAGCAATCAGAGGAGGATCCAGGCCCATCTCTTATCCATCCTAGGGCACACAGGGAGGAGAGGATCAGGGAAAACCATGGTCTACTCGGGAGGAGAGGGCCATGATCCTCCTCATGGGTTGCAGCTGTGAGCTCTGTATAAGAGTTTGAAACTGCATGTTCACAGATGCTGAAGTCAAATTAGTGCTTTCTTTGGATGAGGTTTATCTTTGTTGGTGTTCTTCCCATGGACTCTCCCCGGTTATCTTCATGGAATGTGTGATTAATTATCTTGGTTTGCCTTGGAACTCTCATCAAAGTGGTTTTGGTTTCCTTTTGCTTCATTATCTACTTTTTGAATTTAATCTGTGACTAATAAAACAGCAAAGTTAAGTTGAAGGCATTACAAGACTTTGATTCATGTTTTAGTTTTTTGTTATTTTTGAGACACTATGGGTCATCACAGTTCTGAAGACCTTGGGGGTGGAGAGCAATTCTGGACCTCAAGAAATTAAACATCCATTTGACCTGTGGTGCACAGGTACCCCACCTGGGACCTGTCCAGGTATTACAGGCTCTCACATCTGCACCCTTCAAGCCACTACAGACAACTAAGCCTGTGTTTCTTGACCTTCAAGGTCGCCTTCCTCGTGGCCATCACTTTGGCCAGGCAAATATCCAAATTGGCAGCCCTCTCAGTCAGAGAGAAACTTTGTATTTTCCACTCAAACAGGGTTATTCTACGTCGGACCCCTCTTTGTCCCCAAAGTGAACTCCTGGTTCCATAGGGCCCAGGAGATAATACTGCTAGACTTCTGCCCAAGGCCATCCCATGCTCTGGAAAAGAAGTGGCACACCTTGGACATAAGTAGGGCTCTCTGGAGATACATCAAGGGAGCGTCCTCACATCGAAACAGAATCCCTGTTTGTGTCATTCCAACCATCTTTGATGAGTACCAAGATCACATCATTGACCATAGCCTGCTGGATAAGGCGTGCATCGCCAAGGCCTACAAGATTCAAGCTATCCCAGTACCCAGACGAGTGACAGCCTATTCAACCAGAAGTGCAGCTACTACAGCTACATGGGGCAACACAGGCCTCTATTGAGGACATCTGCAAGGCAGTGATGTGGTCATCCTCGTCACCCTTTGTAAGACACTGCAAATTGGACACCTTCACTTCGGCTGACGGCAATCAGCGGGGGTGCTCCAACAGGTGCCTCAGGACCAGACTGCTACCCTCCCTTAGGACAGCCGGCTTTGGTATGTCCCAAGCTTGGATTCTCCAATCGGCACACTGGAGAAGGGGCGTTGGTCTTACCTTATCCTTCTCAGGATGCTGATGGAGAATCCACCCCACCCTGGCGACCATCTGGGTCCAGAGTCCAGGAGCGCCAGAGCCAATACCACAAAGAAGTCCAACAGATGGCTGTGCCTTCATCGAAACTGGGATCTCGGCAAATGACAGAGAGGCGTGGCAAAGATTGAGGACTCGATCTCTGGGCAGAAAGGCATGTGTCAACCAAGCTTGGATTCTTCATCGGCATCCTGAGAAGGAGCGTGTCAGATAAGACCAACGCCCCTTCTCCCACGAGATATTCTCCAATCTCTCTCTACCCTTTTTTTTTCTTTTCTATTGAGCTGCCCATCCCACCTTCTACCACAAACATCCTGCAGGAGAAAGGCAATATGGACAACCGTGGGATATGGCAGGGCGAGAGCTGTGAACCACCAACACAAAGCTTTCGCTGTGTCCCCGCATGACAGACACTGTGCCCCTGCTGACCTTAATAGGGATACTAAAGTGGCAGGTAGCTGTGATGACAACGATAACTCAAATGACCAGGATATGAAGAACTTGTTTTGGATAGGGGGAAGTGTGAATCAGGTATTACATGTCAGTCGTGCAAGTAGAGCAAGGTATCCAAAAGGAGAAGCCACCATCTGGTTGGTGATTCATTTGTTAGAAGTGTCAATTTAGGAAAGGATGTGGTTTGAAAGAGGTCAGGTGTCTGCCAAGTGCTCCTGCCAGCAGAGACAAGAGGCCTATTTTTAGATAGTTCTTGACTGTTGCCAGCGTCCCAAGTATTGAAAGAAGAACTCCGAGGGAGGTGGATTGCTCAAAGGACATGTTTATTGAATACATCCTACCGGCACAGCTAGTGAAAATCAACTCTGAAAGTTCCCCAGTTTTCACCTAAGTAAGAGTAAAGGGCCTTGGTGGCTCAGGCTGTTAATTGCCTGCACTTAAGTTCCAGCTGCCTACAACTGCTGTAGGCTCGAATCCCACCAGGCTCAAGGTTGACTCAGCCTTCCATCCTCGGGGTAGGTAAATTGAGGACCCAAGATTGTTGGGGGCAATTAGCTGACCTTGTAAAAATGCCGCTAGTAATAAGCAGGCATATACAATGGAATGAAGGCTATTGCTGAGCACACTGGGTTGTATCCCAAAACCGTAAGCCGCCCTGAGTCTCCGAGAAGGGCGGCATATAAATGTAATTAAAAAACAAACAAACTCCCAGCTCCTAGGTGTCACCAGTCACATTGTCCAATGAAAATGGAAGGCAGGCTTGTCTCCTCGCTCCTCCAACAGCCACCTGTTATAGTGACCTTGGTTCCCACAAGAAAACCTTTTGTTTTGACTTGACTGTTAGCTGGGCTATCAACTTCCTCCTCCCATCTCCCTCTCAGGCTTCCTGGCAACTATAAGACAGCATAAAATGGCTTCAGCCAGGTTCGCTTCAGAGTTGACATGTGCTGTTGGGGCCTGCGGTGCCTCTACTGGTAAAAATAGAGCTCAGGAGGGCCAGGCCCCATTTTCGGCATGGATGGCTGCCTGCAGCCATCGGACAGCAAAAACGGAGCCCTGGGGGGGGGCCACCTGTGGCCCTTCTGGGCACTGTTTTTGGCCTAGACGGCCTCCTGCAGCCCCCTGCCACAAGCAGCTCCACCAGTGGAACAAGGTTCGCAGTGTCAGCCAGAGATTGTTGGGATAAATCAAGGCCAGCTGGACATCAGAGGCTTAGCATAAAGGCATGCTGCAAAGATCCAGTGGGGAATCTGTGAGTGGGGATGAGTGGCTGAGCAAAGGAGCTCAGCTATGCCCAAGGGCAGAGCCCTGAAAGATGCGTCCAACCAGCCACAATTTAGCCCAAGAACCACTGCCCATCCTCAATCCTTTGACTTCAAAACCCCACAAGCAGCACTGTGCAAAACCACCATGGCCAGCAAGTCCAGTGCTCAGAACCTAACCACGTAAAACTTCTCCAACCTCCTCCCACTCTGCCCCCCCGCAATCTTTTTGCAAGAATTCCCCTAAGAAAACCTCCCAAAACTTCCCCACTGAGTCTAGTGGTCTTTCAAGGAAGAAAGTCAAGAGCAGCAAGCACCGTGCTGCATCCTCCCACAAAGACCATGTGATCCTGCCCTCTCTTAGCCCCAATCTCCCACCGCTCCCAACACCTCCCCTACAGTTGTCTTTCGACACACCGAAAGCCACAGCCTGGAGGCTTTGGACTCCCGCACGCTCCCCAGCGTCCTCTGCCCAATCCTTCTCATGGCTCCCCAACAAAATCACCTGCAGAAGTCTGAAATGTTCCACTTGCCCAACATAAGACTCCCAGAAATACCTCCAACTAGCCACCCACTCCACCACATGCCTCACCCTCATCACGCAGCCTTTAGGCTTGGAAAGACCACAGCTGAGAGGCTGCTGAACAGAACACACCGCCATTGGAAGCAGCCATTAGCCGCAAGCATTGGCTGGAACCGCCAGCAGAGCAAAGGAGCTCAGCCGTGCCAAAGGGCAGAGCTCGAATGATGTGTCTTCTAATTCCTCCCCCACCCGCTGCTCGCCCATTCACGGATCTCCACCGATCTTTGGGGCATCCCTTTATGCAAGGCCTCTGACATCCATCCAGCCTCAATTTACCCCAACAACCGCTGCCCACCATCCATCTTTCGACTTCAAAGCCACTGCCTACAAGAACCGTATTGCCAATTATCATTATGATAAAGTACCACATTAGCTGTCAACTATGGAAGCACAAATCTACCCCAATGCAATGGATCTGGCCAAAATGAGAAATTATAAAGACTTATTAGACGAACAAGGAAGACTGAAAACAATACAAGAATTACAACAACAAAATATAGAAACAGACTGGTGGCCATACATACAAATTCAGGTGAGATATAAAAAGATAAAGAACAATATGGATTTCACATGGGAAAACACCAATTGGACGTAATTATACCAGGAACTGAAAAAAGATTTCAAAAATATATAATTTTTATTAGATTTCATGATGGAAGAGGAGGTGGTAAAGGAGACAATGGTGGTATGGGTGAAAACACTTGGCCACAATATAGATTTGGAATATTGGGAAAAATATGGGGACTAAATTACAAATTAACTATGTCCACAGCATACAGGGAAAAATCTATATTGTGTAATGAAAGAAATGTGTATATGGAAAGATGATAAGGAAATGTAAAAGATGTCTTGATGTTGATATAATGATGTATAGTTTTATTTTATGTTTTAAATTTTGAGAACTAAATAAAATTTACTAAAAAAAAAAAAAAAAGAACTGTACTACCAAGACCTCTATGGCCAGCAAGTCCGGTGGCTCCTAAATTAACCCAGGAAAAACCTCCCTCCACTCCTGCCCCCCATGCCAGCCATCTTTTGACTCAAGAAAGCCACGGGCAGCAAGTAGCCGCTTGCTACCTGTGGGGAAACTCTTGCAATGTCCCACCAGCCTCCAAAGGGAATGAAAATGTGGATGCGGCTCTTTGTTAACCGCATAGAGTCATCACCAGGATTGGCTGCCATTTTCCAAGTCATCCTTCACTGGGGTAAAGCAAGCAAGAGAGACCATCTCTGCTACCCAGCGTTTCTTCATTGGGATCCTATTTGTGGCTATTAAGAGCTTGGACGCAGCCAGAGAGAAGTGCCCAGCCTCAGTCCTTGAATATCAATTCTCCTGATGTCGACAGATGTTAACAGATAAAGAAGTACATTTATATTGCTAGGAAACCAAATGGGAGGGAAATTTTCCTCCGAATGGAATCAACGGTGAAAGTTTTTTTTTAACGCCTCTACGTTATCCATGTTATTGACATGCAAGGGCAAGTGTTATTGACATGCAAGGGCAAATGCAAGTATATCACAGTATAAAAACCCACTGTGCTATTTTGTTTTGATTTCAGGAATCCACAGTTAATCTACCTGGCCAATAAACCAGTTAAAGTTATCTGAGGGACCATCTCCTGCCGGTCACATCTACCTGACCGATCAGAGCAGGAAGGCAGGGAATGTTGCAGATCCTATCCCTGAAGGAGATACACCTGGTGGGACCCAGAAGAAGGGCCTTCTCCGTGGTGGCTCCCTTCCTCTGGAACATCATCCCTCCCAAGAGATTAGAACCACCCCCACTCTAAATACTCTTCTGGAAGGCACTGAATATCTGGTTCTGCCAGCGGGCCTGTGGAACCCAGAGCGGGATGGATCCCATTAAATGGCTCGTGTGATCTGCTGTCACCGATGCAAGGGGGTGGGAGGTGGGGGATGATTTTGTTATATTGTACTATATTAGTTTATTTTATTCTTTTTGTTAGTTTTTATTGTTTTAAATGTGGTTTTATACATGGTAGGCCGCCTTGAGCGGCAATATAAATTCAATAAATAAATAAATAAATAAGGATTTTGGGATGGCTTGTGTATTTTATTTCCACGGCCACTGAACACTGGAGAACATGGTACGTGGAAAATCAGGATGGCAAGATAGAGATGGGCTCTTTCCAACTCTCGATAACGCATATATGCCCACGGGGTGAAATTCACCGCAGACCTGACTATGCTGTCAAAAGAGATTTTCTTAGCTCAGGATGTCATGTCCCAAAGGTGCTTTTTCAGGGGGCAACTGGACTTTCTTGGGTTTTCTTTTCTCTTTGAGCTCAGGATGTAATGCCCTTGGCGTTGCATTGTGAGAGCATTGGTGTGATAAAAATCAACCATTCAGGTACTCAGATAACTGAAAACTGGAGACACCTGAACAATATATAAGAGTTTTATTATGAAGCTTTTGCAAAAGGGAATTCCGCCCATGGGCAGAAAACATAGGTCCCAGGAAGGCTGGGTTTTATATACAGGTTCAAATATACA
>SOZL01000473.1:68624-113334 GCA_009733165.1 Naja naja | reverse complement strand
CAAAGATTTAGCAGAGAAAAGGCTCGGCAGATACTGGAACAAACTTTTGCTAAAACAGTTGAAGATGTGGGTCGTTGCTCCTTCGGAGATTTGGCGATGGTGCCCCTGGGGAAGGACTCATCCCCTGCTGCCCAGTTGGCCCAGAGTCACACCCAGGAGCCGAGTTCAGATGATGCTGAGGCGACTTTGCCCTGGGACCGAGAGCCCAACACGATGCAGTGGGCGAGATGCCCGGGTTTTGGAGACAGGACGGCCGAGCCCAGAGGGAGCATGAGAGGCAGCGTTGGGTGGGATGCCCGCCATGGCAGCCCAGCCTTCATCCCCATCGACCCCTCTGCATCGAGCGCCGTCCCAGGAGCCACAAAGCAGCCATGGCAGCTGGGAGTGCCACCGCAGGACAGGGCACCGTGCCAGGAGGAGAGTGCGACCTTGAGCAGCAGGCCTTCCTTGGCCCAAGGCTGCTCGGGCTGTTCGCAAGACTTCCTGATCCTTACGGGAGCCGTCACAGACCCATTGTTGCCAGCAAGGGCTGCTGCAACTCAGCCAACCTCAAAGCCGTGGCCTCCATGACTACCGCCCTGATCGTCTTCCCAGGCTTGATCTGCAGCGCCTATGTCTTCCTGCCCTCCCGTGCCTGTCATGGAGAGCATGAGTGCCCGACTGGTGTACACGCTGCGCTGCGGGGCATTTGCCACCTTTCCCATCATTTTAGGTGAGCGGGGGGTGTGCTTGCCATATAGATTAACAGAATTGGAAGGGACCTTGTAGGTCATCTAGTTCAAGCAGGAGACCTACACCGTTTCTGACAGATGGGCAGTCCAGTCTCTTCTTGAAAGCCTCCAGGGATGAAGCTCCCACAACTTCTGAAGGCAACTTCTGTTCCATTTGGTTAATTGTTCTCATTGTCAGGAAATTCCTCCTTATTTCCAGGTTGAATCTCTCCTTGATCAGCTTCCATCCATTATTCCTTGTCTGGCTGTCAGGTGCCTTGGGAAACAGCTTGACCCATTCCTCCTCTTCTGTGGCAGCCCTCACAATATTGGAGGATGCTATCCTGCCTCCCCTTCCTCTCTTCACTAGACTAGCCAGACTCAGTTCCTGCAACATAGAGAAGGTGCTAGGCAGGGGGAAACCATTGCACATGGCCAGCCCAGAGCCCCTCACTCATTCCCTTCCCCAGGGCTGGTGAGAGGCCTCCGTTGACGGATCATGGGCCAGGAAATCTGCACCTGCAGTCCCCCAAAAGCAAAAAACAAAACACCCCCCACACACACAATAATTTCATTATTGAACGTATCGTGATGCTGGCCATCTCGCCAACTTTGCTCACCAGGAAAGCTAGCTATAAATTCTACAACCAGGTGCCAGCTGGGATATTTTCCAGATATTCCCTTTTAATTTTATTTATTTATTTGATACCATTTGTATGCCATTCCCCATTCAGTGATTCTGGGCAAAATAATGCCGAAATAAACAGAATAGAATAGAATAGAATAAATATTGGAATGAAGGAATAGAATAGAATAGAATAGAATAGAATAGAATAGAATAGAATAGAATAGAATAGAATAAATATTGGAATGAAGGAATAGAATAGAATAGGAATGGGAATAGAACAAAATATTGGAATGAAGAATTTAGGATAGGATAGGATAGAATCGAATACATAACTTTATTGTCACTTTGAATGTACACTAATTGGCATACATTAAAATGAAATCTCGTTGCGTACAGCTCATAAAGCATAAAGAAGGCAGGAGAAGCAATGGATGAAAACTAATCAAGGAGAGAGGCAACCTGGAACTAAGGAGGCATTTCCTAACAGTGAGAACAATTAAAATGTCAGTGTTTCAAGTAATACACCCATAGCAAACAGAACTCCGAGGCAGGCCATTTCCTCAAAGAACAAGCTTATCATATTAGCACAAACTAGTGAAAACCGACTCTAAAGATTCCCGTGGCTTTCCCTGATTGAAAGTTTCCCAAACCATCAGTCACATGGTCCAATCAAAGTACTTCTCTGGTTGCTTGGAAACTTCACTCCTCCTTGGTTCTCCGGGGAAACTATTTTGTTTTGGCTACAAAACTCCCAGCTATCCCTACTCCCCCCTCTCTGTCCCTCAGCACCATTGTGGCAACACCATTGTGGCCTCCAAGATGGCCTCGGTCAGGACAGCTTCAGAGTTGACATAACCAGTGGAATGGCCCAGATGTTGTCGGTGCTCCATCCCTGGAGGTTTTCAAGGAAATCCTGGAAAGCCATTTGACCGGAATGTTATAGGATCTCCTGCTTGCGCGGAAAGTTGGACTAGTAGACCTCCAAGGTCCCTTCCAGTCCTAAGGTCCTCTTGAGCCAGCCTTTCTTGACCCCTTCTTCCTGTCTCTTTTTTCCCTGCAGGCATGATGGTTTACGGGGTGTCCCGCCTTTGTGCCTCCTCCCTGCAGCCTTTTGAGGAGCTCACCCGGGAGGTGGAGATCCATCGGCATTTTGTCTCGCAGTCGGTCGACCTCTTCATTCTTTACTTCTTCAACATCGCTGTCCTTTCCACCTACCTGCCCCAGGAAGGGCTCAAGGTGATCCCACTCCTGACGGCCCTTTTGCCATCTCACGGTAAGAGAAACAGCCAGGTGACCCCTCTCCTCTCCCTTCTGGACCCTTCCTCTGGGTTGGATCCATTTGTCCGGTACAGGGTCTGCTGCTTGAGCGGTGGGCTTGTCCCGACAGAGCCTGAAACTGCAGATGAGGACGAGTTGGAACTGGAGCTGATGGAGATTGAGGGGGCGGCTTCATTGGCTTCGGAGGAATGTGGGAGGAGCAGGCTGAGGCAGCCAAGGGCCCCTCGGGATTGGGATAGCTTGTAGGCAGGGAGGAATGGGGGCAGGAAGACCGAGAGAAGGCAAGCAGTAGACATGAGGAGCAACGGAGCTCAGGCGATGAGCAAGGACTGCCCCCTCTTGATCCCAGAGCATGGAGACTGGAGAGAAGGTGGGAACAGCGCAGGCTGACCCGACAAGTCGGGAGGAAGCGCCTGCCCCTCTTCACAAGGCACACCTGGGGACTAGGGAGGGGCATTTGTCGGGAACAAATGCTGAATTGATAGAGTTAGGTGTGCTGGTACAGACATTTGGGTTTGCAGGACTGCTCACTTCTTCACTTGTGAACTCAGTGCCTTTTTTCTGACTTCGAACTCCTTTCCTTGTTCCTGACTTCATGGACTCATTGTTTGTTCCTGGTTCGTGGACTCCTTTCCCTGTTCCTTTGTTTTTGCTGGACTGGGCGCAGCCAGAGGCTGCCATGTGTTGGTGTGCATGGTTTGCTCTGGGACTTGCCAAAAAACGGGGAGCATTTGGGAGGAAATTTGGAGCATTAAAGGGGAGTTTGAACTCTCAGCTAGCTGGCTGTGTGACCTTCGTGCCTTGTCCCGGGTCATCACAGGATTGGACTAGAACAGCGGTCGCCAACCAGTGGGCTGGGGACCACTGGTGGTCCATGAGAAAATTTGGGTGGTCCACAGAGAAATGTCATCCCCAAAGCAATTAATCCAGGCTGCGCGGGCCCACATGGCCCGTGGGAACACAAGGCTTGCGTTGCTTGCATTGTGAACAACATGAGGTAGTGAGGGGAGGGGGAAAGGGTGGGGGGATGATAAATTGATAGATCAGGGGTCTTCAATCTTGACAGCTTTAAGACTTGTGGACTTCAACTCCCAGAATTCCTCCTCCTCCAGTCATGTTAGCTCAGGAATTCTGGCAATTGAAGTCCACAAGTCTTAAAGCTGTCAAGTTGAAGACCCTGGCTTAAAGCATGCTGACTGGGAAATTCTGGGAGTTGAACTCCACCCCTCTTCAAGGGGCCAGTTTTAAGAGAGAAAAATGTATTGAAATGTGTTGGTCAGACGAGTCTGGTTTTTTTATTTGAAGATGGAAAAACGGATTGATGGGAAATTTCCATCCTGTTGACAGTACAGTTGGCTTTGAAGTCTTTTATTATTTATGTATTTTATTTATTTATTTGGATTTATGTGCCACCCCATCTCTGGGGGGGACTCGGGGCGGCTCACACAAAGATATGCATACAAAAATAGGTAAAAATATTAATCCAATCCAAATAGAAAATTCAATTATACTAAAGTACCTAATTAAAAATCCCCAGTCCCTCTCAATCCAGGCCAGCCTGTAAAAACAGCTAGGTCTTTAGATCACGGCAGAAGGAACATAGGTCTGGGGCCAACCGTGGCCCCAGGAGCAGCTGGTTCCAGAGGGTGGGCGCCCCCACAAAGAAGGCCCTCCCCCGGGGGACCGCCAACTGACATTGTCTGGCTGACGGCACCCACAGGAGGGCCTGCCTATGGAAGCGTACTGGGCGATTGGACCTCGATGCTGGTAGGAGGTGCTCCTGCAAGTACCCCGGACCCAAGCCATGAAGGGCTTTTTTATATATTAAAAGTCTTTTTAATATATTTTGAGGCACCGAAAAGGAGAATGGCAGTCATTTCTGGTGGCAAAAAGAATCCAAGGGGAGTCTGGTGGCATTTTTACTAATTGAGATTTTATTAACTGGGCGTATTCTTTTGTGAGCTGCAACGCCACTCATCAGATTCATGTAGTGACTGGATCAGTGTTACTCAACCTTGACAACTTGAACAGGGGTGGACTTCAACTCCCAAAATTTCCCAGCCAGCTGTGCTTTACTTCCCAAGGGATTTTACATCGAGTCCGTGTTATGGAACTGTTGTGCAGATGAGGAGGGGTTCCTGGGTTAGAGATTTAGAGAAGAGATACAGTAGATCAAGGACCTTCAAACTTGGCATTTTAAGACTTGTGGACTTCAACTCCCGAATTCCTGAGCTAGCATGACTGGAGGAGGAATTCTGGGAGTTGAAGTCCACAAGTCTTAAAGCTGTCAAGTTTGAAGACCCTTGCAGTAGATTAGATTATTAGATTAGACCAATATTAGAAATTTTTATTGGCCAAGTGTGATTGGACACACAAGGAATTTGTCTTGGAGCAAATGCTCTCAGTGTACATAAAAGAAAAGATACATTCATCAAGAGTTAAGAATCATCAGGTACAACATTTAATAATAGTCATAGGGAACAATAAGCAATCAAATCATACTAGGAAACAGTCAATAGAAATTCTAAGGATACAAGCGAAGAAGTCACAGTCATGCAGTCACAAGTGGGAGGGGATGGGTGATACGGAGTGATGAGAAGATTAATAGTAATAGTAGTGCACACTTCGTAAATAGTTGGACAGTTTGGAGGGAATTATTTGTTTAGCAGAGTGATGGCATTGGGAAAAAACCATCCTTGTGTCTAGTTGTTCTGGTGTGCAGGGCTCTATAGCGTCGTTTTGAGGGTAGGAGTTGAAACGGTTTCTGTCTGGGATGTGAGGGGTCTGTAAATATTTTCACAGCCTTCTTTTTGACTCGTGCTGTATACAGGTCTTTGACTGAAGGCAGATTGGATCATAGGCATCTTATCAATTAACAGTTTTAATGTATTAAAAACTTTCCCCAAGACAGAAACCCCAAACTGTCAAAGGTCTCATCTTGTGCGCTGGGAAAAAGCCAACCCAGCCTACCTCACAGGGTGGTTGTAGCAAGGCTCAGCTGCCTTGTGCTCCAGAGTGGGGAAATCCTGCAAAACCATAAAATAAGTTATCAAAAAATAACAACCATAACCCAATTGTGGTTGTTATTGTTAGTTGCGAAGTCGTGTCCAGCCCATCGCATCCCCATGGACAACGTTCCTCCAGGCCTTCCTGTCCTCTACCATCCCCCAGAGTCCATTGAAGCTCACGCCGACTGATTCAATGACTCCATCCAGCCCCCTCCTTCTCTGCCATCCCCTTCTTCTTCTTTTGCCCTCCATCTTTCCCAGCATTCAGCTCTTCTCCAGCGAGTCCTCCCTTCTCATGAGGTAGCCAAAGTCTTTGAGTTTCCTCTTCAGGATCCGGCCTTCTGAAGAGCAGTCAGGGTTGACCTCCTCTAGGACTGACCGGTTGGATGGCCCTGCAGTCCAAGGGACTCACAGGAATCTTCTCCTCCAGCCCCAGAGTTCAAAGGCCTCCATTCTTTGGCTCTCAGCCTTCCTTATGGTCCAACTTTCACAACCATACATTGCCACTGGGAAAACCACAGCCTTGACTCTACACACTTTTGTTGGCAGGGTAATAACCCAATGAACAAACATAAATATAAGACATTGTGAATGGTCCATCATCCGTGGAGGCTTTTAAGAAGAGACTGGACAGCCATCTGTCTGAAATGGTGTAGAACCTCCTGCTTGGGCAGCGGGTTGGACTAGATGACCTCCAAGCTCCCAGCTCTCTTATTCTGTTATCAGTTAACTGGAATTGTTCCTGTGAAATGCAAGCAAGGGTTTGCTTGGGATTTTGATGGGGAAGGACGCCATGGACGTGAAGCTTGGATCCCACCATTGTGGCTGCCATGTTGACTTCTTTCAACCATTTTTCTTTCTCGTCCTTCCAGGCTTCTGTACTGGCTGGCGATGCCATGGGCCGCTCGTTCGAGGCTTCGATTCAGCCTGACCTTCCTCCCCCTGGTCACCATGTTGGTCTTCAACCTCTACAGCATGTTTCTGCTGGACACGGAGAACATGTTTGTCGTGAGGAGTCCCCAGGTGGCTTCCCCATTGCAGAAGGAGGAGGTGGACGCCTCCAGGTCCTGGTACTGGGGTGAAGCCGGGCAGAGCCCTAAAACCAAGGAATCTCCCAGTCTTCTCTTTCTGAACCGCTGCTGGGCTCATTTCTGCCCTTGGCTGACTTTAGACTTGGGAGGAGCCCCGAAGCCATGTAGTCTCACCCTGCCTCTGTCCAAACCAGCGTGAAAGCATCCCAGTTGAGATGCCAGGCCAACCTCAGCTCCTCGACTCCTTGGAGAGAAGCCCCACCTCTCCTCCACACCATTGGATCCTCGGCCAGCTTATTTAGAAGTCCTTTCTGATCTTCATCTGGGTGCCTTCCTACCACTTGAAGCCATCCTCTGTTCTTGGAAGAAAAGAACCGTGTTATCCTTCTTTTGCAGATTACAGTTGGAAGGGACCTTGTAGATCATCTAGTCCCACCCACCGCCCAAGCAGACCGTACACCATTTCTGACATGGCAATCCAGTATCTTCTTGAAAGCTTCCAGGAATGAAGCTCCCGTAACTTCCAAAGGCAACTTCTGTTCCATCGGTTGATTGTTCTCACTGTCAGAAAATTTCTCCTTATTTCCAGGTTGAATCTCTCCTTGATCAGTTTCCATCCATTATTCCTTGTCTGGCCTTCAGGTGCCTTGGAAAATAGTTTGACCCCTTCCTCCTCTCTGTGGTAGCCCCTCAAATATTGGAAGACTGCTCTCCTGTGTCCCCTGGTCTTTCTGTTCACTAGACTAGCCAGGCACAGTTCCTGCAACTGTTGTTCATATGTTTGAGCCTCCAGTCCCCTCATCATTCTCTGCACTTTTTCTAAAGTCTCAACATCTTTTTTATAGTGTGGTAACCAAAATTGGATGCAGTATTCTAGGTGTGGTCCAGAGGTGGTATTCATTAGGTTCTGACCAGTTCTGAAGAACCAGTAGCGGAAATTCTGAGTACTTCGGAGAACTGGCAAATACCACCTCTGACCAGAGATTTTACAGTATCCTTCCCCTGCTACCCACAGAACGGTAGCAAAAAAATTGAATCCCACCTCTGGTGTGTTCTCACTAAGGCTTTGTAGAGTGGTTATACTTCACTTGATCTTGACTGTATCCCTCTGTTAATACAATTTAGGATTGCATTAGCTTTTTTGGCTGCCGCCGCCTGCTGGCTCACATTTAGCTGGTTGTCCACTAAGACTCCAAGATCCCTCTCACAGTTACTGCTATTCAGCCTGCTTTCACCCAGTCTATATGTGTGCTTTTGATTTTTCTTGCCTAAGTGTAAGATCTTAGTCTTCTCTACATTGAATTTCATTTTGTTAGATAGGGCCCAGTGTTCTAGTCTGTCAAGATCCATCTGGATCTTGAGCCTATTTTCTGGGGTGTTGGCTATTCCTGCCAGCTTAGTATCATCTGCAAATTTGGTAAGTTCCCCTTCTATTCCCTCATCTAAGTCGTTAATGAAGATATTGAAGAGTCCTGGGCCTAAGACAGAACCTTGTGGCATCCCACTGCTTACTTCCCTCCATGTAGAGTTAGACCCATTAAGGGCTACTCGTTGAGTATGGTTTGTCAGCCGTTGCAAATCCATCTGGAGAGGATTCAAAACTGGATGCAGTATTCTAGGTGTGGTCTTACTAAGGCTTTATAGAGTGGTATTAGTACCTCCCGTGGTCTTGATTGTATCCTTCTGTTAATGCAACTTAGTATATATAACACTTTAGAGATGGGAGGTAGGCTGGCACATTCCATAACCTCTTCAATATTTTTCATGAAATTCAATACATCCCCTAATCAAAGACGAGAATTAGGGGAGACATGATGGCTGTCTTCCAGTATTTGAGGGGCTGTCACGAATAAGAGGGGGTTGACTTATTCTCTAGGGCACTACAGGGCAGGTCTAGAAGTGTGGAAGCTTGTCAAAGACAGATCCAACCTAGAAGGAAGGAGAAATTTCCTGACAGTGAGAACAATTCATCGATGGAACCGCTTCCCTCCTGGAATTGTGGATGCTCCATTGCTGGAGGTTTTCAGAAATAATCTGGACAGCCATTTGGCTTGAGCAGGGGGTTGGACTAGAAGACCTCCAAGGTCCCTTATGTTCTATGTAAATGGGGTTCTCTTTGCTCTTCCAATTTCTCAGAATCCTTCCTAAGTTGTTTCTACAATGGAAAAAGAATGGTTGGAAAAACTGATGGGACTAGCAGAGATGGCCAAATTAAATGCCTTCATCGAAGAGAAGGAGACATTTAACATCGTTTCTCCTTGGAAATTGCTTTCTGGGCTTTGTGCTTGAGATAGGGGAAAAAATGAAATGTTGATTTGCGCATTTACTGCATGTATATTTGTTTTCTGTTAGAGAACAGACATGTGAAGTAATGTATGTAAAGGAAGATTGGGGCTATAGCAAAGCATTATTATGTTCATTCTACTGTTCTGAGAGGAGTCTGAAGTTACAAGGTTTTCCCCCCCATTTTTCTCCTTAATTCTACACTTCTCTTTTCCCCTTTCCCCATTGTTGTTGTATTTTGTATGCTGATAAATTTAATAAAATTATATTATAGGAATCCTTCGTAAACATATTCTCCAAAGTGCCTGAGGGCAAGCCAAGAAGCAATGGGTGGAAATTCCTCAGAGGTTAAGATAAATTTCCTGACCGTGCGAACAATTAACTAACAGGACAGCTTGTGTCCAAGAGTTGGGGTGCCTCTATTGCTGGAGATTTTGAAGAAGTGGTTAGACAGCTGTTGTCCAGAATGGTATAGGGCAGGGGTGTCAAACTCGGTTTCATTGAGGGCTGCATCAGGGTTGTGTTTGACCTTGGGGGGCTGGGATGGGCGTGGTCAGGGTGGGTGTGACCAGCTCAATGTCATCTGTGTCGGGGCACCTGAGGTGGCCCTAGCTCTTGCCAGCAAAAACAGGCTCCCGAGCTCCGTTTCCTGCTGCGACAGCCTCCTGCAACTGTTGTGGTTCATCGGCAGCTGGTGCAGATGGCAGAGGAATCGGACAGTGGGGAAGAATGGGGACCAGTCCAGGGAGTCTGGAGAGGATTCAGACAAGGGTCCTGTGTCTGATGCAGAGATGGGGCCAGGACCATCTGGGAGTGGGGTGCTGACTTGAGCCTCCAGAGTCTGGCAGCAGCGAGGCAGAGGAACAAGGGGAGCCTGTTCCCAGTGCGTGTGTGCGCAGAGCTACCAGAAGGCAACAGCAGCTGAAACAAAAGGGGCAACTCAGGAGTAAGGCTGGGAGGCAATTGCCCTTCCCGTAACAGATAAAAGTCAGGCCTAAATGATGAAATATTTGCAGGAAGAAAAGTTGTTCAATCGGTTCCAAGTCCTCCTTGAAGCTCTGTGTACTTCGGTTGGTTTCCTTTATAGTTAATTGGATACTTCTGTTTTTGGCAGCATGCCACAGAACTGAAAGGTGCGTGCTTATCTTGGGGAACTGTTTAAGATTAGTTCTGGCTGGGAATGAAAACAATTTCCAGCGTTGCAAATAAAATAGATTTTGCTTTTAAAACAAGTTTGTGAATAATTACGTTTTACGAACCCTGGGTTAGAAACAGCAACCCTCTGCCAACAAAAACAGAGCTCGGGGAGGGGCACACACGGCCTCCCGAGCTTCATTTTCACTGGCAGAGGCACCGCAAGCATGTCCATCACTGTTTCCAAGGCAGCCCCCAAGCCAGGTCTAAGCACCCCATGGACTGGATCCAGCCACCAGGCCTTGAGTTTGACACCTCTGGAATAGGGTCTCGTGCTTGAGCAAGGGGGTTGGACTAGAACAGGGGTGTCAAACTCAAATTTCCTTGAGGGCCGCATCAGGGTTGTGTTTGACCTTGGAAGGCCGGGGTGTATGGGGGGGCATGGATGGGAGGTGGGCGCAGCCATGGTGGGCGTGACATGGGACCGCACCTCCATGGTTTTATACTTACAGAGGCTATAATAGAGGATCCTGCCTGAAAGGTAAAATAGTTTACCTTTCCTCCCTTTTATAACCTTCTGAATCAAGGATGACCTCCTGCAGCACTCTGGAAGCTAAAATGGGGCACGGGGAGGAGGCAAGGGCACCCCAATTTGGGCTTGGACGGCCTCCTGTAGCACTCTGGAGGCCAAAACGGGGCATGAGGAAACAGCGTACGCCCCCTCCTGCAACCCATTTTGGACATCAGAGTGCTGCAGGAGGCTGTCCAGGCCCAAAATGGGGACGCACAGCCCCCCAGGCCCCATTTTCACTAGCAGAGTCACCACAAGCTGGCCCTTTGCTATATTTCCAGGCCAGCCCCGGAGGCCATACCTAAACACCCCATGGGACAGATTCAGCCTGCAGGCCTTGATTTTGACACCCCTGGACTAGAAGATTTCTGTGGGTTTGGCTGAATAAATGTGTCTTCTTAAGAGATATCTTGCACTTTGTTGTCAAGCCATAGCCATACGTGATCCCTGCACAACAGGATGGTTGATCTGAAGGAGGCTGTGCAAGACAGAGGGGTGTGGGAAGTACACCCCAAAAGGACAGTGCCAGGAACCACTAAAACAGTGCCAAAGTACTTAAAACAGCCCTTCCCCTTTAAGAATTTCAAATCCTAGGCAAAAGCACCAGCTGAAAGGAACACTTAAGTAGAGCAATAAAGTTCAGTGGAATCAGGCTAAAAATAACTAAGGCACACCAGAACTCCCTTTTCTTGCCTCTCTGATAGGATTAACCCCTAGGACAGGAAAAACAAAAGGCCCTGGATGAAGATTAACCTAGGAAAACAGGAAAACAAAACCCACAGCAATCAGAAATACATCAAAACCCATAAAGCTGCAGGAGCTTTGAAGGGGACTTAAGCATAAAAGACTGAGTCACATTCCCAATTTTGCTTGCTTGCCAGGAATGCTTGAGCTGTATCACTTCTGCTGCTTGCCTTCCTACATTGAAAGAATTCTGCTTTCTGGCAGCTGGCTTCTGAATCCATTTCTTCTCAGAGTCTGTGGCATGTCCAGAGGTGGTATTCTACCGGTTCAGCCTGGTTCAGCTGAACCGTTAGCTCCAAGGATCATCTGTGAGCGAACCAGTTTGCTCCGATGATCAGCTGCTGGGCCCGTCTGCTCACCCTGGCTCTATTCTGACCTTTATTTCCTGGTCTTCAAGCTCAGCTGCTTCACGCAGCATAGCGGATTGCCACATGTCAGCTGTTTAATACACAGAGAGTGCAGGATGGCAGGAGGTCAGTAGCAAATCCTCTGTCAGCATTCCAGCAAACCTCCATTCCAATCAGTAACTCTGAGACAAGCATAATGTCAAAAGTACCTTTATTAGAATAGTTCCTGGCATGTGTGGAATCTCGAAATGAAAAGTTTCCCGGACTTCCCACAATGTCCCAAACTACAATCCTTCCCCTTTTCCCCCATCATCACATCACATGGACCAATCACGATCTGTCCCATTATAAGATCCTTTTTCCATCCTGCACCACACTTAATAACCTTGAATTTTATTTTGTCTACTTAGAACTACTCAATTGAATCACCCCCTCCCACTCTCAGGCTATGCGGCAGTGTGGAATGTGGCTTCCAAAGCTGACACCCTCTGTGTGTGCACTCACCGAACCGGTTGTTACACCAGTTGAATCACACCCCTGAGCTTGTCCCAGCTGGGGAAGGAACCCAGGTGTTTTCTTCTAACAGGGGCATGGATCTCATAGCGTGGCTGTGGGTCAGGCACAACTGAATGGCTGACAATGACATGTCAGATCCATGTATCTGCCATTCTTCAATGGAAGAAGAAGGGGGAGTAATCCTTTTGATGTAACCTGAATATATTAAATCTTATATTGATTCTGTATAACTTGCACATGATATACAACTGGAGGACTGGAGCCAGATGTCTAGAAACTTGTCACCTCTTGAAGAGATAACAAGATAAGAAGGGACCATAAAAAATCCAGCTCTGGAAGATACCCCTGGGAACTCTCCTAGGATACGTTCCCAGAGAAGGGAAGGGGGAAATTAACATGTTGGTTCTTTGTTTGACTATATCCACATCTAAATAAGGGGAGGGATTCTAACTCCCTTTATCTATTACTGTATGCTTGGAAGCATCTTAGACTCTGCTTTGACTAGTGCTGGGATTCATTCCCTTTCAATAAAGGATTCCTTTTTAAATACCTATTTTTCAGAAGTTCATTCTTTTCGGTTGAAGGGAAAAAGTTCAGTGCTTACATATAATTTTGAACGGACATTCCATCCTGGTGGCCACCTCGTCAGCCACACCAGCCCAAGGGGGCCATTGTTAGCTGAGGCTCTACTCAAAAATCCAAGAAAGAAAACCTTAGACTCCATTGTTACAGAGAAAAGGACTTTTACTGAAAAATTGAAGTGGTAGTGCCAGAAGAATACAAGACCTGAGGTAACAGGCACGAAATTCACATATAGAAAGGTATTCCATGTTCCCACCCCCCAATAGTTCCAACTGGCTATCCAATCTGAGATGTGCATCTTCAGGTGGTATTTCAGACATCTGGTTCGCCAGGACGGTTGACCTTGGCCTGAATAGAGCTTTGGTGGCTCAGGCTGTTAAATGCCTGCTCTTAAGATCCAGCTGTCTACAATTACTGTAGGCTCGAATCCCACCAGGCTCAAGGTTGACTCAGCCTTCCATCCTCTTGGGGTAGGTAAATTGAGGACCCAAGATTGTTGGGGGCAATTAGCTGACCTTGTAAAAATGCCGCTTAGTAATAAGCAGGCATATACAATGGAATGAAGGCTATTGCTGAGCGCATTGGGTTGTGCTCCAAAAATTGTAAGCCGCCCTGAGTCTTCGGAGAAGGGCGGCATATAAATGTAATTAATTAAAAAAAAAGAATAGATAAAGAGACATCTCTGCGCAGTTAAGTGTAGTCAAGAAAACATCCCAACTTTTACATTTCACCCTTCAAGCCTCCAGCACTCTTCCCCCCACAAAGCTCAATTAATCTTCCCTGCCCCCGTTTCTATGGCAGCTGGAAAGACAAGCAGGAGGAAGATTCTTGGAAGGTTGACAGCCATCCTGTGCTTCCTGTGCAGCCAGCAAGGCCACTGGGTAAAGAAACCGCAGCGCAAGGGGCAAGAGAAATCGAGTGTGTTGCGCCAGGTTGTAGAGGTCTCCTTTCCCAGCAGCAAGGGAGCGGGAACGCCGACTGAGAACCTGCAGCCAACCTCTTACGAGTGCGACTTTGGGCCAATGACCGGGGGGGGGGGCTGTGAGACTGTGAGTTCTAGTTCTCCAAGAGGTGCAATAAGTCCTATTTCTGCCATTCAAACAACAATCAGCTGAGTGACTCTGAACCAAATGGCAATAGGTGAGTTCTAGTCCGACCTCAGGTACTGCAGCCAGAAGGATGGCTATGAGCCAATAAGCAAGCCACAGTGAGTTTGAACGTTACAATGCACACAGCAGGAGACGGAGATACCTTGGATCAATCAGCAGTCGATGGTGAGTTCTAGTACTCCAACCAGTAGCAGGGCCAATGACCTGGGGTGCGGTGAGACAGGCAGGTTCATGACTTTGGACCAATAACCAGGAGAGGGTGAGTGTTTTTGGAATATTATACTTCCCCTAGGACTTCGCTCATCCAAAAACCAGGGGGGGGGAGCAGAGAGGAAGGTGGAATGAAATGAACACGCTGAGTGGAGGTATCTGGCTGCCAACCGCAGCACCTCGGTAGACCACCTGAGGGAGGTTGAACCAGATAGGAATGAGCAGTGTGCAGCCAATCTGATGGATGGAGCCGCAGACTAAGGCCAGATTCCAGGCGCATTGGAGCCCGAGCCTGGCTGTAATGGCAGAAGCAGCCACTTTTGAAATATTATGCAGGACAGGCAGGTTCATGACCTTGGAAAAATAACCGGATGGTGAATATTTTTGGAATATTATGCAGGACAGGGAGGTTCAGGACTTTGCACTAATAACCAGGAGGTGGTAAGTATATTTCCAATACCAAATAGGAAAGCCAAGATGGGATTTTGCCTAAAACCAGGAGGTGGTGAGTGCATTTCCAGTACCAAACAGGAAAGGTTCATGACTTTGGAAAAATAAGCAGGAGATGTTATTTTGGGAATACATGACAGGGAGGTTCATGACTTTGGACCAATGACAAGGAGGTAGTGAGTATATTTCCGATACCAAACAGGAAAACCAAGATGGGACTTTGCCTAAAACCAGGAGGTGGTGAGAATATTTCCAATAGCAAACAGGAAAGGTTCATGATTTTGGAAAAATAAGCAGGAGGTGGTATTTTGGAATATTATACAGGACAGGGAGGTTCATGACTTTGGACCAATAACAAGGAGGTAGTGAGTATATTTCCAGTACCAAACAGGAAAGCCAGGTTTTGGACTTTGCCAATTGTTATGTATGTAGATTTGAATGTTATTGGTTTATTTGAACTGTTCTTGTAAACTGTCAAATGGTATTGGTTTAAATAGTGCAGGAAGAAACCCTGCACTCCCATTGGCTGGCAACTACGGCTGCAGGCTATAAGAGGCAGCTGTAGCCCAGCCAACTCGGGTCCATTCGAGCTGTAGTCACTGAATAAACTCTTTGCTGGAACTCTTCGCGTCTGACTCTTCATGCAAACTTAACACCAATAATCAGGAGATGGTGAGTATTTTTGGAATATTATACAGGACAGGGAGGTTCATGACTTTGGACCAATAATCAGGAGATGGTGAGTATTTTTGGAATATTATACAGGACAGGGAGGTTCATGACTTTGGACAAATAACCAGGAGATGGTGAGTATTTTTGGAATATTATACAGGACAGGGAGGTTCATGACTTTGGACCAATAACCAGGAGATGGTGAGTATTTTTGGAATATTATACAGGACAGGGAGGTTCATGACTTTGGACAAATAACCAGGAGATGGTGAGTATTTTTGGAATATTATACAGGACAGGGAGGTTCATGACTTTAAACCAATAACCAGGAGATGGTGAGTATTTTTGGAATATTATACAGGACAGGGAGGTTCATGACTTTGGACCAATAACCAGGAGGTGGTGAGTATTTTGGAATATTATACAGGACAGGGAGGTTCATGACTTTGGACCAATAACCAGGAGATGGTGAGTATTTTGGGAATATTATACAGGACAGGGAGGTTCATGACTTTGGACCAATAACGAGGAGATGGTGAGTATTTTTGGAATATTATACAGGACAGGGAGGTTCATGACTTTGGACCAATAACCAGGAGGTGGTGAGTATTTTTGGAATATTATACAGGACAGGGAGGTTCATGACTTTGGACCAATAACCAGGAGATGGTAAGTATTTTTGGAATATTATACAGGACAGGGAGGTTCATGACTTTGGACCAATAACCAGGAGATGGTGGGTGTTATGTATGTAGGTTTGAATGTTATTGGTTTATTTGAACTGTTCTTGTAAAATGTTAAATGGTATTGGTTTAAATAGTGTGGGAAGAAACCCTGCACTCTGATTGGCTGGCAACTACGGCTGCAGGCTATAAGAGGCAGCCGTAGCCCAGCCAACTCGGGTCCATTCGAGCTGTAGTCACTGAATAAACTCTTCACTGAAGCTCTTCGTGTCTGACTCTTCATGCAAAGTTAACAGTGGGAGTACTAAAAATTGATGAAATAAAATAAAACCAAGAGGAGCTGCTGTAGCATGCTCCGGCAGCCGGCTCCACTCAGGATTAGAGAGGAGGAGATGGTGAGTATATTTCCAATACCAAAGAGGACAGCCAAGATGGGACTTTGCCTAAAACCAGGAGGTGGTGAGTATATTTCCAGTACCAAACAGGAAAGGTTCATGACTTTGGAAAATGATGGTATTTTGGAATATTATACAGGACAGGGAGGTTCATGACTTTGGACAAATAACCAGGAGATGGTGAGTATTTTGGAATATTATACAGGACAGGGAGGTTCATGACTTTGGAAAATAAGGGATGGTATTTTTGGAATATTATACAGGACAGGGAGGTTCATGACTTTGGACAAATAACCAGGAGATGGTGAGTATTTTTGGAATATTATACAGGACAGGGAGGTTCATGACTTTGGAAAAATAAGGGGATGGTATTTTTGGAATATTATACAGGACAGGGAGGTTCATGACTTTGGACCAATAACCAGGAGATGGTGAGTATTTTTGGAATATTATACAGGACAGGAGGTTCATGACTTTGGACCAATAACCAGGAGGTGGTGAGTATTTTTGGAATATTATACAGGACAGGGAGGTTCATGACTTTGGACCAATAACCAGGAGATGGTGAGTATTTTTGGAATATTATACAGGACAGGGAGGTTCATGACTTTGGACCAATAACCAGGAGGTGGTGAGTATTTTTGGAATATTATACAGGACAGGGAGGTTCATGACTTTGGACCAATAACCAGGAGGTGGTGAGTATTTTTGGAATATTATACAGGACAGGGAGGTTCATGACTTTGGACCAATAACCAGGAGGTGGTGAGTATTTTTGGAATATTATACAGGACAGGGAGGTTCATGACTTTGGACCAATAATCAGGAGATGGTGAGTATTTTTGGAATATTATACAGGACAGGGAGGTTCATGACTTTGGACCAATAACCAGGAGATGGTGAGTATTTTTGGAATATTATACAGGACAGGGAGGTTCATGACTTTGGACCAATAACCAGGAGATGGTGAGTATATTTATACAACAGGGAGGTTCATGACTTTGCCAATAACCAGGAGATGGTGAGTATTTTTGGAATATTATACAGGACAGGGAGGTTCATGACTTTGGACCAATAACCAGGAGGATGGTGAGTATTTTTGGAATATTATACAGGACAGGGAGGTTCATGACTTTGGACCAATAACCAGGAGATGGTGAGTATTTTTGGAATATTATACAGGACAGGGAGGTTCATGACTTTGGACCAATAACCAGGAGATGGTGAGTATTTTTGGAATATTATACAGGACAGGGAGGTTCATGACTTTGGACCAATAACCAGGAGATGGTGAGTATTTTGGAATATTATACAGGAAAGAGGTTCATGACTTTGGACCAATAACCAGGAGATGGTGAGTATTTTGGAATATTATACAGGACAGGGAGGTTCATGACTTTGGACCAATAACCAGGAGGTGGTGAGTATTTTTGGAATATTATACAGGACAGGGAGGTTCATGACTTTGGACCAATAACCAGGAGATGGTGAGTATTTTTGGAATATTATACAGGACAGGGAGGTTCATGACTTTGGACCAATAACCAGGAGATGGTGAGTATTTTTGGAATATTATACAGGACAGGGAGGTTCATGACTTTGGACCAATAACCAGGAGATGGTGAGTATTTTTGGAATATTATACAGGACAGGGAGGTTCATGACTTTGGACCAATAACCAGGAGTGGTGAGTATTTTTGGAATATTATACAGGACAGGGAGGTTCATGACTTTGGACCAATAACCAGGAGATGGTGAGTATTTTTGGAATATTATACAGGACAGGGAGGTTCATGACTTTGGAAATAACCAGGGGATGGTGATTTTTGGAATATTATACAGGACAGGGAGGTTCATGACTTTGGAAAATAACCAGGAGATGGTGAGTATTTTGGAATATTATACAGGACAGGGAGGTTCATGACTTTGGAAAAATAAGGGGATGGTATTTTTGGAATATTATACAGGACAGGGAGGTTCATGACTTTGGACAAATAACCAGGAGATGGTGAGTATTTTGGAATATTATACAGGACAGGAGGTTCATGACTTTGGAAAAATAAGGGATGGTATTTTTGGAATATTATACAGGACAGGGAGGTTCATGACTTTGGACCAATAACCAGGAGATGGTGAGTATTTTTGGAATATTATACAGGACAGGGAGGTTCATGACTTTGGACCAATAACCAGGAGATGGTGAGTATTTTGGAATATTATACAGGACAGGGAGGTTCATGACTTTGGACCAATAACCAGGAGGTGGTGAGTATTTTGGAATATTATACAGGACAGGGAGGTTCATGACTTTGGACCAATAACCAGGAGATGGTGAGTATTTTTGGAATATTATACAGGACAGGGAGGTTCATGACTTTGGACCAATAACCAGGAGGTGGTGAGTATTTGGAATATTATACAGGACAGGGAGGTTCATGACTTTGGACCAATAACCAGGAGGTGGTGAGTATTTTGGAATATTATACAGGACAGGGAGGTTCATGACTTTGGACCAATACCCAGGAGATGGTGAGTATATTTCCAGTACCAAACAGGAAAGCCAGGTTTGGGACTTTGCCAATAATCAGGAGATGGTGAGTATTTTTGGAATATTATACAGGACAGGGAGGTTCATGACTTTGGACCAATAACCAGGAGGTGGTGAGTATTTTTGGAATACTATACAGGACAGGGAGGTTCATGACTTTGGACAAATAACCAGGAGATGGTGAGTATTTTGGAATATTATACAGGACAGGGAGGTTCATGACTTTGGACCAATAACCAGGAGATGGTGAGTATTTTGGAATATTATACAGGACAGGGAGGTTCATGACTTTGGACCAATAACCAGGAGGTGGTGAGTATTTTGGAATACTATACAGGACAGGGAGGTTCATGACTTTGGACAAATAACCAGGAGATGGTGAGTATTTTGGGAATATTATACAGGACAGGGAGGTTCATGACTTTGGACCAATAACCAGGATGGAATATTATACAGGACAGGGAGGTTCATGACTTTGGACCAATAACCAGGAGGTGGTGAGTATATTTCCAATACCAAACAGGAAAGCCAGGTTTGGGACTTTGCCAATAATCAGGAGATGGTGAGTATTTTTGGAATATTATACAGGACAGGGAGGTTCATGACTTTGGACCAATAACCAGGAGGTGGTGAGTATTTTTGGAATATTATACAGGACAGGGAGGTTCATGACTTTGGACCAATAACGAGGAGATGGTGAGTATTTTGGAATATTATACAGGACAGGGAGGTTCATGACTTTGGACCAATAACCAGGAGATGGTGAGTATTTTTGGAATATTATACAGGACAGGGAGGTTCATGACTTTGGACCAATAACCAGGAGGTGGTGAGTATATTTCCAATGCCAAACAGGAAAGCCAGGTTTGGGACTTTGCCAATAATCAGGAGATGGTGAGTATTTTTGGAATATTATACAGGACAGGGAGGTTCATGACTTTGGACCAATAACCAGGAGGTGGTGAGTATTTTTGGAATATTATACAGGACAGGGAGGTTCATGACTTTGGACCAATAATCAGGAGATGGTGAGTATTTTTGGAATATTATACAGGACAGGGAGGTTCATGACTTTGGACAAATAACCAGGAGATGGTGAGTATTTTTGGAATATTATACAGGACAGGGAGGTTCATGACTTTGGACCAATAACCAGGAGATGGTGAGTATTTTTGGAATATTATACAGGACAGGGAGGTTCATGACTTTGGACCAATAACCAGGAGATGGTGAGTATTTTTGGAATATTATACAGGACAGGGAGGTTCATGACTTTGGACCAATAACGAGAGATGGTGAGTATTTTTGGAATATTATACAGGACAGGGAGGTTCATGACTTTGGACCAATAACCAGGAGGTGGTGAGTATTTTTGGAATATTATACAGGACAGGGAGGTTCATGACTTTGGACCAATAACCAGGAGATGGTGAGTATTTTTGGAATATTATACAGGACAGGGAGGTTCATGACTTTGGACCAATAACCAGGAGGTGGTGAGTATTTTTGGAATATTATACAGGACAGGGAGGTTCATGACTTTGGACCAATAACCAGGAGGTGGTGAGTATTTTTGGAATATTATACAGGACAGGGAGGTTCATGACTTTGGACCAATAATCAGGAGGTGGTGAGTATTTTTGGAATATTATACAGGACAGGGAGGTTCATGACTTTGGACCAATAACCAGGAGATGGTGAGTATTTTTGGAATATTATACAGGACAGGGAGGTTCATGACTTTGGACCAATAACCAGGAGGTGGTGAGTATTTTTGGAATACTATACAGGACAGGGAGGTTCATGACTTTGGACAAATAACCAGGAGATGGTGAGTATTTTGGGAATATTATACAGGACAGGGAGGTTCATGACTTTGGACCAATAACCAGGAGATGGTGAGTATTTTTGGAATATTATACAGGACAGGGAGGTTCATGACTTTGGACCAATAACCAGGAGGTGGTGAGTATATTTGGAATATTGCCAAACAGGACAGCCAGGTTTGGGACTTTGCCAATAACCAGGAGATGGTGAGTATTTTTGGAATATTATACAGGACAGGGAGGTTCATGACTTTGGACCAATAACCAGGAGGTGGTGAGTATTTTGGAATATTATACAGGACAGGGAGGTTCATGACTTTGGACCAATAACCAGGAGGTGGTGAGTATTTTGGAATATTATACAGGACAGGGAGGTTCATGACTTTGGACCAATAATCAGGAGGTGGTGAGTATTTTGGAATATTATACAGGACAGGGAGGTTCATGACTTTGGAACCAATAACCAGGAGATGGTGAGTATTTTTGGAATATTATACAGGACAGGGAGGTTCATGACTTTGGACCAATAACCAGGAGGTGGTGAGTATTTTGGAATATTATACAGGACAGGGAGGTTCATGACTTTGGACCAATAACCAGGAGATGGTGAGTATTTTGGGAATATTATACAGGACAGGGAGGTTCATGACTTTGGACCAATAACCAGGAGATGGTGAGTATTTTTGGAATATTATACAGGACAGGGAGGTTCATGACTTTGGACCAATAACCAGGAGGTGGTGAGTATATTTCCAATGCCAAACAGGAAGCCAGGTTTGCCAATAATCAGGAGATGGTGAGTATTTTTGGAATATTATACAGGACAGGGAGGTTCATGACTTTGGACCAATAACCAGGAGGTGGTGAGTATTTTGGAATATTATACAGGACAGGGAGGTTCATGACTTTGGACCAATAACCAGGAGATGGTGAGTATATTTCCATACCAAACAGGAAAGCCAGGTTTGGGACTTTGCCAATAATCAGGAGATGGTGAGTATTTTGGAATATATACAGGACAGGGAGGTTCATGACTTTGGACCAATAACCAGGAGGTGGTGAGTATTTTTGGAATATTATACAGGACAGGGAGGTTCATGACTTTGGACCAATAACGAGATGGTGAGTATTTTGGAATATTATACAGGACAGGGAGGTTCATGACTTTGGACCAATAACCAGGAGATGGTGAGTATTTTTGGAATATTATACAGGACAGGGAGGTTCATGACTTTGGACCAATAACCAGGAGGTGGTGAGTATTTTGGAATATTATACAGGACAGGGAGGTTCATGACTTTGGACCAATAACCAGGAGGTGGTGAGTATTTTGGAATATTATACAGGACAGGGAGGTTCATGACTTTGGACCAATAACCAGGAGATGGTGAGTATTTTTGGAATATTATACAGGACAGGAAAGGTTCATGACTTTGGAAAAATAAGGGGATGGTATTTTTGGAATATTATACAGGACAGGGAGGTTCATGACTTTGGACAATAACCAGGAGATGGTGAGTATTTTTGGAATATTATACAGGACAGGAGGTTCATGACTTTGGAAAAATAAGGGATGGTATTTTTGGAATATTATACAGGACAGGGAGGTTCATGACTTTGGACCAATAACCAGGAGATGGTGAGTATTTTTGGAATATTATACAGGACAGGGAGGTTCATGACTTTGGACCAATAACCAGGAGATGGTGAGTATTTTGGAATATTATACAGGACAGGGAGGTTCATGACTTTGGACCAATAACCAGGAGGTGGTGAGTATTTTGGAATATTATACAGGACAGGGAGGTTCATGACTTTGGACCAATAACCAGGAGATGGTGAGTATTTTGGAATATTATACAGGACAGGGAGGTTCATGACTTTGGACCAATAACCAGGAGGTGGTGAGTATTTTTGGAATATTATACAGGACAGGGAGGTTCATGACTTTGGACCAATAACCAGGAGGTGGTGAGTATTTTTGGAATATTATACAGGACAGGGAGGTTCATGACTTTGGACCAATACCCAGGAGATGGTGAGTATATTTCCAGTACCAAACAGGAAAGCCAGGTTTGGGACTTTGCCAATAATCAGGAGATGGTGAGTATTTTTGGAATATTATACAGGACAGGGAGGTTCATGACTTTGGACCAATAACCAGAGGTGGTGAGTATTTTTGGAATACTATACAGGACAGGGAGGTTCATGACTTTGGACAAATAACCAGGAGATGGTGAGTATTTTGGGAATATTATACAGGACAGGGAGGTTCATGACTTTGGACCAATAACCAGGAGATGGTGAGTATTTTTGGAATATTATACAGGACAGGGAGGTTCATGACTTTGGACCAATAACCAGGAGGTGGTGAGTATTTTTGGAATACTATACAGGACAGGGAGGTTCATGACTTTGGACAAATAACCAGGAGATGGTGAGTATTTTGGGAATATTATACAGGACAGGGAGGTTCATGACTTTGGACCAATAACCAGGAGATGGTGAGTATTTTTGGAATATTATACAGGACAGGGAGGTTCATGACTTTGGACCAATAACCAGGAGGTGGTGAGTATATTTCCAATGCCAAACAGGAAAGCCAGGTTTGGGACTTTGCCAATAATCAGGAGATGGTGAGTATTTTTGGAATATTATACAGGACAGGGAGGTTCATGACTTTGGACCAATAACCAGGAGGTGGTGAGTATTTTTGGAATATTATACAGGACAGGAGGTTCATGACTTTGGACCAATAACAGGAGATGGTGAGTATTTTTGGAATATTATACAGGACAGGGAGGTTCATGACTTTGGACCAATAACCAGGAGATGGTGAGTATTTTTGGAATATTATACAGGACAGGGAGGTTCATGACTTTGGACCAATAACCAGGAGGTGGTGAGTATATTTCCAATGCCAAACAGGAAAGCCAGGTTTGGGACTTTGCCAATAATCAGGAGATGGTGAGTATTTTTGGAATATTATACAGGACAGGGAGGTTCATGACTTTGGACCAATAACCAGGAGGTGGTGAGTATTTTTGGAATATTATACAGGACAGGGAGGTTCATGACTTTGGACCAATAATCAGGAGATGGTGAGTATTTTTGGAATATTATACAGGACAGGGAGGTTCATGACTTTGGACAAATAACCAGGAGATGGTGAGTATTTTTGGAATATTATACAGGACAGGAGGTTCATGACTTTGAACCAATAACCAGGAGATGGTGAGTATTTTTGGAATATTATACAGGACAGGGAGGTTCATGACTTTGGACCAATAACCAGGAGATGGTGAGTATTTTTGGAATATTATACAGGACAGGGAGGTTCATGACTTTGGACCAATAACAGGAGATGGTGAGTATTTTTGGAATATTATACAGGACAGGGAGGTTCATGACTTTGGACCAATAACCAGGAGGTGGTGAGTATTTTGGAATATTATACAGGACAGGGAGGTTCATGACTTTGGACCAATAACCAGGAGATGGTGAGTATTTTTGGAATATTATACAGGACAGGGAGGTTCATGACTTTGGACCAATAACCAGGAGGTGGTGAGTATTTTTGGAATATTATACAGGACAGGGAGGTTCATGACTTTGGACCAATAACCAGGAGGTGGTGAGTATTTTTGGAATATTATACAGGACAGGGAGGTTCATGACTTTGGACCAATAACCAGGAGGTGGTGAGTATTTTTGGAATATTATACAGGACAGGGAGGTTCATGACTTTGACCAATAACCAGGAGATGGTGAGTATTTTTGGAATATTATACAGGACAGGGAGGTTCATGACTTTGGACCAATAACCAGGAGGTGGTGAGTATTTTTGGAATACTATACAGGACAGGGAGGTTCATGACTTTGGACCAATAACCAGGAGATGGTGAGTATTTTGGGAATATTATACAGGACAGGGAGGTTCATGACTTTGGACCAATAACCAGGAGATGGTGAGTATTTTTGGAATATTATACAGGACAGGGAGGTTCATGACTTTGGACCAATAACCAGGAGGTGGTGAGTATATTTCCAATGCCAAACAGGAAAGCCAGGTTTGGGACTTTGCCAATAATCAGGAGATGGTGAGTATTTTTGGAATATTATACAGGACAGGGAGGTTCATGACTTTGGACCAATAACCAGGAGGTGGTGAGTATTTTTGGAATATTATACAGGACAGGGAGGTTCATGACTTTGGACCAATAACCAGGAGGTAGTGAGTATATTTCCAATACCAAAGAGGACAGCCAATATGGGACTTTGCCTAAAACCAGGAGGGGGTAAGTATATTTCCAGTACCAAATAGGAAAGGTTCATGACTTTGGAAAAATAACCAGGAGGTGGTGAGTATTTTTGGACCAATAACCAGGAGAGGATGAATATTTTTGGAATATTATACTACATGGGGCTGTCCTTGAAGAGCATCTGGAAGATCCACTTGGGGCAAAATGTAGCGGCCCTCGTGGTTTTATGCAGACCCCGGTGTGCACATGTGTCACTTCTCCTGCAGGAGCTGCATTGTTTGCCAATTTGTGCTGGTTGTCACCATTAAAGCCCTTCATGGCTTGGGTCCGGGTTATCTGGGGAAACGTCTCTTGCCAGTGACATCTACCCGACCCATTAGAGCGAGGAGGCAGGGAATGTTGCGGGTCCCGTCTCTGAGGAAGATATACCTGGTGGGACCCAGAAGAAGGGCCTTCTCCGTGGTGGCTCCATCTCTCTGGAACATTGTCCCCCCAGAGATTAGAATAGCCCCCACACTAATACTCTTCCGAAAGGCACTGGAGACCTGGTTTTGCCAGGGGAACCCAGAGAGAGATGGAGCCCATCAAATGGCTAGTGTGATCTGCTGTCTTCGGGGTGGGTGGTGGGAGTTGGTTTTTGGTTTTGTTTTGTTTATTTGTTTTCCCAAAATTTGTTCTATTGCACTATGTATTTGATTCTTCTTGTTAGCTTTTATTGTTTTTATTTTTATTTTTTGTTTTAAATATAGTTTTACATTGTGTAAGCTGCCTCGAGTCGCCATGAGCAAATAGGCGGCAATATAAATTAATTAAATAAATACTTCCCCTAGGACTTCGCTCATCCAGACACCAAGGGGGAGAGCAAAGAGTACAGGGGAGTGGGATGAACACGTTGAGTGGAGGTATCTGACTGCTAACCACAGTGCACCAGTAAAGCACCTGAGGGAGGTTGAACCAGATGGAAATGAGCAGTGTGGAGCTGATGTGATGGATGGAGTTGCAGACTAAAGTCAGATTCCAGCTGATCCAGCCACTCCTGGCCCATTGGAGCCAGTGCCCAGCTCTAATGGCTGAAGCAGCCACCCCTCCTATTAGGGGTGCGCCCCAGTGAGTCGATTCCCGACCAATCCCCACGAGGCAGCAGCGAGCCCACATACTGGGATAGCTGGTCATCAGCAGCCTCCCCTCCCAGGGTGCCCAGGACCCAAACCATGCCCCTACCACGGGGCCTGTTTGGTTCCCTGGACACTGGGATCCCCTGCCTCCACTTGTGCATCCCAATAGGATAGAGATAGAGTGTCAGCTTTGGAAACCTTATTCAACGCTGCCACATAGCTTCAATTGAGTGGCTCTAAGTAGACAAAATAGAATTCTTTTGTTAGTTCAAGGTCATGAAGTGTGGCGCAGGAACAAAAAGGATCATACTTGGGATTGGTCCATGTGATGTGATGATGGGGAAAAGGGGATGGGTTGTAGGTTGGGACATTGTGGAAAGTTCGGGAATTTAGTTCGAGATTCCACAGATGTGCCAGGTGCTATTCTAATAAAAGTACTTTTGAGATGACGTCTGTCTCAGAGTTACTGATTGGAATGGAGAGTTGCTGGAACACTGACATAGAGATAATTAGAGATAGATATATGGAAGGAGGGAGGGAGGGAGGGAGATAGGGAGATAGATAGAGACAAGGCTGTCTTAACACATGGGCCTGAAGGGCCCTTGCCTGTGGGGCCCATGAGCATAGGGGCCCCATATTAATCTGTGTATGTTAACCCTTCAGATCACCTTGTATCATATAAATGCAGCAACACATTTATTACATTTCACTGCATTTTTTAACTAATCAGTGTTATTTTATTAAATAACACTGATTTTGTTGGAAGTGCCAATAAAATAAATGTTTAATTTTATCAACCATTTACATTTTTATTCCTGTGAGTAGTTGTAGTAGGGGACCCAGTACACTGCTTTGCCCGGGGCTCACAATGCTGTTAAAACGGCCTTGGGTAGAAATATTGAAAGATATAGAATGAGACTGGCATATATATACATACATATGCCAGTCTCATTCCATATATACATATACATATGCCAGTCTCTCTCTCTATTGAGAGTATCTTGGCGACGTTTTGACGAGGTCCCACTCGCCATCTTCAGGCTGGTGGTTTTTTCTTTGTGCTAGTGCAAGCAAAGTGTGATCGGAGCTGCCGTCTCTCTATAAATACTGGCCAGACCTCAAACTCAGAGCCAAACCAAAGCCCGGAATGTTACATCACAGCCATCCGCTCAGGATATCACATCACGGAATTCAGGAGGTTATACCACAAAACCTCAGGATGTTACAACACAGCCAATGACCCAGGAGATTACAGCACAAGACCCAGGATGTCACAATAATAGAACTCAGAAGGTAATCACACAGCCCATTAACCAGGTCGTTACAACACAAAAGGCTGAGAGACACACAGCCAGCACCTCAGCCACACAGGGTCTCACAAAAAAGCCAACCAATCTGCGAACATCAACTCCATCAACCAATCAAGAAGTAATAACACAGCCAACCAACCTGCTTACAACAGAGCCAGCACACCACACCTCCCCACCAGTATTTATAGAGAGAAGGCAGCTCCGATCACACTTTGCTCGCACAAGCATGAAGCTGAAAGCACCAGCCTGAAGATGGCGAGTGGGACCTTGTCGAAACATCGCCAAGATACTCTCAATCTTACATGGGAAAACACCCAAACACACCAAGACCTGCACACACATACAGATTATAGTCTATATAGCAACTAGAGGTGAAGACTATATGGTATAACTATGAGAATAACAGTTGTAATTATGATGTAAAATTATATGCATATATATATATATTCAAAAGAAACTACATTGAATAATTATGAGACAAATGGTTACAATTGCTGTATAAAACTATGTGAGATTGGATACAACAGTACACTGGCATTGCAGAAATGAAAACATGATGTATAATAAATGAAAATGTATAATAAATTTAAAAATTAAAAATTAAAAAAAAGAGTTGCAGGGGGAGCTAGGAAAGGCACACTGCATAAAATCAAACAGTAGTGAAAGGAAAGAAGGGGGAAAACCCAAACACATGCACACACAATTCATTCACTCACTCCCTGACACACACACACACATACACACAAAGCAGAAATTTAGAAGTACTTACCAGATTCTTCTTTTCGAGCAGTTGTCAGATTCACACTGCAAGCCCCTTATACTACCAGTGTCAAGCGGTCAGAGCAGAACCCACCAACAGTCTGCTGCTAGCGGGTGAATTTACCTGGCTTACATCCCTCTGTGGTCAGTCCCATCTGGGATGCCATGTAGAAGAAGAATTGGGTTTCACCTCCAGACAGCACCCACATGAATAAATAAAATGAAATCCAAACAGCTGTAAGGAAAGAAGAAATATTTTTCTTCCTAAAAGCAAGAGAGTTTGCCAAAAATGGGGTACAGCAGATTTTATAGGGGAGCTTGTCAAGGGGACCCACGCTATTCGGAGGCCTTAGACCCCTTTTTGTGCAGATGATCATCATGTTCAGTAGGCAGTGCTTTCAGCCGACAGACGCTGGCTTTGACAACGCTCAATTTCAGCATCGCTATCCACAGAGACCTGACCACCAACTGGAGAGATCCGGGTTTAGGGAAAGATCCAGACAGCAATTCCAGGCCAAGCTGCCATTTCATGGGTCAGGAAGTCAACCTTTCCCCACTCCAGATGACTGCCAGGCAAATCCTCCCATTGATGGGTGCCTGGCCCTATTTGCGAACCAATGGGAGAACATCACGACAGATTCTTGGGTCCTAAACACAGTGAATTCCTCTCCTGAGACACTTCATCGATTACCCTCCCTCCAAAAACATCAGGAGGCCTCATGGACACGGCAATCCAACATCTGTTGGATATCCACACCATTGAACCGGTTCCAGAGGACCAATGGGGGCACAGATTCTATTTCATTCTGTTCATGGTTAGTGTCATGCCCCTGGTGGAGACTGACTCTGAGGAAGAGGAGGAACAGCCAACTGTAAGTAGAAGTGTGGCTCCAGAGGTGGTGGAGGAGGCTGGGGAAGGGCAGAGGACGGCTGAGCAATCAGAGGAGGATCCAGGCCCATCTCTTATCCATCCTAGGGCACACAGGGAGGAGAGGATCAGGGAAAACCATGGTCTACTCGGGAGGAGAGGGCCATGATCCTCCTCATGGGTTGCAGCTGTGAGCTCTGTATAAGAGTTTGAAACTGCATGTTCACAGATGCTGGAGTCAAATTAGTGCTTTCTTTGGATGAGGTTTATCTTTGTTGGCGTTCTTCCCATGGACTCTCCCCGGTTATCTTCATGGAATGTGTGATTAATTATCTTGGTTTGCCTTGGAACTCTCATCAAAGTGGTTTTGGTTTCCTTTTGCTTCATTATCTACTTTTTGAATTTAATCTGTGACTAATAAAACAGCAAAGTTAAGTTGAAGGCATTACAAGACTTTGATTCATGTTTTAGTTTTTTGTGTTAATTTTGAGACACTATGGGTCATCACAGTTCTGAAGACCTTGGGGGGGTGGAGAGCAATTCTGGACCTCAAGAAATTAAACATCCATTTGACCTGTGATGCACAGGTACCCCACCTGGGACCTGTCCAAGGTATTACAGGCCCTCACGTCTGCACCCTTCAAGCCACTACGGACAACTAAGCCTGTGTTTCTTGACCTTCAAGGTCGCCTTCCTCGTGGCCATCACTTCAGCCAGGCGAATATCCAAATTGGCAGACCTCTCAGTCAGAGAGAAACTTTGTATTTTCCACTCAAACAGGGTTATTCCACTGTCGGACCCCCTCTTTGTCCCCAAAAGTGAACTCCTGGTTCCATAGGGCCCAGGAGATAATACTGCCAGACTTCTGCCCAAGGCCATCCCGTGCTCTGGAAAAGAAGTGGCACACCTTGGACATAAGTAGGGCTCTCTGGAGATACATCAAGGGAACGTCCTCACATCGAAGAACAGAATCCCTGTTTGTGTCATTCCAACCATCTTTGATGAGTACCAAGGTCAGTCATCGACCATAGCCTGCTGGATAAGGGCGTGCATCGCCAAGGCCTACAAGATTCAAGCTATCCCAGTACCCAGACGAGTGACAGCCTATTCAACCAGAAGTGCAGCTACTACAGCTACATGGGGCAACACAGGCCTCTATTGAGGACATCTGCAAGGCAGTGATGTGGTCATCCTGGTCACCCTTTGTAAGACACTGCAAATTGGACACCTTCACTTTGGCTGAAGCGGCAATCAGCAGGAGGGTGCTCCAACAGGTGCCTCAGGACCAGACTGCTACCCTCCCTTAGGACAGCCGGCTTTGGTATGTCCCAAGCTTGGATTCTCCAATCGGCACACTGGAGAAGGGGCGTTGGTCTTACCTTATCCTTCTCAGGATGCTGATGGAGAATCCAACCCCACCCTGGTGACCATCTGGGTCCAGAGTCCAGGAGGGGCCAGAGCCAATACCACAAAGAAGTCCAACAGATGGCTGTGCCTTCATCGAAACTGGGATCTCGGCAAATGACAGAGAGGCGTGGCAAAGATTGAGGACTCAGTCTCTGGGCAGAAAAGCATGTGTCAACCAAGCTTGGATTCTTCATCGGCATCCTGAGAAGGAGCATGTCATATAAGACCAACGCCCCTTCTCCCCCGGGATATTCTCCAATCTCTCTCTACCCTTTTCTTTCTTTTCTATTGAGCTGCCCATCCCACCTTCTACCACAAACATCCTGCAGGAGAAAGGCAATATGGACAACCGTGGGATCTGGCAGGGCGAGAGCTGTGAACCACCAACACAAAGCTTTCGCTGTGTCCCCGCATGACAGACACTGTGCCCCTGCTGACCTTAATAGGGATACTAAAGTGGCAGGTAGCTGTGATGACAACGATAACTCAAATGACCAGGATATGAAGAACTTGTTTTGGATAGGGGGAAGTGTGAATCAGGTATTACATGTCAGTCGTGCAGGTAGAGCATGGTATCCAAAAAGAGAAGCCACCATCTGGTTGGTGATTCATTTGTAAGGAGTGTCAATTTAGGAAAGGATGTGGTTTTGAAAGAGGTCAGGTGTCTGCCAAGTGCTCCTGCCAGCAGAGACAAGAGGCCTATTTTTAAGATAGTTCTTGACTGTTGCCAGCGTCCCAAGTATTGAAAGAAGAACTCCGAGGGAGGTGGATTGCTCAAAGGACATGTTTATTGAATACATCCTACCGGCACAGCCAGTGAAAACCAACTCTGAAAGTTCCCGCAGTTTTCACCTAAGTAAGAGTAAAGGGCCTTGGTGGCTCAGGCTGTTAATTGCCTGCACTTAAGTTCCAGCTGCCTACAACTGCTGTAGGCTTGAATCCCACCAGGCTCAAAGTTGACTCAGCCTTCCATCCTCTCGGGGTAGGTAAATTGAGGACCCAAGATTGTTGGGGGCAATTAGCTGACCTTGTAAAAATGCCGCTTAGTAATAAGCAGGCATATATAATGGAATGAAGGCTATTGCTGAGCACACTGGGTTGTATCCCAAAAACTGTAAGCCGCCCTGAGTCTCCGGAGAAGGGCGGCATATAAATGTAATTAAAAAAAAAAAACTCCCAGCTCCCAGGTGTCACCAGTCACATTGTCCAATGAAAATGGAAGGCAGGCTTGTCTCCTCGCTCCTCCAACAGCCACCTGTTATAGTGACCTTGGTTCCCACAAGAAAACCTTTTGTTTTGACTTGACTGTTAGCTGGGCTATCAACTTCCTCCTCCCATCTCCCTCTCAGGCTTCCTGGCAACTATAAGACAGCATAAGATGGCTTCAGCCAGGTTCGCTTCAGAGTTGACATGTGCTGTTGGGGCCTGCGGTGCCTCTACTGGTAAAAATAGAGCTCAGGAGGGTCAGGCCCCATTTTTGGCATGGATGGCTGCCTGCAGCCATCGGACAGCAAAAATGGAGCCCTGGGGGGGGCACCTGTGGCCCTTCTGGGCACCGTTTTTGGCCTAGACGGCCTCCTGCAGCCCCCTGCCACAAGCAGCTCCACCAGTGGAACAAGGTTCACAGTGTCAGCCAGAGATTGTTGGGATAAATCAAGGCCAGCTGGACATCAGGGGCTTAGCATAAAGGCATGCTGCAAAGATCCAGTGGGGAATCCGTGAGTGGGGATGAGTGGGTGAGCAAAGGAGCTCAGCTATGCCCAAGGGCAGAACCCTGAAAGATGCGTCCAACCAGCCACAATTTAGCCCAAGAACCACTGCCCATCCTCAATCCTTTGACTTCAAAACCCCACAAGCAGCACTCTGACAAAACCACCATGGCCAGCAAGTCCAGTGCTCAGAACCTAATCCACGGAAAACTTCCCCAACCCCCTCTCACTCTGCCCCCCCCCCGCAATCTTTTTGCAAGAATTCCCATAAGAAAAACCTCCCAAAACTTCCCCCACTGGGTCTAGCGGTCTTTCAAGGAAGAAAGTCAAGAGCAGCAAGCACCGTGCTGCATCCTCCCACAAAGACCATGTGATCCTGCCCTCTCTTAGCCCCAATCTCCCACCACTCCCAACACCTCCCCTACAGTTGTCTTTCGACACACCGAAAGCCACAGCCTGGAGGCTTTGGACTCCTGCACGCTCCCCAGCGGTCCTCTGCCCAATCCTTCTCATGGCTCCCCAACAAAATCACCCGCAGAAGTCTGAAATGTTCCCCTTGCCCAACATAAGACTCCCAGAAATACCTCCAACTAGCCACCCACTCCACCACATGCCTCACCCTCATCACGCAGCCTTTAGGCTTGGAAAGACCACAGCTGAGAGGCTGCTGAACAGAACACACCGTCCATTGGAAGCAGCCATTAGCCGGCAAGCATTGGCTGGAACCGCCAGCAGAGCAAAGGAGCTCAGCCGTGCCAAAGGGCAGAGCTCCGAATGATGTGTCTTCTAATTCCTCCCCCCACCCGCTGCTCGCCCATTCACGGATCTCCACCGGATCTTTGGGGCATCCCTTTATGCAAGGCCTCTGACATCCATCCAGCCTCAATTTACCCCAACAACCGCTGCCCACCACCCATCTTTCGACTTCAAAAGCCACTGCCTACAAGAACCGTATTGCCAATTATCATTATGATAAAGTACCACATTAGCTGTCAACTATGGAAGCACAAATCTACCCCAATGCAATGGATCTGGCCAAAATGAGAAATTATAAAGACTTATTAGACGAACAAGGAAGACTGAAAACAATACAAGAATTACAACAACAAAATATAGAAACAGACTGGTGGCCATACATACAAATTCAGGTGAGATATAAAAAAGATAAAGAACAATATGGATTTCACATGGGAAAACACCAATTAGACGTAATTATACAAGGAACTGAAAAAAATGATTTCAAAAATATATAATTTTTTATTAGATTTCATGATGGAAGAGGAGGTGGTAAAGGAGACAATGGTGGTATGTGTGAAAAACACTGGCCATAATATAGATTTGGAATATTGGGAAAAAATATGGGGACTAAATTACAAATTAACTATGTCCACAGCATACAGGGAAAATCCATATTGTGTAATGAAAGAAATGTGTATATGGAAAGATGGTAAGGAAATGTAAAAGATGTCTTGATGTTGATATAATGATGTATAGTTTTATTTTATGTTTTAAATTTTGAGAACTAAATAAAATTTACTAAAAAAAAAAAAGAACTGTACTACCAAGACCTCTATGGCCAGCAAGTCCGGTGGCTCCTAAATTAACCCAGGAAAAACCTCCCTCCGCTCCTGCCCCCCATGCCAGCCATCTTTTGACTCAAGAAAGCCACGGGCAGCAAGCACTGTGCACCTGCATCTCCCCCCAAACTACTCTGTGATCCTACCCTGGAAGTTTTCCCATGGCTTTGCAAATTCCTTTTTCTAAGCAACCTAAGGGGGAAAAAACCCTCTTCTCTACCACGAATACCGTGTTTCCCCGAAAATAAGACACTGTCTTATATTTTTTTTGGCTCCCAAAAACACACTAGGTCTTATTTTCGGGGTAGGTCTTATATATTTATGGTGCCAAATAGTGGGTGTGAGTGTGTAGGGGGTGTTTCCGGTGCACGTTTGCTCCTGAAAAGTCTTCCTGGAACTGGAGATTTACACTAGGTCTTATTTTGGTGGAGGTCTTATATTAGGGCAGGTTTAGAAAATAGTGCTAGGTCTTACTTTCGGGGTAGGTCTTATTTTTGGGGAAACACGGTAGTTCCATCGGCGCAACAAGCCTCACGGTGTTCTGCCACGAGTGGCAATGGGCTGGCGAGGGAAGGAAAGAGAAAGGATGGAAGGTGCTCAGGATGTGTGTTTCTTCAGTTCTCAGCCCACCCTTGCCTTGCCACCTTTCCCTCCCTCCTCTTCCTTCGTCTGTGCTGCATTTCCCCACAAGTAGCCGCTTGCTACCTGTAGGGAAACTCTTGCAATGTCCCACCAGCCTCCAAAGGGAATGAAAATGTGGATTTTGTTAACCACATAGAGTCATCACCAGGATTGGCTGCCATTTTCCAAGTCATCCTTCACTGGGGTAAAGCAAGCAAGAGAGACCATCTCTGCTACCCAGCGTTTCTTCATTGGGATCCTATTTGTGGCTATTAAGAGCTTGGACGCAGCCAGAGAGAAGTGCCCAGCCTCAGTCCTTGAATATCAATTCTCCTGATGTCGACAGATGTTAACAGATAAAGAAGTACATTTATATTGCTAGGAAACCAAATGGGAGGAAATTTTCCTCGAATGGAATCAACGGTGAAAGTTTTTTTTACGCTCTCGTTATCCATGTTATTGACATGCAAGGGCAAGTGTTATTGACATGCAAGGGCAAATGCAAGTATATCACAGTATAAAAACCCACTGTGCTATTTTGTTTTGATTTCAGGAATCCACAGTTAATCTACCTGGCCAATAAACCAGTTAAAGTTATCTGAGGGACCATCTCCTGCGGTCACATCTACCTGACCGATCAGAGCAGGAAGGCAGGGAATGTTGCAGATCCTATCCCTGAAGGAGATACACCTGGTGGGACCCAGAAGAAGGGCCTTCTCCATGGTGGCTCCCTTCCTCTGGAACATCATCCCTCCCAAGAGATTAGAACCACCCCCACTCTAAATACTCTTCTGGAAGGCGCTGAATATCTGGTTCTGCCAGCGGGCCTGTGGAACCCGGAGCGGGATGGATCCCATTAAATGGCTCGTGTGATCTGCTGTCACTGATGCAAGGGGGTGGGAGGTGGGGGATGATTTTGTTACATTGTACTATATTAGTTTATTTTCTTCTTTTTGTTAGTTTTGTTTTAAATGTGGTTTTATACATGGTAGGCCGCCTTGAGCGGCAATATAAATTCAATAAATAAATAAATAAGGATTTTGGGATGGCTTGTGTATTTTATTTCCACAGCCACTGAACACTGGAGAACATGGTACGTGGAAAATCAGGATGGCAAGATAGAGATGGGCTCTTTCCAACTCTCGTCTAGATAGCATATATGCCACGGGTGAAATTCACAGACCTGACTATGCTGCCAAAGAGATTTTCTTAGCTCAGGATGTCATGTCCCAAAGGTGCTTTTTCAGGGGGCAACTGGACTTTCTTGGGTTTTCTTTTCTCTTTGAGCTCAGGATGTAATGCCCTTGGCGTTGCATTGTGAGAGCATTGGTGTGATAAAAATCAACCATTCAGGTACTCAGATAACTGAAAACTGGAGACACCTGAACAATATATAAGAGTTTTATTATGAAGCTTTTGCAAAAGGGAATTCCGCCCATGGGCAGAAAACATGGTTCCCAGGAAGGCTGGGGTTTATATACAGGTTCAAATATACAGTCTCTTCCCCTTTCCTGGGTTCACAATCTATCCAAGCTACGTATCTCCCTATGCAGCAACCTGTTATTGTAGCATAGCATCTGTTTCCTTGTCCTGTTTACCCATTTCCAGTAATCTCCACCATTAACACGACACTGGTCAGCGTAACCTGCCAAATATATAATCTTTATACAAAGCAATAGAGAATTCCTACACAACATTCCAGTAAATTATCTCAGGTTAACAGAGGTTAAAAAATGGCATTACCATTGCTTTGCATTTTCACAGGTATAATTCTACATATCACAATCAGCCATCATGTTCATGAGTTTTGCTGCCTGCAACATCGTCCAAGCCATTTGGGGGGCGGGAATTACAGTCATCTTTTTTTTTAATGCGGGAGTCCTTCCCAGCTTCTTAGCGAGAATCGTCTTAATTCCACGTTCCCGGGACGTTTATTCCATCTGGATGCACAGAGACATTCAGTTTCCTAAGACTTTCCAAGTGGCCTGTTCGGTAGAGCACCAGGAGGTTGAAGGGACTATTTATGTTTTATAGCTAGGGAGTGGTCTTGCTGATCCTATCACAGGAGGGTTTCACAAATGTGGGGAGAAAATGAAGATACGAAACGCTGAAGTTGTTTACACCTGTCTTTTGTGCCGACGTCAATCAAGATTCTGCACACACAATTCCGAATTGGTGGCTTGCTACAGAAGTCTCAATTATCTTAGTGACCCCCAGGGGTGGGATTCTACTATAGAACTAGTAGTTTTGGTGATCACCCACCCATTCCTGCCTTTTTCCTGTGCTTTGTTTCCTTGTTTTTGAGCACAGCTGATTCGCATGGTAGAGCGGTTTTGCCGCGCATCAGCTGTTTTACTCACCGGGGCTGCAGAAGAAGGTAAGTATTATAGCTTTAAATAAAGGTCTTTTTTCTAAATGCGAAGCACACACACGCTCAGCGAACCGGTTGTTACACCGGTTGAATCGCACCCCTGGTGATGCCATGCATGGAACCATGGGCTGAAAAGAGGTTTCACGCTCCTTGTCCATAAGCACACCATAACAAGTACAAGTACGTCTTTGACCTATGGCCACAGTGGTGCTGCCCCATTAATCATCGTCACGATTGTCAATCATTAAGTGAGATCACCTGGCTTAAGGACCTCCACCTTCTGTTCCCCCTGACGTGTTCATAAAGTGGGGCATAGATGCCTCAGGGGTGGAGAGGAGCCTTGTCCCCCTTCCAGCCAGAAAACGAAGCAGACAAGGAGCCAAAAGTTTTGCAGAGCCAACACCAATCCAGCAGTTGGAAAGAGCCCAGCAAAGATTCGGGCCCAGTGCAGCATTTGAGGCCAAAGAGGTTTCTAGACAGGCCATGGCAATGGGGGGCCCCCAGCTAATGGAGAGGGAGGAATAAGGCGGCACCGAAGCCTGGAGTCTCTCCGGCTGGACTAGCGAAGTCCCAACCTGCTAGGTGATGTGGGAATGCAGCCTATCTGGCGAGATCCTTGGAAAGAGCTTATCAGCAACAAAGCAACTGCTCCAGTTTCTTCACAGAGTTGTTCTGGTTGCTTGCACCGAACAGTGGCTGAGAGAAGCTGAGAGTGGGAGGGAGAAGCAAAGACGAAAAGGATTGGAGAAGCTGCCCCAGAGCTGCCCCTTTGCATGCAAGGAGGTCGCTCCCCCCAAAGCCTTGCAAGGGCCAGCAGAGGCCTGAAGTCCCCCCTCGATTGCCAGCAGATCGGCGCATAAGCCCAACCCACAAGCCACTTCCCCCTTTTGCAAACCACCACCAGTGGACGGATCGTGAAGCTTCCTGCCAGGTGTTGGAGAGCACTGGGGCTTCCCACAGACAAACATGCAGGGGGCGGTGTGTGTGTGGAAGAATTTCCACTTTGCTGCATTTTGGATGTACTGGTTTTTATAGCCCCACCCCTTCTTGATAAAGGCTATAAAAGGAACTGCCTCAGTGACAGTTACTCAGTCCCAAGATAGAGACTGTCCCAAGAAGATTGTCCCGAGACATTTTAGAAGGAGACAGTTCCAGGATACTGCATAGGCAGACTGTTCCAAGCTGCAAGGAAGATAGCTCCAAGCCTGAGGACTATTGAAGGTGCTTCTCTCTCCTTTCTGAGGAAAGGACTATTGGGACTCCGGCTGCATAGGCAGTCGTTAGATTTAAAGGACTCTGAGGATACTCAGAAGGAATACTGGACATTGGTATGCATTCTTGAATATTTATTTGTTTTATCCATTAGTTGTAACAATAAATAAGTTCTGAATTGAACTCTTCTGGGCTCAACTTTTTGAATAATTTCATTATAGACAAAGGTTTACGTTCCATGGATTTTGTTAATCTCTCAAATTTATTCTGACAGGGGCGGGGGCTTGTTTGGAAGACTTGCCGGCACCGAACGTGGCGCTTGCACGAATTTCGCTGAGCTGTTTCTCCTTGCTCCAGTCAATTTTGTATCATTCTCAACCCACAGACCACAGGCTGAGAATCACCGGTATACAGTGTCCTGCTCGAGAAGGGGTGTGCGTGTGTGAGACGAGGCCTAAGCCTCCCTACCTAAAGTTGAAGCAAGCGTGCGGGGAAGAAACCCAGTCATTAAGGAAATACAATTACAAAAGAAGTTGCAACTAAGCACACGGGAAGCCCCTCCGCTGGCGGGGCTAATCCCTTGCGATGTGAAGCACGTTTTCCTTGCTCTCCTGCAAGTTTTCCCATAGCTTTTTCAAATTCCTTTTTCTGAGTGACCTAGGATCGAGAGTGGCTCCACTGGTGCAGACAGCCATAGTTGCTGGGCAAAATCTCCATGGCCAGCAAGTCTTAACCAGGGGTGGGATTCAGCCGGTTCGGACCGATTCGGGCAAACCGGATGTTAAATTTACATCTCGTTTGCCAAACCGGTAGTTGAACTGACCGGCTGGCCCCACCTGCCCCTCCCAGGAGTCTCCATGCAGCCTGTTTTGGATGCAGGTTTAAGTGCAGGGTCTGCGTGGAGGCTCTGGGAGGGCCTCCAGAACCCGGGAGAGGCAGTTTTCGCCTTCCCAGAAGCCTGAAAGAAGCCTCCAGACCATGGGTAGGGTGAAAAACGGCCCTTCTGGAAGTTCCGGTAGGCCACGCCCACCATGCAACTGGACAGCAAACCAGTGGGTGGGATTTTTGAATCCCAGCCCTGGTCTTAACCCAAGCCATGCCGAGAACTGCTGCCCATCCTCAATCCTGTAACTTCTAAACTCCAGAAGAAGCATGCTGGCAAAACCACAGTGGCCAACAAGTCCAGTGGTCATGATTTAACCCAGGAAAAACTCCCCCCCCCTTTCAATCTTTCCGCAAAGAAAGCCAAGGGCAAAACGGAAGGAAAAACCTCTCCCAAAGTAAAATAAGCATGCCAGGAAGGAACCCAGTCATTAAGGAAGTACAACTACAAAAGAAGTTGGAACTAAGCACATGGGAAGCCCCTCCCCATCAACCAAGCAAGGACTTTTGAGAAAAATTTGATATCCAAATTATATAATTTTTTATTAGAACAGGAATTGGCAGGGGAAATGGTGAAGGGACCAATGGTGGCTTGGGAAAAAAAACTTTGGATATAGTATTGATTTGAATGATTGGGAAGAAATTTGGCAGAGGAATCTTACATTTACAAAATCAGTAGCACATAAGGAAAACCAATACAAAATGATGTATAGGTGGCATCTGGCACACTCTAGATTAGTTAGATTATTTCCGGCAGCAAATCCAAATTGCTGGAAATGCAAAGACAAAATAGGCACTTATTTTCATCTTTGGTGGACATGCCCTGAAACAAAGAAATATTGGATAGAAATAAAAAAGTGGATAGAAGAAATTACAAAATGTGGACTGGAGTGGAGACCGGAACTGTTTCTCCTGGGAATGATTACAGGAGACTATCCTCTCAAAGATAAATATTTGATTATTCATTTATTAACAGCTGCACGGGTCTTTCTAGCGCAATACTGGAAAAAAACCTAACTTACTACCTCTATACATTATTTTTCAAAAAACATGAGTGTGCTGAAATGGAGAGACTCACACTTAAATTAAATGGAAGGGAAGATTCAGATTACTATAGGATATGGGACAAATGGTACAATTAGGTGGAACAAACTATAAAAACTCATTGAAATGAACCTAGGGAACATAGTAAATTCAGTTGGAGGTATGGTACGTATAATTATAATAATGGCTCTTTTTAATATGCAGTGAATATGAAGGTTATATAGAGTAGTTAATAGTTATAATCCAGATTAAACAAACAGTAGAATGTGTTAATCAATATATGCCATTTATAATTAATCTTTGACTAAAATCTTATATCCAATTTGATATCCAAAACCAAATGAAGTGCTTCACGCACTATTTATGTACTTATATCTTGTGTATTTAAACGTTTGTATGTTTTTAACGTTTTATAAATAAAGTTGTTTTTAAAAGCCAAAAGAAAAAAAGAAAACAACTAGCCTCAACACTGTCAAACAATTAGCAGAAACATTGGTTAGACATGAAATAATAAGACTGGATACAAAAAATACCAAGAGCTGAAGGTTTCAATTCAAAAAATTCTGCAAGTAGAGGAAATGCCTCAAGACAAAAATTTAGATAAACTTGAAAAATGAAAAACACGTGTTCTGTGTGATCCAAAGTTAAAAAGAACTTTTTATTTGTGTTCTATGTGTAAAGACAGTATGGAATGAATGCTGTAAAAGACTCTGCAAACATTGCGGTGACTAATTTATTCTATTTGTTTCTGAGGGGTTACTTCCTTCAGATCAATGGAAGAATCTTATGCCTCAGTTCCCAGTTTATTTTAAGCAGATTTTGCTGTAAGGGCAGAAGGATAAATTTTCATGAGTTGCCCAACTTGTATTTTGAAAGAAAAATCTCAGTCTGAGAGTTCACATCCTTCAAGATTTAAATGTCTGGAGAAATCAATAGCTTGACTGATTGAAGGGCTTTCTTGTGGGCAGGAGGAATTTCTAAGGACATTGCCAAGCTCATTTTCCTCCTTGGCTGTCCAAAAACAGTCTCCAGAGGCCAACATGCTCTTAATTAAAATTTGATGCCACCAATCTCCCATATAAGCTGATTCTTTAGGTAGCTCTTAAATCTGCCATCGCCTTCCAAGATCCAGCCAAAAATTGAGAGGAGCTGAGCTATTTTTGTCCAATTTTACTCTCTCAGTTTGGTGTTGGGATTGAGAGTTCTAGAGGAGCAGGGAAAGTAGACCTCCATGCCAATTTAGACACAAACCCAGCTAGAGGATTTTGGCCCAGTCTCTCTCTCAGCCCCATGTCGGAGAACGCCAGGCCAAACACTTTTACTCCACTGCCAGACTCAAGACTGACTCCAGGGCATTAAAGAGGAAGGTAAGGAGCGCATAAAGTGGAGTGGAAACTCTAGCTAATTCGGAAACAGAAATAAAATAAGCCTGGAGGCCAGTCAGGCACCAAATACAACCACAACCTCCCCACACAAGACACTGAAACTACTGAGAAGACTCCCGAGATGAAAAATCACCAACTGCCAAGATATCCCCGCCCCTCGCTGGGATTGGCTGGCTGGCAGTGGTCTGACTTCTCCGCTTCCTCTGATTGAACAAGCCACTCCAGGCCCGTCTCACAGACATGGTGGAGAAGGAGGAGCTGCTTTTCCCACAAAATGGCTGCCGGACTATTTCTGTCCTTCTGCAGCTTCTCTCTTCTACTTCAAATTGCGTCATGAATTTTTCCCTGAATGGCCAGGGAAACTGAGTCAGCTTTGCCTTTTTTTTTAACTTGGATATTTAAGTATTTCTAATAGTGTTTGAAATGGGTAATCCCAGGTTTGCTAAGTAAAAATAATGAATAAAGCCTCCCCTGTCAGGAACAGTCTATTGCATCTTACGACTTTGTAAGGACATTTTGTGGAAGTCCTCTAGTCTACTGTTCCTCAGGGCATGTGCAGAGTTCTTTCCCGTTTAAGCCCTTTTTTGCCCCAATTTTCTCCCAAGGCTGGGAAGGAGGTGTTTCTGATGTTTCAGAAATATTATTTTTCCTTTATGTCTTGAGATTCAGAGTTTCTCCCAATCTCCCTTGCAGCCATTTTCTCCAAAAAAGAACAAATGGAAGCCCAAGATCCTCTCAAAAATTAATAAATAAAACCACAGGGGGAGCAAAAATGGGATTGTTTTTACTGACTTTTCAGACCAACGGGTTAAGTTTATGTCAGGATAAGTCAAAAGTAAACTTTGCCCCATTTTACAACCTCAGACTTTCCTTGTCTAAAGTCGCAAAAGGGGATCACATGTTTCTGGGGCACTGCAACCGTCATAAATAGGAGTCAATTATCAAGCATCCGAATTTTGATCGCATGACCATGGAGATGCTACAATGGTCATAAGTGTGAGAAACAGTCATTTCGCTTTTTTCGGTGCTGCTGTAACTTTGAACAGTCACTAAATGAACAATTGTAAGTTGAGGACTACTTGTAGTGTCCTTCCAGTGATGAAGCTCCCACAATTTCTGAATAACAGAATAATAACAGAATAAAGTTGAAAGGGACCTTGTAGGTCATCTAGTCCAACCCCCCCCAAGCAGGAGCCCCTACACCATTTCTGACAGACGGCAGTCCAGACTCTTCTTGAAAGCTTCCAGCAATGAAGCTCCCACAATTTCTGAATAACAGAATAATAACAGAATAAAGTTAGAAGGGACCTCGTAATCATCTAGTCCAACCCCTCTGCCCAAGCAGGAGACCCTACACCATTTCTGACAGACGGCAGTCCAGACTCTTCTTGAAAGCTTCCAGTGATGAAGCTCCCACAACTTTGAAGGCAACTTCTCTTCCATGGGTTGATAGTTCTCACGGCCAGAAAATTCCTCCTTATTTCCAGGTTGAATCTCTCCTTGTTCAGTTTCCATCCATTATTCCTTGTCTGTCCTTCAGGTGCCTTGGAGAATAGCTTGACCCTCCTTCCTCTCTAGCCCCTCAAATATTGGAAGACTGCTATCATGCCTCCCCTGGTCCTTCTCTTCACTAGACTAGCCAGGCCCAGTTCCTGCAACCGTTCATTGTATGTTTGAGGCTCCAGTCCCCTCATTATCCTGGTTGCTCTTCTCTGCACTCTTTCTAGAATCTCCACATCTTTTTTTATAGTGCGGTGACCAAAACTGGATGCAGTACTCTAGGTGTGGCCTTACTAAGGCTTTATATGGTATCACATGGTGGAAAAAAAGCTGTTGTTCATCTTTCAGAAATATTCATTTGCTCCTGTGACTTTAAACTTCAGACTTCAAGCTATTTTTTTTCCTTGCATCCTAAAAGGTTCAAACCCCAATATTGACTCCAGATGCACCATTTGGGGGTCTCTGCCTGACTCCCTGGGATTGGGGAGGGGGTTTCCCAAAGGAGAGGAAGGGCTTGCTTGGTCCTTATTTGGGATGCCAAGCTGCAGACACCAGAGGGGACATTCACACATGCTTCTTCTGGCCTCCTTGCTACTCAGGGTTGGGGTTCAACACATCAGTCTGAGCCAGTGGTGGGATTCAAAATTTTTTACTACTGGTTCTGTGGGCGTGGCTTGGCTTGGTGGGCGTGGCAGGGGAAGTATATACTGCAAAATCCCCATTCAAAATCCCCACCCCACTAACCTGCTTTCCAGCTCCGTTCTCCTGTGCAGGGCAACCCAAGAAGACCCAGCCAATCAGCTGGGACTCAATGGGAGGCAGAGAATAGATGGGGGCTGTGCCAGTCAGAGGTGGTATTTGCCGGTTCTCCGAACTACTCAACATTGCTGCTACCAGTTCTCCAGAACTGGTCAGAACCGGCTGAATACACCTCTGGTCTGAGCAGCCCATGGTAAGCAGCATATTTTTAAAGAAATTGCACCCCCCTTTTCTTAAAGCTCAGAGAAAGGAGGAGTACTAATACTTTTCTTTAAAAGGATGTAAAGGTAGTCCTCGGCTTGCAACCATTCGTGAAGTGACCCTTTCAAAGTTACAACAGCATTGAAAAAAACTGGCCTGTGACCATTTTTCCACACAAGCAGTCAAACCGAGAGCCATATTCAAGAGTCTTTCTTTTCTAACTTTTCCCCAAGTTGGGACAGCTGACAAACGGCCCCTAAACAAATGGTTGTGAATCGAGGACTACCTATAACGCATCATTTTGGTGATTTTGCTTTTCAGCCACTCCTCCTCTCCAACTCTTCTTGGAAAATTGTAAGGGTGAGAAGGATTTGATTGACCGGGTGTAAGAGTTCCCATCACAGGACTAACTTGCACATCTGGGTCTGTGTGGGACTAAATTTAATCCCTGTGTTGTTGGCATCCCACCATGTATCAACCCCATTGAACTCCTGGAGCTTTACAGATTAACAGAATTGGAAGGGACCTTGAAGGTCATCTAGTCCAGCCCCCTGCCCTCCACCCAAGGAGGAGATCCTACACCATTTCTGACAGATGGCAGTCCAGTCTCAGTGCCCGAATACAGCAAGAGCACGTCTGTATGGTTTGCCAATTTGCACAGGGGCAGACAGGATGGTGCTGCAGAGGGTTAACGTCATTGCCCAGAGGATCATGGGTTGCCCTCTCCCCTCTTTGGAAGAGCTTTATAGCTCCCGCTGCCTTAAGGAAGCTCAAAATATTCTCAAAGATCCATCTCATCCTGGGAATCCCTTTTTTTAACTATTACCATCTGGCAGATGGTACAGAATAATAAAAACAAGGACAAATAGGCTGAAAACAGCTTCTATCCCAGGCAGTAACTCTGTTGCATTCTGCTGTATAGTGCAATGTGAATGCAGTATCAGGGGTTTCCAATTCAATGTATAGAATGTGAAGGATGTGTGTTTGTGTTTATTTTCAGTCA
>SOZL01000473.1:48266-67624 GCA_009733165.1 Naja naja | reverse complement strand
ATCATGACCACTGGACTTGTTGGCCACTGTGGTTTTGCCAGCATGCTTCTTCTGGAGTTTAGAAGTTACAGGATTGAGGATGGGCAGCAGTTCTTGGCATGGCTTGGGTTAAGACCAGGGCTGGGATTCAAGAATCCCACCCACTGGTTTGCTGCCCAGTTGCATGGTGGGCGAGCTACCGGAACTTCCAGAAGGGCCGTTTTTCACCCTACCCATGGTCTGGAGGCTCCTTTCAGGCTTCTGGGAAGGCGAAAACTGCCTCTCCCGGGTTCTGGAGGCCGGGTTCTGGAGGCCCTCCCAGAGCCTCCACGAGACCCTGCAGACTTAAACCTGCATCCAAAACAGGCTGCAGAGACTCCTGGGAGGCAGGCAGCCAGTCAGTTCAACTACCGGTTCGGCAAACGAGATGTAAATTTAACATCCGCTGTCTCAATCGGTCCCAACCGCTGAATCCCACCTCTTTAAGACTTGCTGGCCATGGAGGTTTTGCCCAGCAACTATGGCTGGCTGCACCAGTGGAGCCACTCTCGCATCGTAGGTCACCAGAAAAAGGAATTTGAAAAGCTATGGGAAAACTTGCAGGAGAGCAAGGAAAACGTGCTTCACATCGTGAGGGATTAGCCCTGCCAGCGAGGGGCTTCCCGTGTGCTTAGTTGCAACTTTTGTAATTGTATTTCTTAATGACTGGGTTTCTTCCCGCAGCTTGCTTCAAGGTAGGAGGCTTAGGCCTCGCCTCACACATGCACACCCCTTCAGCAGGACACTGTATACCGGGTGATTCTCAGCCTGTGGTCTGTGGGTTGAGAATGATACAAAATTGACTGGAGCAAGGAGAAACAGCTCAGTGAAATTGCAAGGCCATGCCGTGCAAGTCTTCCAAACAAGCCCCCCACCCCCTGTCAGAATAAATTTGAGAGATTAACAAAATCCATGGAACGTAAACCTTTGTCTATAATGAAATTATTCAAAAAGAGTTGAGCCCAGAAGAGTTCAATTCAGAACTTATTTATTGTTACAACTAATGGATAAAACAAATAAATATTCAAGAATGCATACCAATGTCCAGTATTCCTTCTGAGTATCCTCAGAGTCCTTTAAATCTAACAACTGCCTATGCAGCCGGAGTCCCAATAGTCCTTTCCTCAGAAAGGAGAGAGAAGCACCTTCAATAGTCCTCAGGCTTGGAGTTATCTTCCTTGCAGCTTGGAACAGTCTGTCTATGCAGTATCCTGGAACTGTCTCCTTCTAAAATGTCTCGGGACAATCTTCTTGGGACAGTCTCTATCTTGGGACTGAGTAACTGTCACTGAGGCAGTTCCTTTTATAGCCTTTATCAAGAAGGGGTGGGGCTATAAAAACCAGTACATCCAAAATGCAGCAAAGTGGAAATTCTTCCACACACACACCGCCCCCTGCATGTTTGTCTGTGGGAAGCCCCAGTGCTCTCCAACACCTGGCAGGAAGCTTCACGATCCATCCAATGGTGGTGGTTTGCAAAAGGGGGAAGTGGCTTGTGGGTTGGGCTTATGCGCCGATCTGCTGGCAATCGAGGGGGGACTTCAGGCCTCTGCTGGCCCTTGCAAGGCTTTGGGGGAGCGACTCCTTGCATGCAAAGGGGCAGCTCTGGGGCATCTTCTCCAACCCTTTTCGTCTTTGCTTCTCCCTCCCACTCTCAGCTTCTCTCAGCCACTGTTCAGTGCAAGCAACCAGAACAACTCTGTGAAGAAACCGGAGCAGTTGCTTTGTTGCTGATAAGCTCCTTTCCACAGATAGGCTGCATTCCCACATCACCTAGCAGGTTGGGACTTTGCTAGTCCAGCCGGAGAGACTCCAGGCTTCGGTGCCGCCTTATTCCTCCTTCTCCATTAGCCGGGGGCCCCCCATTGCCATGGCCTGTCTAGAAACCTCTTTGGCCTCAAATGCTGCACTGGGCCCACCTTTGCTGGGCTCTTTCCAACTGCTGGATTGGTGTTGGCTCTGCAAAACTTTTGGCTCCTTGTCTGCTTCGTTTTCTGGCTGGAAGGGGGACAAGGCTCCTCTCCACCCCTGAGGCATCTATGCTCCACTTTATGAACACGTCAGGGGGAACAGAAGGTGGAGGTCCTTAAGCCAGGTGATCTCACTTAATGATTGACAAGCGTGACGATGATTAATGGGGCAGCACCACTGTGGCCATAGGTCAAAGACGTACTTGTACTTGTTATGGTGCGCTTATGGACAAGGAGCGTGAAACCTCTTTTCAGCCCATGGTTCCATATGGCATCACCAGGGCGATTCAACCGGTGTAACAACCGGTTCGCTGAGCGTGCGCTTCGCATTTAGAAAAAGACCTTTTTTAAAAGCTATAATACTTACCTTCTTCTGCAGCCCCAGTGAGTAAAACAGCTGATGCGCGGCAAAACCGCTCTACCATGCGAATCAGCTGTGCTCAAAACAAGGAAACAAAGCACAGGAAAAAGGCAGGAATGGGTGGGTGGGGCCAAATGATCACCAAAACTACTAGTTCTATAGTAGAATCCCACCCCTGGGGGTCACTAAGATAATTGAGACTTCTATAGCAAGCCACCAATTCGGAATTGTGTGTGCAGAATCTTGATTGACGTCGGCACAAAAGACAGGTGTAAACAACTTCAGCGCAGATCTTCATTTCTCCCCACATTTGTGAAACCCTCCTGTGATAGGATCAGCAAGACCACTCCTAGCTATAAAACATAAATAGTCCTTCAACCTCCTGGTGCTCTACCAACAGGCCACTTGGAAAGTCTTAGGAAACTGAATGTCTCGGTGCATCCAGATGGAATAAACGTCCCGGGAACGTGGAATTAAGACGATTCTTGCTAAGAAGCTGGGAAGGATTCGCATTAAAAAGATGACTGTAATTCCCGCCCCCCCAATGGCTTGGACGATGTTGCAGGCAGAAAAACTCATGAACATGATGGCTGATTGTGATATGTAGAATTATACCTGTGAAAATGCAAAGCAATGGTAATGCCATTTTTTAACCTCTGTTAACCTGAGATAATTTACTGGAATGTTGTGTAGGAATTCTCTATTGCTTTGTATAAAGATTATATATTTGGCAGGTTACGCTGACCAGTGTCGTGTTAATGGTGGAGATTACTGGAAATGGGTAAACAGGACAAGGAAACAGATGCTATGCTACAATAACAGGTTGTTGCATAGGGAGATACGTAGCTTGGATAGATTGTGAACCCAGGAAAGGGGCAGAGACTGTATATTTGAACCTGTATATAAACCCCAGCCTTCCTGGGAACCATGTTTTCTGCCCATGAATTCTTTGCAAAAGCTTCATAATAAAGCTCTTATATATTGTTCAGGTGTCTCCAGTTTTCAGTTATCTGAGTACCTGAATGGTTGATTTTTATCACACCAATGCTCTCACAATGCAACGCCAAGGGCATTACATCCTGAGCTCAAAGAGAAAAGAAAACCCAAGAAAGTCCAGTTGCCCCCTGAAAAAGCACCTTTGGGACATGACATCCTGAGCTAAGAAAATCTCTTTTGACAGCATAGTCAGGTCTGCGGTGAATTTCACCCCTGGGCATATATGCTATCGAGAGTTGGAAAGAGCCCATCTCTATCTTGCCATCCTGATTTTCCACGTACCATGTTCTCCAGTGTTCAGTGGCTGTGGAAATAAAATACACAAGCCATCCCAAAATCCTTATTTATTTATTTATTTATTGAATTTATATTGCCGCCAAAGTGCCTACCATGTATAAAACCACATTTAAAACAATAAAACTAACAAAAGAATAAAATAAACTAATATAGTACAATGTAACAAAATCATCCCCACCTCCCACCCCTTGCATCGGTGACAGCAGATCACACGAGCCATTTAATGGGATCCATCCCGCTCTGGGTTCCACAGGCCGCTGGCAGAACCAGATATTCAGTGCCTTCCAGAAGAGTATTTAGAGTGGGGGTGGTTCTAATCTCTTGGGAGGGATGATGTTCCAGAGGAAGGGAGCCACCACGGAGAAGGCCCTTCTTCTGGGTCCCACCAGGTGTATCTCCTTCAGGGATAGGATCTGCAACATTCCCTGCCTTCCTGCTCTGATCGGTCAGGTAGATGTGACCGGCAGGAGATGGTCCCTCAGATAACTTTAACTGGTTTATTGGCCAGGTAGATTAACTGTGGATTCCTGAAATCAAAACAAAATAGCACAGTGGGTTTTTATACTGTGATATACTTGCATTTGCCCTTGCATGTCAATAACACTTGCCCTTGCATGTCAATAACATGGATAACGAGGCTTAAAAAACTTTCACCGTTGATTCCATTCGGAGGAAAATTTCCCTCCCATTTGGTTTCCTAGCAATATAAATGTACTTCTTTATCTGTTAACATCTGTCGACATCAGGAGAATTGATATTCAAGGACTGAGGCTGGGCACTTCTCTCTGGCTGCGTCCAAGCTCTTAATAGCCACAAATAGGATCCCAATGAAGAAACGCTGGGTAGCAGAGATGGTCTCTCTTGCTTGCTTTACCCCAGTGAAGGATGACTTGGAAAATGGCAGCCAATCCTGGTGATGACTCTATGGTTAACAAAGAGCCGCATCCACATTTTCATTCCCTTTGGAGGCTGGTGGGACATTGCAAGAGTTTCCCACAGGTAGCAAGCTGCTACTTGCTGCCCGTGGCTTTCTTTGAGTCAAAAGATGGCTGGCATGGGGGCAGGAGTGGAGGAGGTTTTTCCTGTTAATTTAGGAGCCACCGGACTTGCTGGCCATAGAGGTCTTGGTAGTACAGTTCTTTTTTTTTTTTAGTAAATTTTATTTAGTTCTCAAAATTTAAAACATAAAATAAAACTATACATCATTATATCAACATCAAGACATCTTTTACATTTCCTTATCATCTTTCCATATACACATTTCTTTCATTACACAATATAGATTTTTCCCTGTATGCTGTGGACATAGTTAATTTGTAATTTAGTCCCCATATTTTTTCCCAATATTCCAAATCTATATTGTGGCCAATGTTTTTCACCCATACCACCATTGTCTCCTTTACCACCTCCTCTTCCATCATGAAATCTAATAAAAAATTATATATTTTTGAAATCTTTTTTTTTCAGTTCCTGGTATAATTACGTCCAATTGGTGTTTTCCCATGTGAAATCCATATTGTTCTTTATCTTTTTTATATCTCACCTGAATTTGTATGTATGGCCACCAGTCTGTTTCTATATTTTGTTGTTGTAATTCTTGTATTGTTTTCAGTCTTCCTTGTTCGTCTAATAAGTCTTTATAATTTCTCATTTTGGCCAGATCCATTGCATTGGGGTAGATTTGTGCTTCCATAGTTGACAGCTAATGTGGTACTTTATCATAATGATAATTGGCAATACGGTTCTTGTAGGCAGTGGCTTTTGAAGTCGAAAGATGGATGGTGGGCAGCGGTTGTTGGGGTAAATTGAGGCTGGATGGATGTCAGAGGCCTTGCATAAAGGGATGCCCCAAAGATCCGGTGGAGATCCGTGAATGGGCGAGCAGCGGTGGGGGAGGAATTAGAAGACACATCATTCGGAGCTCTGCCCTTTGGCACGGCTGAGCTCCTTTGCTCTGCTGGCGGTTCCAGCCAATGCTTGCCGGCTAATGGCTGCTTCCAATGGACGGTGTGTTCTGTTCAGCAGCCTCTCAGCTGTGGTCTTTCCAAGCCTAAAGGCTGCGTGATGAGGGTGAGGCATGTGGTGGAGTGGGTGGCTAGTTGGAGGTATTTCTGGGAGTCTTATGTTGGGCAAGTGGAACATTTCAGACTTCTGCAGGTGATTTTGTTGGGGAGCCATGAGAAGGATTGGGCAGAGGACCGCTGGGGGAGCGTGCGGGAGTCCAAAGCCTCCAGGCTGTGGCTTTCGGTGTGTCGAAAGACAACTGTAGGGGAGGTGTTGGGAGTGGTGGGAGATTGGGGCTAAGAGAGGGCAGGATCACATGGTCTTTGTGGGAGGATGCAGCACGGTGCTTGCTGCTCTTGACTTTCTTCCTTGAAAGACCACTAGACTCAGTGGGGGAAGTTTTGGGAGGTTTTTCTTAGGGGAATTCTTGCAAAAAGATTGCGGGGGGGGGGCAGAGTGGGAGGAGGTTGGAGAAGTTTTACGTGGGTTAGGTTCTGAGCACTGGACTTGCTGGCCATGGTGGTTTTGCCACAGTGCTGCTTGTGGGGTTTTGAAGTCAAAGGATTGAGGATGGGCAGTGGTTCTTGGGCTAAATTGTGGCTGGTTGGACGCATCTTTCAGGGCTCTGCCCTTGGGCATAGCTGAGCTCCTTTGCTCAGCCACTCATCCCCACTCACAGATTCCCCACTGGATCTTTGCAGCATGCCTTTATGCTAAGCCTCTGATGTCCAGCTGGCCTTGATTTATCCCAACAATCTCTGGCTGACACTGTGAACCTTGTTCCACTGGTGGAGCTGCTTGTGGCAGGGCTGCAGGAGGCCGCCTAGGCCAAAACGGTGCCCAGAAGGGCCACAGGTGGCCCCCAGGGCTCCGTTTTTGCTGTCCGATGGCTGCAGGCAGCCATCCATGCCGAAAATGGGGCCTGGCCCTCCTGAGCTCTATTTTTACCAGTGAGGCCCCAACAGCACATGTCAACTCTGAAGCGAACCTGGCTGAAGCCTTATGCTGTCTTATAGTTGCCAGGAAGCCTGAGAGGGAGATGGGAGGAGGAAGTTGATAGCCCAGCTAACAGTCAAGTCAAAACAAAAGGTTTTCTTGTGGGAACCAAGGTCACTATAACAGGTGGCTGTTGGAGGAGCGAGGAGACAAGCCTGCCTTCCATTTTCATTGGACAATGTGACTGGTGACACCTAGGAGCTGGGAGTTTGTTTTTTTTAATTACATTTATATGCCGCCTTCTCCGAGACTCAGGGCTGCTTACAGTTTTGGGATACAACCCAGTGTGCTCAGCAATAGCCTTCATTCCATTGTATATGCCTGCTTATTACTAAGCGGCATTTTTACAAGGTCAGCTAATTGCCCCCAACAATCTTGGGTCCTCAATTTACCTACCCGAGAGGATGGAAGGCTGAGTCAACCTTGAGCCTGGTGGGATTCGAGCCTACAGCAGTTGTAGGCAGCTGGAACTTAAGTGCAGGCAATTAACAGCCTGAGCCACCAAGGCCCTTTACTCTTACTTAGGTGAAAACTGGAACTTTCAGAGTTGATTTTCACTGGCTGTGCCGGTAGGATGTATTCAATAAACATGTCCTTTGAGCAATCCACCTCCCTCGAGTTCTTCTTTCAATACTTGGGACGCTGGCAACAGTCAAGAACTATCTTAAAAATAGGCCTCTTGTCTCTGCTGGCAGGAGCACTTGGCAGACACCTGACCTCTTTCAAAACCACATCCTTTCCTAAATTGACACTTCTAACAAATGAATCACCAACCAGATGGTGGCTTCTCCTTTTGGATACCTTGCTCTACTTGCACGACTGACATGTAATACCTGATTCACACTTCCCCCTATCCAAAACAAGTTCTTCATATCCTGGTCATTTGAGTTATCGTTGTCATCACAGCTACCTGCCACTTTAGTATCCCTATTAAGGTCAGCAGGGGCACAGTGTCTGTCATGGGGACACAGCAAAGCTTTGTGTTGGTGGTTCACAGCTCTCGCCCTGCCATATCCCACGGTTGTCCATATTGCCTTTCTCCTGCAGGATGTTTGTGGTAGAAGGTGGGATGGGCAGCTCAATAGAAAAGAAAAAAAAAGGGTAGAGAGAGATTGGAGAATATCCCGTGGGAGAAGGGCGTTGGTCTTATCTGACACGCTCCTTCTCAGGATGCCGATGAAGAATCCAAGCTTGGTTGACACATGCCTTTCTGCCCAGAGATCGAGTCCTCAATCTTTGCCACGCCTCTCTGTCATTTGCCGAGATCCCAGTTTCGATGAAGGCACAGCCATCTGTTGGACTTCTTTGTGGTATTGGCTCTGGCGCCTCCTGGACTCTGGACCCAGATGGTCGCCAGGGTGGGGTTGGATTCTCCATCAGCATCCTGAGAAGGATAAGGTAAGACCAACGCCCCTTCTCCAGTGTGCCGATTGGAGAATCCAAGCTTGGGACATACCAAAGCCGGCTGTCCTAAGGGAGGGTAGCAGTCTGGTCCTGAGGCACCTGTTGGAGCACCCTCCCGCTGATTGCCGCTTCAGCCGAAGTGAAGGTGTCCAATTTGCAGTGTCTTACAAAGGGTGACGAGGATGACCACATCACTGCCTTGCAGATGTCCTCAATAGAGGCCTGTGTTGCCCCATGTAGCTGTAGTAGCTGCACTTCTGGTTGAATAGGCTGTCACTGCCTGGGTACTGGGATAGCTTGAATCTTGTAGGCCTTGGCGATGCACGCCCTTATCCAGCAGGCTATGGTCAATGATGTGATCTTGGTACTCATCAAAGATGGTTGGAATGACACAAACAGGGATTCTGTTCTTCGATGTGAGGACGTTCCCTTGATGTATCTCCAGAGAGCCCTACTTATGTCCAAGGTGTGCCACTTCTTTTCCAGAGCATGGGATGGCCTTGGGCAGAAGTCTAGCAGTATTATCTCCTGGGCCCTATGGAACCAGGAGTTCACTTTTGGGGACAAAGAGGGGGTCCGACCGTAGAATAACCCTGTTTGAGTGGAAAATACAAAGTTTCTCTCTGACTGAGAGGGCTGCCAATTTGGATATTTGCCTGGCCAAAGTGATGGCCACGAGGAAGGCGACCTTGAAGGTCAAGAAACACAGGCTTAGTTGTCTGTAGTGGCTTGAAGGGTGCAGATGTGAGAGCCTGTAATACCTTGGACAGGTCCCAGGTGGGGTACCTGTGCACCACAGGTCAAATGGATGTTTAATTTCTTGAGGTCCAGAATTGCTCTCCACCCCCCCCCCCAAGGTCTTCAGAACTGTGATGACCCATAGTGTCTCAAAAATAACACAAAAACTAAAACATGAATCAAAGTCTTGTAATGCCTTCAACTTAACTTTGCTGTTTTATTAGTCACAGATTAAATTCAAAAAGTAGATAATGAAGCAAAAGGAAACCAAAACCACTTTGATGAGAGTTCCAAGGCAAACCAAGATAATTAATCACACATTCCATGAAGATAACCGGGGAGAGTCCATGGGAAGAACACCAACAAAGATAAACCTCATCCAAAGAAAGCACTAATTTGACTTCAGCATCTGTGAACATGCAGTTTCAAACTCTTATACAGAGCTCACAGCTGCAACCCATGAGGAGGATCATGGCCCTCTCCTCCCGAGTAGACCATGGTTTTCCCTGATCCTCTCCTCCCTGTGTGCCCTAGGATGGATAAGAGATGGGCCTGGATCCTCCTCTGATTGCTCAGCCATCCTCTGCCCTTCCCCAGCCTCCTCCACCACCTCTGGAGCCACACTTCTACTTACAGTTGGCTGTTCCTCCTCTTCATCAGAGTCAGTCTCCACCATTGGTCCTCTGGAACCGGTTCAATGGTGTGGATATCCAACAGATGTTAGATTGCCGTGTCCATGAGGCCTCCTGATGTTTTTGGAGACAGGGTAATCGATGAAGTGTCTCAGGAGAGGAATTCACTGTGTTTAGGACCCAAGAATCTGTCGTGATGTTCTCCCATTGGAAATAGGGCCAGGCACCCATCAATGGGAGGATTGGCCTGGCAGTCATCTGGAGTGGGGAAAGGTTGACCTCCTGACCCATGAAATGGCAGCTTGGCCTGGAATTGCTGTCTGGATCTTTCCCTAAACCCGGATCTCTCCAGTTGGTGGTCAGGTCTCTGTGGATAGCGACGCTGAAATTGAGCGTTGTCAAAGCCAGCGTCTGTCGGCTGAAAGCACTGCCTACGAACATGATGATCATCTGCACAAAAAAGGGGTCTAAGGCCTCGCCGAATAGCGTGGGTCCCCTTGACAAGCTCCCCTATAAAAATCTGCTGTACCCCATTTTTTGGCAAACTCTCTTGCTTTTAGGAAGAAAAATATTTCTTCTTTCCTTACAGCTGTTTGGATTTCATTTTTATTTATTCATGTGGGGTGCTGTCTGGAGGTGAAACCCCGAATTCTTCTTCTACATGGCATCCCAGATGGGACTGACCACAGAGGGATGTAAGCCAGGTAAATTCACCCGGCTAGCAGCAGACTGTTGGTGGGTTCTGCTCTGACCGCTTGACACTGGTAGTATAAGGGGCTTGCAGTGTGAATCTGACAACTGCTCGAAAAGAAGAATCTGGTAAGTACTTCTAAATTTCTGCTTTGTGTGTATGTGTGTGTGTGTGTCAGGGAGTGAGTGAATGAATTGTGTGTGCATGTGTTTGGGTTTTCCCCCTTCTTTCCTTTCACTACTGTTTGATTTTATGCAGTGTGCCTTTCCTAGCTCCCCTGCAACTCTTTTTTAATTTTTAATTTTTAAATTTATTATACATTTTCATTTATTATACATCATGTTTTCATTTCTGCAATGCCAGTGTACTGTTGTATCCAATCTTACATAGTTTTATACAGCGATTGTAACCATTTGTCTCATAATTATTCAATGTAGTTTCTTTTGAATATATATATATATGCATATAATTTTACATCATAATTACAACTGTTATTCTCATAGTTATACCATATAGTCTTCACCTCTAGTTGCTATATAGACTATAATCTGTATGTGTGTGCGTGCAGGTCTTGGTGTGTTTGGGTGTTTTCCCATGTAAGATTGAGAGTATCTTGGCGATGTTTCGACAAGGTCCCACTCGCCATCTTCAGGCTGGTGCTTTCAGCTTCATGCTTGTGCGAGCAAAGTGTGATCGGAGCTGCCTTCTCTCTATAAATACTGGTGGGGAGGTGTGGTGTGCTGGCTCTGTTGTAAGCAGGTTGGTTGGCTGTGTTATTACTTCTTGATTGGTTGATGGAGTTGATGTTCGCAGATTGGTTGGCTTTTTCGTGAGACCCTGTGTGGCTGAGGTACTGGCTGTGTGTCTCTCAGCCTTTTGTGTTGTAACGACCTGGGTAATGGGCTGTGTGATGACCTTCTGAGTTCTATTATTGTGACATCCTGGGTCTTGTGCTGTAATCTCCGGGGTCATTGGCTGTGTTGTAACATCCTGAGGTTTTGTGGTATAACCTCCTGAATTCCGTGATGTGATATCCTGAGCGGATGGCTGTGATGTAACGTTCCGGGCTTTGGTTTGGCTCTGAGTTTGAGGTCTGGCCAGTATTTATAGAGAGACGGCAGCTCCGATCACACTTTGCTCGCACTAGCACAAAGAAAAAACCACCAGCCTGAAGATGGCGAGTGGGACCTCGCCAAAACGTCGCCAAGATACTCTCAAAAGAGAGAGAGATATATATGTATATATGGAATGAGACTGGCATATGTATGTATATATATGCCAGTCTCATTCTATATCTTTCAATATTTCTACCCAAGACCGTTTTAACAGCATTGTGAGCCCCGGGCAAAGCAGTGTACTGGGTCCCCTACTACAACTACTCACAGGAATAAAAATGTAAATGGTTGATAAAATTAAACATTTATTTTATTGGCACTTCCAACAAAATCAGTGTTACTTAATAAAATAACACTGATTAGTTAAAAATGCAATGAAATGTAATAAATGTGTTGCTGCATTTATATGATACAAGGTGATCTGAAGGGTTAACATACACAGATTAATATGGGGCCCCTATGCTCATGGGCCCCACAGGCAAGGGCCCTTCAGGCCCATGTGTTAAGACAGCCTTGTCTCTATCTATCTCCCTATCTCCCTCCCTCCCTCCCTCCTTCCATCTATCTATCTCTAACTATCTCTATGTCAGTGTTCCAGCAACTCTCCATTCCAATCAGTAACTCTGAGACAGACGTCATCTCAAAAGTACTTTTATTAGAATAGCACCTGGCACATCTGTGGAATCTCGAACTAAATTCCCGAACTTTCCACAATGTCCCAACCTACAACCCATCCCCTTTTCCCCCATCATCACATCACATGGACCAATCCCAAGTATGATCCTTTTTGTTCCTGCGCCACACTTCATGACCTTGAACTAACAAAAGAATTCTATTTTGTCTACTTAGAGCCACTCAATTGAAGCTATGTGGCAGCGTTGAATAAGGTTTCCAAAGCTGACACTCTATCTCTATCCTATTGGGATGCACAAGTGGAGGCAGGGGATCCCAGTGTCCAGGGAACCAAACAGGCCCCCGGTGGTAGGGGCATGGTTTGGGTCCTGGGCACCCTGGGAGGGGGGAGGCTGCTGATGACCAGCTATCCCAGTATGTGGGCTCGCTGCTGCCTCGTGGGGATTGGTCGGGGAATCGGACTCACTGGGGCGGCACCCCTAATAGGAGGGGTGGCTGCTTCAGCCATTACAGCTGGGCACTGGCTCCAATGGGCCAGGAGTGGCTGGATCAGCTGGAATCTGACTTCAGTCTGCAACTCCATCCATCACATCAGCTCCACACTGCTCATTTCCATCTGGTTCAACCTCCCTCAGGTGCTCTACCGGTGCACTGTGGTTAGCAGTCAGATACTTCCACTCAGCGTGTTCATCCCACTCCCCTGTACTCTTTGCTCTCCCCCTTGGTGTCTGGATGAGCGAAGTCCTAGGGGAAGTATTTATTTAATTAATTTATATTGCCGCCTATTTGCTCATGGCGACTCGAGGCAGCTTACACAATGTAAAACCATATTTAAAACAAAAATAAAAATAAAAACAATAAAAGCTAACAAGAAGAATCAAATACATAGTGCAATAGAACAAATTTTGGGAAAACAAATAAACCAAACCAAACCAAAACCAACTCCCACCACCACCAAGACAGCAGATCACACTAGCCATTTGATGGGCTCCATCTCTCTCTGGGTTCCCCTGGCAAAACCAGGTCTTCAGTGCCTTCGGAAGAGTATTAGTGAGGGGCTATTCTGATCTCTGGGGGGACAATGTTCCAGAGAGATGGAGCCACCACGGAGAAGGCCCTTCTTCTGGGTCCCACCAGGTGTATCTTCCTCAGGGGCGGGACCCACAACATTCCCTGCCTCCTCGCTCTAATGGGTCGGGTAGATGTCACTGGCAAGAGACGTTTCCTCAGATAACCCGGACCCAAGCCATGAAGGGCTTTAACGGTGACAACCAGCACAAATTGGCAACCAATGCAGCTCCTGCAGGAGAAGTGACACATGTGCACACCGGGGTCTGCATAAAACCATGAGGGCCGCTACATTTTGCCCCAAGTGGATCTTCCAGGTGCTCTTCAAGGACAGCCCCGTGTAGTATAATATTCCAAAAATATTCATCCTCTCCTGGTTATTGGCCCCAAAAATACTCACCACCTCCTGGTTATTTTTCCAAAGTCATGAACCTTTCCTATTTGGTACTGGAAATATACTCACCACCTCCTGGTTTTAGGCAAAGTCCCATCTTGGCTGTCCTGTTTGGCATTGGAAATATACTCCAAACCTCCTGGTTATTGGTCCAAAGTCATGAAGTTCTGTCCTGTATAATATTCCAAAAATACTCACCACCTCCTGGTTATTGGTCCAAAGTCATGAACCTCCCTGTCCTGTATAATATTCCAAAATACTCACCATCTCCTGATTATTGGCAAAGTCCCAAACCTGGCTTTCCTGTTTGGTATTGGAAATATACTCACCACCTGCTGGTTATTGGTCCAAAGTCATGAACCTCCCTGTCCTGTATAATATTCCAAAAATACTCACCATCTCCTGATTATTGGCAAAGTCCCAAACCTGGCTTTCCTGTTTGGTATTGGAAATATACTCACCACCTGCTGGTTATTGGTCCAAAGTCATGAACCTCCCTGTCCTGTATAATATTCCAAAAATACCATCTCCTTATTTTTCCAAAGTCATGAACCTTTCCTGTTTGGTACTGGAAATATACTCACCACCTCCTGGTTTTAGGCAAAGTCCCATCTTGGCTGTCCTCTTTGGTATTGGAAATATACTCACTACCTTCTGGTTATTGGTCCAAAGTCATGAACCTCCCTGTCCTGTATAATATTCCAAAAATACTCACCATCTCCTGGTTATTGGTCCAAAGTCATGAACCTCCCTGTCCTGTATAATATTCCAAAAATACTCACCACCTGCTGGTTATTGGTCCAAAGTCATGAACCTCCCTGTCCTGTATAATATTCCAAAATACTCACTACCTCCTTGTTATTGGTCCAAAGTCATGAACCTCCCTGTCCTGTATAATATTCCAAAATACTCACCACCTCCTGGTTATTGGTCCAAAGTCATGAACCTCCCTGTCCTGTATAATATTCCAAAAATACTCACTACCTCCTTGTTATTGGTCCAAAGTCATGAACCTCCCTGTCCTGTATAATATTCCAAAAATACTCACCATCTCCTGGTTATTTGTCCAAAGTCATGAACCTCCCTGTCCTGTATAATATTCCAAAAATACCATCTCCTTATTTTTCCAAAGTCATGAACCTTTCCTGTTTGGTACTGGAAATATACTCACCACCTCCTGGTTTTAGGCAAAGTCCCATCTTGGCTGTCCTCTTTGGTATTGGAAATATACTCACCATCTCCTCCTCTCTAATCCTGAGTGGAGCCGGCTGCCGGAGCATGCTGCAGCAGCTCCTCTTGGTTTTATTTTATTTCATCAATTTTTAGTACTCCCACTGTTAAGTTTGCATGAAGAGTCAGACGCGAAGAGCTTCAGTAAAGAGTTTATTCAGTGACTACAGCTCGAATGGACCCGAGTTGGCTTGGCTACGGCTGCCTCTTATAGCCTGCAGCCGTGGTTGCCAGCCAATGGGAGTGCAGGGTTTCTTCCCGCACTATTTAAACCAATACCATTTGACAGTTTACAAGAACAGTTCAAATAAACCAATAACATTCAAACCTACATACATAACAATTGGCAAAGTCCGAAACCTGGCTTTCCTGTTTGGTACTGGAAATATACTCACTACCTCCTTGTTATTGGTCCAAAGTCATGAACCTCCCTGTCCTGTATAATATTCCAAAAATACTCACCATCTCCTGGTTATTGGTCCAAAGTCATGAACCTCCCTGTTCTGTATAATATTCCAAAAATACTCACCACCTCCTGATTATTGGTCCAAAGTCATGAACCTCCCTGTCCTGTATAATATTCCAAAAATACTCACCATCTCCTGGTTATTGGTCCAAAGTCATGAACCTCCCTGTCCTGTATAATATTCCAAAAATACTCACCATCTCCTGATTATTGGTCCAAAGTCATGAACCCCCCTGTCCTGTATAATATTCCAAAAATACTCACCATCTCCTGATTATTGGTCCAAAGTCATGAACCTCCCTGTCCTGTATAATATTCCAAAAATACTCACCACCTCCTGGTTATTGGTCCAAAGTCATGAACCTCCCTGTCCTGTCTAATATTCCAAAAATACTCACCATCTCCTGATTATTGGCAAAGTCCCAAACCTGGCTTTCCTGTTTGGTACTGGAAATATACTCACTACCTCCTTGTTATTGGTCCAAAGTCATGAACCTCCCTGTCCTGTATAATATTCCAAAAATACTCACCATCTCCTGGTTATTGGTCCAAAGTCATGAACCTCCCTGTCCTGTATAATATTCCAAAATACCACCTCCTGCTTATTTTTCCAAAGTCATGAACCTTTCCTGTTTGGTACTGGAAATGCACTCACCACCTCCTGGTTTTAGGCAAAGTCCCATCTTGGCTTTCCTGTTTGGTATTGGAAATATACTCACCACCTCCTGGTTATTGGTCCAAAGTCCTGAACCTCCCTGTCCTGCATAATATTCCAAAAATATTCACCATCCGGTTATTTTCCAAGGTCATGAACCTGCCTGTCCTGCATAATATTTCAAAAGTGGCTGCTTCTGCCATTAAAGCCAGGCTCGGGCTCCAATGCGCCTGGAATCTGCCTTAGTCTGCAGCTCCATCCATCAGATTGGCTGCACACTGCTCATTCCCATCTGGTTCAATCTCCTCAGGTGGTCTCACTGAGGTGCTGCGGTTGGCAGCCAGATACCTCCACTCAGCGTGTTCATTTCATTCCACCTTCCTCTGCTCTCTCCCTGGTTTTGGATGAGCGAAGTCCTAGGGGAAGTATAATATTCCAAAACACTCACCTCTCCTGGTTATTGGTCCAAAGTCATGAACCTGCCTGTCTCACCGCACCCCAGGTCATTGGCCCTGCTACTGGTTGGAGTACTAGAACTCACCATCGACTGCTGATTGATCCAAGGTATCTCCGTCTCCTGCTGTGTGCATTGTAACGTTCAAACTCACTGTGGCTTGCTTATTGGCTCATAGCCATCCTTCTGGCTGCAGTACCTGAGGTCGGACTAGAACTCACCTATTGCCATTTGGTTCAGAGTCACTCAGCTGATTGTTGTTTGAATGGCAGAAATAGGACTTGCACCTCTTGGAGAACTAGAACTCACAGTCTCACAGCCCCCCCAGGTCATTGGCCCAAAGTCGCACTCGTAAGAGGTTGGCTGCAGGTTCTCAGTCGGCGTTCCTCTCCCTTGCTGCTGGGAAAGGAGACCTCCACAACCTGGTGCAACACACTCGATTTCTCTTGCCCCTTGCGCTGCGGTTTCTTTACCCAGTGGCCTTGCTGGCTGCACAGGAAGCACAGGATGGCTGTCAACCTTCCAAGAATCCTCCTCCTGCTTGTCTTTCCAGCTATAGAAACGGGGAGGGAAGATTAATTGAGCTTTGTGGGGGAAGAGTGCTGGAGGCTTGAAGGGTGAAATGTAAAAGTTGGGATGTTTTCTTGACTACACTTAACTGCGCAGAGATGTCTCTTTATCTATTCTTTTTTTAATTAATTACATTTATATGCCTTCCTTCTCCGAAGACTCAGGGCGGCTTACAATTTTGGAGCACAACCCAATGCTCAGCAATAGCCTTCATTCCATTGTATATGCCTGCTTATTACAAGCGGCATTTTTACAAGGTCAGCTAATTGCCCCCAACAATCTTGGGTCCTCAATTTACCTACCCCAAGAGGATGGAAGGCTGAGTCAACCTTGAGCCTGGTGGGATTCGAGCCTACAGTAATTGTAGACAGCTGGATCTTAAGAGCAGGCATTTAACAGCCTGAGCCACCAAAGCTCTATTCAGGCCAAGGTCAACCGTCCTGGCTGAACCAGATGTCTGAAATACCACCTGAAGATGCACATCTCAGATTGGATAGCCAGTTGGAACTATTGGGGGGTGGGAACATGGAATACCTTTCTATATGTGAATTTCGTGCCTGTTACCTCAGGTCTTGTATTCTTCTGGCACTACCACTTCAATTTTTCAGTAAAAGTCCTTTCTCTGTAACAATGGAGTCTAAGGTTTTCTTTCTTGGATTTTGAGTAGAGCCTCAGCTAACAATGCCCCCTTGGGCTGGTGTGGCTGATGAGGTGGCCACCAGGAAATGTCCGTTCAAAATTATATGTAAGCACTGAACTTTTTCCCTTCAACCGAAAAGAATGAACTTCTGAAAAATAGGTATTTAAAAAGGAATCCTTTATTGAAAGGGAATGAATCCCAGCACTAGTCAAAGCAGAGTCTAAGATGCTTCCAAGCATACAGTAATAGATAAAGGAGTTAGAATCCTCCCTTATTTAGATGTGGATATAGTCAAACAAAGAACCAACATGTTAATTTCCCCTTTCCTTCTCTGGGAACGTATCTAGGAGAGTTCCCAGGGTATCTTCCAGAGCTGGAATTTTTATGGTCCCTTCTTATCTTGTTATCTCTTCAAGAGGTGACAAGTTTCTAGACATCTGGCTCCAGTCCTCCAGTTGTATATCATGTGCAAGTTATACAGAATCAATATAAGATTTAATATATTCAGGTTACATCAAAAGGATTACTCCCCCTTCTTCTTCCATTGAAGAATGGCAGATACATGGATCTGACATGTCATTGTCAGCCATTCAGTTGTGCCTGACCCACAGCCACTATGAGATCCATGCCCTGTTAGAAGAAAACACCTGGGTTTTCCCAGCTGGGACAAGCTCAGGGGTGTGATTCAACTGGTGTAACAACCGGTTCGGTGAGTGCACACACAGAGGGTGTCAGCTTTGAAGCCACATTCCACACGCATAGCCTGAGAGTGGGAGGGGTGATTCAATTGAGTAGTTCTAAGTAGACAAAATAAAATTCAAGGTTATTAAGTGTGGTGCAGGATGGAAAAAGGATCTTATAATGGGACAGATCGTGATTGGTCCATGTGATGTGATGGGGAAAAGGGGAGGATTGTAGTTTGGGACATAGTGGGAAGTCCGGGAAACTTTTCATTTCGAGATTCCACATGTGCCAGGTACTATTCTAATAAAGGTACTTTGATATTATGCTTGTCTCAGAGTTACTGATTGGAATGGAGGTTTGCTGGAATGCTGACAGAGGATTTGCTACTGACCTCCTGCCATCCTGCACTCTCTGTGTATTAAACAGCTGACATGTGGCAATCCGCTATGCTGCGAAGCAGCTGAGCTTGAAGACCAGGAAATAAAGGTCAGAATAGAGCCAGGGTGAGCAGACGCCCAGCAGCTGATCATCGAGCAAACTGGTTCGCCACAGATGATCCTTGGAGCTAACGGTTCAGCTGAACCAGGCTGAACCGTAGAATACCACCTCTGGACATGCCACAGACTCTGAGAAGAAATGGATTCAGAAGCCAGCTGCCAGAAAGCAGAATTCTTTCAATGTAGGAAGGCAAGCAGCAGAAGTGATATACAGCTCAAGCATTCCTGGCAAGCAAGCAAAATTGGGAATGTGACTCAGTCTTTTATGCTTAAGTCCCCTTCAAAGCTCCTGCAGCTTTATGGGTTTTGATGTATTTCTGATTGCTGTGGGTTTTGTTTTCCTGTTTTCCTAGGTTAATCTTCATCCAGGGCCTTTTGTTTTTCCTGTCCTAGGGGTTAATCCTATCAGAGAGGCAAGAAAAGGGAGTGCTGGTGTGCCTTAGTTATTTTTAGCCTGATTCCACTGAACTTTATTGCTCTGCTTAAGTGTTCCTTTCAGCTGGTGCTTTTGCCTAGGATTTGAAATTCTTAAAGGGAAGGGCTGTTTTAAGTACTTTGGCACTGTTTTAGTGGTTCCTGGCACTGTCCTTTTGGGGTGTACTTCTCACACCCCTCTGTCTTGCACAGCCTCCTTCAGATCAACCATCCTGTTGTGCAGGGATCACATATGGCTATGGCTTGACAACAAAGTGCAAGATATCTCTTAAAAGACACATTTATTCAGCCAAACCCACAGAAATCTTCTAGTCCAGGGGTGTCAAAATCAAGGCCTGCAGGCTGAATCTGTCCCATGGGGTGTTTAGGTATGGCCTCCGGGCTGGCCTGGAAATATAGCAAAGGGCCAG
>SOZL01000473.1:24447-47266 GCA_009733165.1 Naja naja | reverse complement strand
AAGCATCTATTAACTCACAAGGAACATCAATAAAAACAGGTACTACAAGAACTGGCCAAAATGAATACCATATAATAAGACCTGAGAGATTACCCTCCATCTCTTTATTTTAGACTTGTTTTGAAGCCAAATGTACTGACATCCTTCTGTCTGGCTCCTCATATATTATCATTTTATCATTCATGCATCAGTGTAGATCAAAAATAGTTTAAATTTGAAAATATTTGAGGAATGTCTTGGTGGGTGAATTCATTTTGTTAATTTTATTTTTTATTTTATGGGAGAACAACCTATCCTCTTATATGCATGCTAATAAATAAAAACAATAAATACATTAGGCTTCATCTGTATGCATCCTTTCTTCTCACAAAGAATGATCATACTGCTTAATGAACAATGAAAGAGAGGAATTGGCCATTCATATCAGAAAACACAGACCCACTATACTATTCATTCATAAGCATTTTAATGTTTATATTAGATGTTATGTTTGCATGAAGAGTCAGACGTGAAGAGCTTCAGTGAAGAGTTTATTAAGTGACTACAGCTCGAATGGACCTGACTTGGCTGGGCTCTGGCTGCTTCTTATAGCCAGCAGCCATAGTTGCCAGCCAATCAGAGTGCAGGGTTTTCCCGCACTATTTAAACCAATCCTATTTGACATTTTACAAGAACAATTCAAACTAAACCAATAACATTCAAACCTACATACATAACTCCCTCCCCACTAGGTTCAGTCCATACCAAACCCCAACCTATCTAATGTATTCTTTTAAATAGGTGGGGCTCTTGCGTGTACATTGAGACCTTCGTGGTTCAGAAGTTTTAACATTCTCACCCAGTGAGAGAGCAAATATGTCTGCTGACATTTCCCCACTGAACTTCCTGTGAAAAAGACCCTGTTTGATTGTTAGAATCTGGTCTCTCCTCCCAACCCATCTCCATTCCAATGTCAGCACCCAAGTCAGGTACGATCTTCCACTTCTAAGGATGGATTTTGGCATTGTGACAGGTTTTGGAGTGGCTCGTTACACATGGGGTTGATTCTTGCTTGCTGATTTTCCTCCTGTTCCTCCCCTTCCCCTAGAATTGACATCAGGTGAGGGAACTAGAGAGGAACAAGTGTGATGTTCCTGAGAGAACCTGGATCTAAGTTGATCAATGTGCCTGCTCCAGAGGAGTCCATCCTCTGTTTGCACCCTGTAAGAACGAGGGCCTGTGATCTGAGTTATCTCAGCAGGAATCCAAAGGTTCACCCATAAGGTTCTTAGCATAAACAGAATCACCCACACTGAATGTGCGAACTTGGAAGTGGAATCTAGTGGTGCGTTGGGTGCATAAGTGGGATGAAGGCGGTCAAGGGAAGACCTAAGTTTCTACCCATCAACAACTCTGCTGGGGGAGATGGGGGCGGAGCTGGAGTGCGCGAGACGGAGGTGATCTTGACTCCTGAGATCACCTCTGATACTGCCGCCGGGATGGTCCCCGGGATCTAAACTGACTCGGGGTTGGTGAAAGTTGGGGGCACCTCCTGTTGATCCCAGGGATGTCGCAAAGTCCCTGGTTGATCCAGGACAGCCCTTTACCCGGCCGCTGAGGCAGCCATCGGGCTGAAGAAGCTGTGACAGCTCGGAGGAATGAGATTGGAAGAAGTTTGTCGGTCGGTGAGATCATCTTGTTTTAACCCTTTGGGAACACCCTAGCAACTCTAATGGTGTGAAATTGAGAGTGATATGGAATAGGCGGCGGAAGAGATTGTGTTTGAAAGTAAAGAGCTTTGTTTCTTCTTTCTTTTTATGGCTTTAAAGACTTTCCTTTTACTTTTTCCTCTTGGGAGCCCTTGAATACCTTTTATATTTTATTGAATCTTGTCTCTTTTTTCCTTTTTTGGCACCAGGGGCTCTAATGTAATTTGGTTATTTTGATCTGGTTACTTTTTATTTTTGCATATAAGAAATGGCCACGAGATTTTTACTGTCCTTCTTGTTTTGAATAAGACAGGAAGTGATACATTTGGAAGTCACTTGGCAAGGAAGTGAAAGTTGGTTGTGAGATACAATATTGCTACTAGAGACCTGTTATCTTATATAAACATATACACTTGCAAGGACTGTATCCAAGGCTCCGTTGATTAGAAAGTGCGGATAGGTGCTTTTGGAATATCTTTGAGCCTTCAGTTTGGAATGAAGAATAAAGTGACCTTGGAGCTTTTTAAAATAAAAGAATTGGATTTCTTCGAGAGGCAAAAACAGAGGAGCTGCTATCTTCCGGCTTTCACCAGTTAAGCTCTGGACTCTGCATAGTGGCAATGGAATAAAAGTGATATTGCTTCCTGCCAAGGCTTTTTATTGTTTGGAATTGAATTTTTATAATTGGAGCCCCTAAAATATATTTTGTTATTCCTAAAGGGAATTCTATTACTTTACTATTTTTTATCCTTTTTTTATTGATACCTTCCTATTTTTAACTCTTAGCCTTTTTTCTTTTGAGAGTTGGTTTTTTTTTACTCTCGCATTGGAAACAAGATAGTTAATTATTGGACCTTTTTATCTTTTTCCTTTTTAAATTTAAGTTTTAAATTTTGCCTTTTTCAAATTATTGATGTATTATTGATATGTAATTGAACCCCTTTTTTCCCTTTACTATTCTTTTCCTTTTTCTTGTTAAAAGGATTGTTCTTCTCCCTTTTATAACACTAATTTTTATTTTTATTTTTGTTATTGGCCTTCATTTTTTCCTTCCTTCTTTGGAATTGGTTCTGACAACCTCTGCAACAATGAGTAGAAGACCTTCAATTCCACAAGTAACGGCTCCCACAACAGAAGAGGCAATACAGAAGATATTACAAGTAGTAGGTGAGATTGGAAAAGAACAGAGATAATTGAACAGAAGCTAGACAAGACAGATAAAAAGCTAGACAAGACAGATGAAAAGCTAGACAAGACAGATGAAAGTATAAAGGTTTACAGCAAACAATGGAGAAATACGGTGAGAGGATGAAGAAAATTGAAGAGCAGCAAGAACAAAGAGACAAGGAAATGAAGAGTTTTAATACCAGATTAAGGGAAGTTGAGAGCGACCATAATGAATCTCTGCGAAGTGAAGTTGATAGATCGGAATTCTATTTGAGATTCCAAAATGTCGAGGAAGAGAAGGGTGAAAATTTACTGGAGAAAATGACACAGATTTTGGCAGAACTGTTAGAAATAACGGAAGAGAAGATGAGGGATGGAATAGATGAAACATTTCGTGTCTCTACAAGATATGCAACGAATAAGCTTCCAAGAGAAATTCATATTAGATTTACTAAGAAGAGTATTAAATCACAAATTTTGCAAACAGTCAGAGATAAGGCGCTGAAGCACAACAATAAAGATGTCACGGTATTGAAACAGATACCAAGAAGAATAAGAGAGGAGAGGAGAATATGCGTTTTATCCAGAGAATTATTGAAGAGAGGAATAAATTATAGATGGCTAATACCAGAAGGCCTCTTGTTTGTCTGGGGAACAAAGACATAGAATCGACACAGTGGAGAAGGCAGAGTCATTCTATGAGAGCTATTTTAGAGGAAAAAGGAAACGGAGGACATGAAGAACTGATTGTGGAACTTCAAAGGAAGGTGCAATGATAAGTGAAGAAGAAGAACAACTTGGAGCAGTAGGCGGTCTACCTAGAGAACAAGAAGTTAGAACGACTAGAGCAAAACAACCTATATATAAGACTTAAATGGAAGGGAAAAATTGATCTCAATGAATATAAATGGACTCAACTCAATTGTTAAAAGAAGGAAAATATTTCATAAATTAGAGAAATTAAAATTTGATATAATTTGTCTGCAAGAGGTCCATATTAAAAAGCAAAATGAATATGTATTAAGGCAAAGAAAGTTAGGAAAGCTATTTACATCATTGGCGCAATGTAAAAAAGAGGAGTGGCTTTATATATTAAAGATACAATTACTGCAGAATTGATTTATACAGATGAAGATGGGAGGATTTTAATGGTGGAGATAATAGATAACAACACTAAAATGCTCCTGATAGCAATATATGCACCAAGTGAGAATCAAGAAAATTCTATAAGAAATTATATCAAAAAGTGATTGAATTAGACTATGCAAATATCTTTCTGATGGGAGATTTTAATGGGATAATTAATGACCAGCTTGATTACAAATCTGAAAGAACCAAAAAGAAAATTAGAAAAAAGCTACCCAAGTCCTTCTTTCAAATGATAGAAGAAATGAATATTAAAGACATATGGAGAGAGAAATATTGGAAATAAAGAATTTACTTTTTATTCAAATAGACATGAATCATGGTCAAGAATAGATATTTATTTATTTATTTATTAATTCGACTTATATGCGCCCTCGAGGGACTCAGGCGCTCACAACTAAAATAGAATACAACAATAAGTTACTTAAAAATATATTAAATTAAAGCCGAATTAATATTAGTATTATTATTAAAACCCCAAAATTACGTAAACAACCCCAAGGGTCAACACTGCCCAGATTGTAAAAACAGCCAGGTTTTTAGCTCACGGCGGAAGGTGCGGAGATCGAGGAGCCAGCGGGAGCTCCAGCGGAAGAAGATTCCATAGAGTGGGGGCTACAGAATAGGCCCTCCCGGGTCCCCATAAGCGACATTGAGTCGCGGAGGGCAGCCGAGGAGACCCGCCTGTGCGACCGTCCGGGCGGCTGGTATTTGAGGCTGGGAGAAGTCGTTCTCGTAAATATCCTGGACCCATGCCATGTAGGACTTTGAATGTTAAACCAAAACCTTGAACCTCACCGGAGGGCAACCGGAAGCCAATGCAAGCCACGCAGGAGGGGTGTAACATGGGAGTATCGGGAGGCTCCCATCACAACCAGCGCAGCGCATTCTGCACCAGCTGAAGCCTCCGAGTGGTGCACAAGGGCAGTCCTAGATAGAGAGCGTTACAGTAGTCCAACGGGAGAAACGAGCCTGAGTGATCGTGCGCAGGGCATCCCGGTCCAGGTATGGGCGCAACTGGCAACCAGCCGGACCTGGGCAAAGGCCCCCTGGCCACGGCTCCCACCTGCTCCTCCAACTTGAGCCGTGAATCCAGGAGAACCCCCAGGTTCCGTGCCCTGTCCACAGGGGTAACACCTCCTCCCCCATGACCAAAGATGGAATCTCCAAACTGGACCGGGATGTCGGTATGCACAGCCACTCTGTCTTGGCTGGATTGAGACGAAGCATGTTCCTGTCCATCCAGATTACCGCTTCCAAACAGGGACATCACGGAGAGAGCATCACTGATGTGGCCGGGGTGGAGATGTATAACTGCGTATCATCAGCGTACTGATGATAACTCACCCCGAAGCCACGGATGATCTCACCCAGCGGCTTCATATAAATGTTGAACAGGAGAGGCGAGAGGACCGACCCCTGAGGTACCCCAAGTGAGAGACCTCGGGGTCGACCTCCGTCCCCTGCCAACACTGTTTGCGAAAGCGTCGAGAGGTAGGAGGAGAACCACCGTAAAACAGTGCCTCCCACTCCCAACCCCGAGGCGCAACAGCAGGATACCATGGTCGATGGTATCAAAAGCCGCTGAGAGATCTAACAGGACCAGGACAGAGGAAAAACCCTGTCCCGAGCCCTAGAGAGATCATCCATCAGCGCGACCAATGCTGTCTCCGTGCTGTACCCGGGTGGGAAGCCCGATTGAGTGCGGATCCAGGTAGTCCGCTTCATCCAGGAAAAGTGGCAATTGCTGGGCCACCACACTCTCAACAACCTTCGCTAAAAAAAGGTTGGAGACCGGACGAAAGTTGTTCAACTCGGCTGGGTCAAGGGCAGGCCTCTTCAGGAGGGGCCTCACCACCGCCTCTTTCAAGGCGGCAGGGAACAGCCCCTCCCTTAGCGGCGTTGATAACTGCCCGGAGCCAGCCGCGGTGACCTCCCTGGAAGCATAAACCAACCAGGAAGGGCACGGGTCCAATAAACATGTGGTGGAACTCAGCCGCGCATAATCCTGTCCACTTCATCCTCAGAAACAGGATCGAACTCAGTCCAGATAACATTAGCCAGACCACTCGCCTCCCCTCATCAGACCACTGCAAGTCCAGTGCAGCCCTTCCCGGATCCGGCGATTTTGTCCTGCAGATAAAGACCAAATTCCTCAGCTCTACCCGCAGAGGTCGCCCCTCCCCAGTTGTAGAGGGAGCGGGCAACCCCAAACAGAGGCGGCTGGTTTATCTGCAGATGCTATGAGGGCGTAAGATTTCCTCGCCGCCCCACAGCTACCAGGTAAGTCCTAATATGAGCTCTCAACTGGGCTCGGTGGATCGGGCGGGTGCCCTCCACCTACTCTCTAGTCCCCTTCTACGGCGCTTCATCTCCCGGAGCTCCCGGTATACCAGGGAGCGGTGGGATCTCGCGAGTGAGGGGCGCATGGGGACAACCCTGTCAAGAGCCCCGCAGGCCGACTGTTGCCAGGCGGCGCAAGGACCTCGGCAGGGCTGTGGGTGAGGATGCAGGAAAAAACCCCAGTTCTGTCTGGAACCTCTCAGGGTCCATCAGGCCTGGCGGAACCATCTCAGTGGCTCCTCATCCCAGCGGTGTGGGGTGGCTTGATGGAAGACCAACCTTAGGAGATAGTGGTCTGACCATGGAACAGGGTGGGTTGCAATAACACCATCCCCGGACCACTACGCCACTGCTCGAGACAAAAACTAGGTCGAGCATATTGCCCCCTCGTGAGTCGGGCCTTCTATTAACTGGGTCAGACCCATGGACTCCATGGAAGCCATGAATTCCCGGGCCAGCCCGACCCGCACCCAGGGAGGGCAGATTGAAGTCCCCAGAACCATAAGCTCAGGGAACTCCACGCCACCCGAGGCGGCATCGAGCAGCCCAGGCAGGCGGATACACACAGCTGGGGACAGGTATGTAAGCATGCGCCCATCCGACCAATTGGCCCAAACCTCACGAGGAGGGACTCACACCGCCTATCTCGGGACAGGGACCTCCCTTGGAAATAAGGTCTCCCGAATAACCACAGCCACCCCTCACCCCTTCCCTGAGGTGGGGCAGTGCATAACCCGAAAACCTGGGGGCAGATATCAGCCAGAGGGACTCAGCCCTCTGGCCCCAACAGGTCTCGGTGATACAAGCCAGGTCCGTGGCTCCTCCTCAATAACCTCCCGGAGGAGAGGTGCCTTATTCCCCACGGACCTGGCATTAAAATACACCAGCCGGAGCCCAGGGGCCCTGGATCCCAACACCCCCAGAGATTGAGAAGAGGCCAAGGGGTCAGAGCGCATCACGGCTTGAATACAGCGGGGACGCGCTCCCCCTAACATGATACGGCCCCTTTCCTCGTCGACTCCTTCCCATTCCAACCACCCTAGGGATCAAAGCCCCCACTATTCCGCCTGGAGCCCCGCCACCCCCTCCCACACCCCGACCACGATCCTGACTGGGGCTACAGTGGACACCTATAAAACCCTCCCCCCTCCCTACCCATTTAAAAATCGAATAAGAAATTTGACTAATGACGGCCTGGAACCTACCCCTCCACCCTTCCCAGGACCCCCACCCCAAACCCTACCCGCGCAATGCCAACTCTCTGGGTTCCATAACCCATCCTCGAGGTACACTGTAGAAAGCCTGGCAGGCCAAGCCCGGGAGAGAGGAGCGTCCCGTAAGGCCCAGAGGTCCGTTGACGAATAGACCCACACGATGTTATATTGCACATATAAGGGAGGAGTCAAAAGATGGAAACAAGTCCGTTAACAAAGATGTTAAAAGATGTTGAAAGATGTTAGGATGTTGAGGCACCCAGTCCAATCCCGGCATCCATGCTACCGCTGAATGGTCCCAGAGAGTAGATCAGGATTGCTCTCTCACCGCAATCCGGCGGGCCAATAATAAAGGCCCTCCTCCGGGCCGGTCGCCGCGCTCACACGCGGAGTTGTTGGGTAAGCATGTCCGGGTGGTAAGATGAATCACAGGGGTTGGTTCCAGGGAGAGGGACTAGCAAACCCGATCCACCACCTCACTCAGTGGTAGGCAGGGCGCTTCCACACCTCTCTCACCAAACCATCCATCGGGTGAAAAAAGAGGGAAGGGGGGGAATAGCCCCAAAAAGGCAGGCAAAGGGAGGGGAAAAAGGGGGGAGGGGAGGGCAACAAGAAGCAGATCTTAAAAAAGTCCAGCCAGAGCAGAGCAGATGACAAGGAAAATAGAAAAGAAGATACATCTCTACAAACTCGTTGGGATGCTGATGAGGTATGATAATATGACTATATAAGGAAAAAAATTAAAGGAAGAAGACACTCAAAATCTTGGAAGATGATTTTAGAAATTGGAAGAAGAATTACAACAATCACCCAAGGGAAAGATATTAAAAGGAAAATGGATGTGATTAAACATAAAATGGCTCTAATGGACAAGGAAGAAATCACAAAAGATTAAAGGCGCTTAAACAAAATTACTTTGAAAACGGTAATAAGCCAGGAAGGTGGTTAGCGATAAAATTAGAAAGGAAAGAGAAATAAAGAAAATTGGCCAATTAATAGATGGAAAAGGGAATATACAGCATGGGAACGATGAAAAGAAAATTATCCGAGACTACTATGAAAAACTGTATTCAAGAAGATATTCTAGAAGAAAAAATTGAACAGTATTTACAAAAGACAAGACTACCACAGATACCTGAAGATATTGAGACAATGTTAGAAGGGAACATAACCATGATGGAATTAACAGAAGCCTTGAAGAAACAAAATACAGGAAAAGCACCAGGCCCAGATGGTCTACCCATGAATTTTACAGGACCTTCCAGGAAGTGTTAAGCACTCCCTTCTAGAAGTGATGAATGAAGTCTTATTAAAAGAGAATACCTGAGACATGGTTGGAAGCTTATATTACCCTAATACCTAAAGAAGAAATGGATCTACAACAAGTTAAAAATTATAGACCTATCTCATTGTTGAATTCAGATTATAAAATTTTTGCTTCAATCTTGGCAGAAAGAATGAAAAGATACTTAAATGAATTTATCCACACGATCAAAATGGATTTTTGCCAAAACGACAAATTAAGCAAAATGTGAGAATAATTTTAGATACTTTGAGTATTATGAAACACATCCCTGAAAACAGATGGCACTGATGTTTTAGATGCTCAAAAGCATTTGACAATGTGAACTGGCGGTTTATGATATTGCAAATGATGCAAATGGGCTTTGGAAAAACTTTATACAAGCTATTGAGGCAATATATAATAATCAAACAGCAAAGATATTGGTAAATGGAGAGCTGACAGAATCTATAGGGATAAGAAAAGGAACCAGACAAGGTTGTCCTCTGTCACCCTACTGTTTGTTTTAACACTAGAAGTACTGAATAGAGCTATCAGAGAAGATGAAGAAATAAAAGGAATGAAAATTAAAAAGAAGAATATAAACTACAGGCGTTTGCAGATGATTTGGTATTCATACTAGAGGATCCACTTAAATCAGCACCTAAGTTGATAGAACAAATAGAAGAATATGGAATGGTGGCAGGTTTAAAATTAATAAAGACAAAACAAAGATCCTAACAAAGAATATGTTAGCAAAACGCAAGAAAGATTTAGAAGATTTATTAGAGATTCAGATTGCAAATAAAGTTAAATATTTGGGAATAAATATAACATCAAGATGCAGTACATTGAAAGAAGATAATTATATAAAACTCAAACAGCAGATAGCTTACAGATCTTGAAAGATGGGAAAATATGCAATTATCTCTTATTGGCAGAATATCGACAGTTAAGATGAATGTTTTACCCAGAATCTTATATTTATTTCAGACAATTCCAATTAGACTTGGGAAAGAATACTTTGAAGATTTAAATAAAATCACATCAAAATTCATATGGCAGGGCAAAAAGCCAAGAATCAAATTTAAGCTATTACAAGATGCAAGGTCAAGAGGGGATTCACTACCAAATTGGGAATTGTATTATCAAGCTGCAAGCCTGATGTGGGTGAAAGAATGGATAACATTGAGAAACAATAGATTGTTAACTTTAGAGGGTCATGATCTATTACTAGGATGGCATGCTTTCTTATGGTATAAGGGAACTAAAAACAAGGATATTTTAGAAGACACTATGTTCGAGAAGCTTTGTTTTTAAATTGGGAAAAACCAGAAAACAACATTATATACAAATTCCATTATGGGTATCTACTATTGAAGCTTTTTCATATGCAATAATATACAAGAAGGAACAAACAGTTAGATATGAAGAGATTTTAAATGAAAAGGGTGAACTCAAATCGATGCAAACACTACAAGAACAAGGTATAAAAATGAATTGGTTTTCATATTTGCAAGTACAATCTAGATATGATGAGGATGTTAAGACTGAAGGGATTTATAAAAAGCAAACTGAATTAGATAAAATCTTGATGGGCACGAACGAAAAATGATTAAAAACTTTATGGTTATCTATTAGAAGTTAGAATGGAAGAGGAGCAGGTTAAGGAAACAATGATTGCTTGGGGAAAAATTTTGGTTATGGGATAGATTTAGAGAGATGGCAAACACTGTGGGATCAGAATTATAAAATGACAATGTCAACTGCATATAAAGAAAATTTGTATAAGATGTTTTACAGGTGGCACCTATCCCGAGAAGGATTGCAAGAATGTTCAAGGATAAATCGGATAAGTGTTGGAAATGTCACCAGATACCTGGCTCCTACTACCACATGTGGTGGACTTGCGTTGATGCTAAAAGATACTGGACTAAAATCCACATGTGGCTGGAAAAATGATACAACAACATATAGACTTGAAACCTGAGATATTCCTGTTGGGAATTGTCCCAGAGACATTTAACAAAGATTTGAAATATCTGATTGTTAATGTACTGACAGCCGCTAGAATTGTATTTGCTAAAAACTGGAGAAATGATAAGACACCTACGCAGGAGGAAGTGATTAAGAAGATTTTGGATTGTGCCGAAATGAGTAGATTAACATTTGAAATTAGGGATCAAGAAGAAAAGCAGTTTTATAAGATATGGAATATGTTTTATCAATGGTTAGACAAAAAGTTTGGTAATGTATTTTTGGTAATATAAAGATAGATAGAACTGTTGAAATAATATAGAGATTATAATATGACAAAGGATTAATAATAAGGATTATAGCTTTTCCTTTTGTAATATTGAGTATGAATAATGAGGGGTAGGCACTGTGATTTTTGACCGACCGACATACTTGAAATTGATATGGATTTATGTGTTGTATGTTTGTTTGTTATGTTTGTGTTTTTGGAAAAATAAAACTTTTTATAAAAAAAAAAAAAAAAATACCAAGAGCTGAAGGTTTCAATTCAAAAAATTCTGCAAGTAGAGGAAATGCCTCAAGACAAAAATTTAGATAAACTTGAAAAATGAAAAACACGTGTTCTGTGTGATCCAAAGTTAAAAAGAACTTTTTATTTGTGTTCTATGTGTAAAGACAGTATGTAATGAATGCTGTAAAAGACTCTGCAAACATTGCGGTGACTAATTTATTCTATTTGTTTCTGAGGGGTTACTTCCTTCAGATCAATGGAAGAATCTTATAATGCCTCAGTTCCCAGTTTATTTTAAGCAGATTTTGCTGTAAGGGCAGAAGGATAAATTTTCATGAGTTGCCCAACTTGTATTTTGAAAGAAAAATCTCAGTCTGAGAGTTCACATCCTTCAAGATTTAAATGTCTGGAGAAATCAATAGCTTGACTGATTGAAGGGCTTTCTTGTGGGCAGGAGGAATTTCTAAGGACATTGCCAAGCTCATTTTCCTCCTTGGCTGTCCAAAAACAGTCTCCAGAGGCCAACATGCTCTTAATTAAAATTTGATGCCACCAATCTCCCATATAAGCCGATTCTTTAGGTAGCTCTTAAATCTGCCATCGCCTTCCAAGATCCAGCCAAAAATTGAGAGGAGCTGAGCTATTTTTGTCCAATTTTACTCTCTGAGTTTGGTGTTGGGATTGAGAGTTCTAGAGGAGCAGGGAAAGTAGACCTCCATGCCAATTTAGACAGAAACCCAGCTAGAGGATTTTGGCCCAGTCTCTCTCAGCCCCATGTCGGAGAACGCCAGGCCAAACACTTTTCCTCAACTGTCAGACTCAAGACTGACTCCAGGGCATTAAAGAGGAAGGTAAGGAGCGCATAAAGTGGAGTGGAAACTCTAGCTAATTCAGAAACAGAAATAAAATAAGCCTCGAGGCCAGTCAGGCACCAAATACAACCACAACCTCCCCAGACAACAGACTGAAACTACTGAGAAGAATCCCGAGATGAAAAATCACCAACTGCCAAGATATCCTCCCTGGGATTGGCTGGCTGGCAGTGGTCTGACCTCTCCGCTTCCTCTGATTGAACAAGCCACCCAGGCCCGCCTCACAGACATGGTGGAGAAGGAGGAGCTGCTTTTCCCACAAAATGGCTGCCGGACTATTTCTGTCCTTCTGCAGCTTCTCTCTTCTACTTCAAATTGCGTCATGAATTTTTCCCTGAATGGCCAGGGAAACTGAGTCAGCTTTGCCTTTTTTTTAACTTGGATATTTAAGTATTTCTAATAGTGTTTGAAATGGGTAATCCCAGGTTTGCTAAGTAAAAATAATGAATTCCCCCGAATAAAGCCTCCCCTGTCAGGAACAGTCTATTGCATCTTACGACTTTGTAAGGACATTTTGTGGAAGTCCTCTAGTCTACTGTTCCTCAGGGCATGTGCAGAGTTCTTTCCGCTTAAGCCCTTTTTGCCCCAATTTTCTCTGGCTGGGAAGGAGGTGTTTTGATGTTTCAGAAATATTATTTTTCCTTTATGTCTTGAGATTCAGAGTTTCTCCCAATCTCCCTTGCAGCCATTTTCTCCAAAAAGAACAAATGGAAGCCCAAGATCCTCTCAAAATTAATAAATAAAACCACAGGGGGAGCAAAATGGGATTGTTTTTACTGACTTTTCAGACCAACGGGTTAAGTTTATGTCAGGATAAGTCAAAAGTAAACTTTGCCCCATTTTACAACCTCAGACTTTCCTTGTCTAAAGTCCAAAAGGGGATCACATGTTTGGGGCACTGCAAATCATAAATAGGAGTCAATTATCAAGCATCCGAATTTTGATCGCATGACCATGGAGATGCTACAATGGTCATAAGTGTGAGAAACAGTCATTTCGCTTTTTTCGGTGCTGCTGTAACTTTGAACAGTCACTAAATGAACAATTGTAAGTCGAGGACTACTTGTAGTGTCCTTCCAGTGATGAAGCTCCCACAATTTCTGAATAACAGAATAATAACAGAATAAAAGTTGAAAGGGACCTTGTAGGTCATCTAGTCCAACCCCCGCCCAAGCAGGAGCCCCTACACCATTTCTGACAGACGGCAGTCCAGACTCTTCTTGAAAGCTTCCAGCAATGAAGCTCCCACAATTTCTGAATAACAGAATAATAACAGAATAAAAGTTAGAAGGGACCTCGTAGATCATCTAGTCCAACCCCCTCTGCCCAAGCAGGAGACCCTACACCATTTCTGACAGACGGCAGTCCAGACTCTTCTTGAAAGCTTCCAGTGATGAAGCTCCCACAACTTTTGAAGGCAACTTCTCTTCCATGGGTTGATAGTTCTCACGGCCAGAAAATTCCTCCTTATTTCCAGGTTGAATCTCTCCTTGTTCAGTTTCCATCCATTATTCCTTGTCTGTCCTTCAGGTGCCTTGGAGAATAGCTTGACCCCTTCCTTCTCTCTTGGGCAGCCCCTCAAATATTGGAAGACTGCTATCATGTCTCCCCTGGTCCTTCTCTTCACTAGACTAGCCAGGCCCAGTTCCTGCAACTGCTCATTGTATGTTTGAGGCTCCAGTCCCCTCATTATCCTGGTTGCTCTTCTCTGCACTCTTTCTAGAATCTCCACATCTTTTTTTATAGTGCGGTGACCAAAACTGGATGCAGTACTCTAGGTGTGGCCTTACTAAGGCTTTATATGGTATCACATGGTGGAAAAAGCTGTTGTTCATCTTTCAGAAATATTCATTTGCTCCTGTGACTTTAAACTTCAGACTTCAAGTTATTTTTTTTTCCTTGCATCCTAAAAGGTTCAAACCCCAATATTGACTCCAGATGCACCATTTGGGGGTCTCTGCCTGACTCCCTGGGATTGGGGAGGGGGTTTCCCAAAGGAGAGGAAGGGCTTGCTTGGTCCTTATTTGGGATGCCAAGCTGCAGACACCAGAGGGGACATTCACACATGCTTCTTCTGGCCTCCTTGCTACTCAGGGTTGGGGTTCAACACATCAGTCTGAGCCAGTGGTGGGATTCAAAATTTTTTACTACTGGTTCTGTGGGCGTGGCTTGGCTTGGTGGGTGTGGCAGGGGAAGTATATGCTGCAAAATCCCCGTTCAAAATCCCCACCCCACTAACCTGCTTTCCAGCTCCGCTTCTCCTGTGCAGGGCAACCCAAAAAGACCCAGCCAATCAGCTGGGACTCAATGGGAGGCAGAGAATAGATGGGGGCTGTGCCAGTCAGAGGTGGTATTTGCCGGTTCTCCGAACTACTCAACATTGCTGCTACCAGTTCTCCAGAACTGGTCAGAACCGGCTGAATACACCTCTGGTCTGAGCAGCCCATGGTAAGCAGCATATTTTTAAAGAAATTGCACCCCACTTTTCTTAAAGCTCAGAGAAAGGGGGAGTACTAATACTTTTCTTTAAAAGGATGTAAAGGTAGTCCTCGCTTGCAACCATTCGTGAAGTGACCCTTTCAAAGTTACAACAGCATTGAAAAACTGGCCTGTGACCATTTTTCCACACAAGCAGTCAAACCGAGAGCCATATTCAAGAGTCTTTCTTTTCTAACTTTTCCCCAAGTTGGGACAGCTGACAAACGGCCCCTAAACAAATGGTTGTGAATCGAGGACTACCTATAACGATCATTTTGGTGATTTTGCTTTTCAGCCACTCCTCCTCTCCAACTCTTCTTGGAAAATTGTAAGGGTGAGAAGGATTTGATTGACCGGTGTAAGAGTTCCCATCACAGGACTAACTTGCACATCTGGGTCTGTGTGGGACTAAATTTAATCCCTGTGTTGTTGGCATCCCACCATGTATCAACCCCATTGAACTCCTGGAGCTTTACAGATTAACAGAATTGGAAGGGACCTTGAAGGTCATCTAGTCCAGCCCCCTGCCCTCCACCCAAGGAGGAGATCCTACACCATTTCTGACAGATGGCAGTCCAGTCTCAGTGCCCGAATACAGCAAGAGCACCTCTGTATGGTTTGCCAATTTGCACAGGGGCAGACAGGATGGTGCTGCAGAGGGTTAACGTCATTGCCCAGAGGATCATGGGTTGCCCTCTCCCCTCTTTGGAAGAGCTTTATAGCTCCCACTGCCTTAAGGAAGTTCAAAACATTCTCAAAGATCCATCTCATCCTGGGAATCCCATTTTTAACTACTACCATCTGGCAGATGGTCCAGAATAATAAAAACAAGGACAAATAGGCTGAAAAACAGCTTCTATCCCAGGGCAGTAACTCTGTTGAATTCTGCTGTATATAGTGCAATGTGAATGCAGTATCAGGGGTTTCCAATTCAATGTATAGAATGTGAAGGATGTGTGTTTGTGTTTATTTTCAGTCATAAATGTACACTGAAGATGGTATTTAACTTTGCTGTACGAGGTGCAATGGCAATAAACTAAACTGAGAGCTGTCCATCTGATTACTGACCGGCCATTCCAGTTTGTGTCCGCCTTTGAATGCCAACGGGAGGCTGAGTCAAGTTAAGGGCTAGCAGATGCCTTCCAATCACTTGCAGGATCTTGTTCTTCTGCAGTTGCAATGGGTTGGGAAAGAAATAGAAGCTTGCAGAGGGCAGAGGCGAGAGAGACACAGTCAGTCAATCACATGGCAAAGCTTTTATTTTATTCTCCTATTTCAGGACAGCGGGGGACAAGAGAGGGCTACCAGCGATTCTAGCATGAGGTGCGGGGGTGTGTGACAGCAGGCATCTCCTTTCTGTGGCTATTTTCCAGCTTGCTTCATCGAATTCACTTAGGATTTTATATTTTCAAAAAGAATATCCTTATCAATCATTTTAACTGGCTTGCAGTCATGGCTCACTATAGCCTCACCGTAAGACCTTTGGTTTTTAAAAATGTCAAATTTGCAGTCCAGTTGCTGAAAAATAGAAAAGGAGAGGTAGGTGGGTGGGGGAAACCAAGGAACAAGGTAAAAGGTTTGATGTGCAGTACATGTTTCCGAGGGCCTAACCATCACAATTTCAATGGGCTTTACATAAAATAAGCATCCCTCTTGCCTGGGAGCATAAAAACACAAAAGATTGGTGTCTTCCATCTCTGATTCTAAGATGGTCATGCAGGGGTGGGATTCTACCAGTTCAGACCACTTCTATAGAACCGGTTGTTATGATTCTGTGCAGTTCGGAGAAATTGTGTCCCTGGCTGGCCCTGCCCATCTCCGCCCTCCCCTCCCTTCCCCACCTGACATCGCTGCCTGACATAGCTGACTGCATTCTCCCCCGCCCAGTCGCTCCTTAAGGTGTTTCTTTTTTCCCTTCCCTCCCGACGATCAGCTGTTTCAGTGATCAGCTGTGCTGGGATCCCCCTCGTTGCCTTACTGCTTGCCCAGGAGGCTTCCCTGAGGCCCAGGAGGCAAAAAATATGGGGGGGGTGCTACAAGGAGAAGAAGAGGAAGAAGAGGAAGAAGAAGAAGAAGAAGAAGAAGAAGAAGAAGAAGAAGAAGAAGAAGAAGAAGAAGAAGAAGAAGAAGAAGAAAATCACATGGCCACTTCCACCTAGCCACGCCCACCTAGCTATGTCCACAGAACCAGTTGTTAAAAAATTTGAATGCCACTCCTGTGGTCATGATAGCAGAGTCAAAACTCGAGGCAGGAGAACTTATGCAATTCCAGAAAAACGAATGTCCAATTTGTTTTTCTTGAAAGCCTCCAATGAGTTTTTTCCCAAAAAGGTGAGCAAGAGTCATTTGAAACCTGCTGCTAAAATGCCTTTGGAACCTGGTTGGCAGGCGGCTTGCAAAACAAACGAAAAACGAAACAAAAAGAGAAATGTTTCTTTGCCTTTTGCATTTGAGCCTGCAAGAAGGGAGAGGAAAGGAGAATGGGAAAGGAAAAAGACAAAGCAAAAGAAGGAAAGAGGGGAAGGAAGGAGAATGAAGAGGGAAGGAAAAAGAAGAAAAGGGAGGGAGGGAGGGAAGCCAATTGGATCACTTCGGTCCAATCATTGAGTTCTAATCCTGCCTTAGGCCATAGGCAGGAAAGCTGGCTGGGTGACTTTGATCCAGTCTCTCTCTCTCAGCCCAACCCACCTTACAGGGTTGTTGTTCCAGGGAAGATAGGAGGAAGAAGGACTACTAGGTATGTTCCTGCCTTAAGTCATTTAGAAAAACAGTAAAGGCAGGACATGAAAACATCTAAAATAATCAAAAATGAATCCGTTTGCTGGGGAATCCTGTCGCTGGAAAGAGTCACTCCTAAGAACTCTCAGCTGAGTTTTCCCAGCTTGGGGTTCCCATGCAAACCAAGTCCTGTTTCCTCACCTCCTTGTCCTGGCCGTTAAGCGGGCCACAATATTTCGGGGGGCCTCCATCAGAGTCATCAGAGTCATCAGAGTGAGAGAGACTCGAGATCCTGAAAATGCTGTGACGTAGCACGTCTTTTTTGGTGCAGTTGGTCTTTTCCAATGTCATCCGCAGGTACACCATGGATCCAATGGCTTTCTACGAAAACAATCAGGGTGTCAACTAAAAAGATACTCCTGTGGTCTTTTTAGCTGCCAACAGAAAGGGAGTGGGGGAAAGTAGTGCATTCCTTAAATGCTTCAGATAATTGCTAGGCAGCCGAAGCTGTTGGCGGGCAAGATTATTACTGGAGAACATAGAATAGAATTCTTTATTGGGCAAGTGTGATTGGACACACAAGGAATTTGTCTTGGTGTAAATGCTGTCAGTATACATAAAAGAAGAGATACATTTGTTAAGAATCAAGAATCATAAGGGACAACACTTAATGATAGTCATAGGGTACAATCAGCAATCAAATCATACTAGGAAACAGTCAATATAAATTGTAAGGATACAAGCGACAAAGTTACAGTCCTACAATCACAAGTGGGAGGGGATGGGTGATAAGGAGTGATGAGAAAGTTAATAGTAATAGCAGTGCAGACTTTGTAATAGTTGAACAGTGTTGAGGGAATTATTTGTTTAGCAGAATGATGGCTTTCGGGGAAACTCTTCTTGTGTCTAGTTGTTCTGGTGTGCAGTGCTCTATAGTGTCATTTTGAGAGAAGGAGTTGAAACAGTTTATGTCCAGGATGTGAGGGGTCTGTAAATATTTTCACAGCCCGCTTTTTGACTTGTGCAGTATACAGATCCTCCACAGAAGGCAAGTTGGTAGCAATCGTTTTTTCTGCAGTCCCAATTACTCTCTGGAGTCTGTGTCTGTCCTGTTGGGTTGCAGAACCAAACCAGACAGTTATAGAGGTGCAGATGATAGACTCAATCATTCCTCTGTAGAACTGGATCAGCAGCCCCTTGGGCAGTTTGAGCTTTCTGATTGATGACTCTTGGCTATGGATGTGTCCCATTGACACAGGGGGTGGGGGGAAGATCAGGGTCAAGGGGGAAATGAATGATATATTTTAGTGTCAGCTGCACCCAGCTAACGCCAACATGGCCACTCCTAATAAATCTTTTTTTTTTACTCTGTGATGCGGCTAGAGACTTATAATTTGAATGGGGGTGGATTTGTTGGAGCCCTGATACAGGGATGTTTTGACTGTGAGATGGTCCCCAAAGGGCAAAGTCATCCTTTAGGAATAGAGAGGTCAAAAAAGTCAAGATGGCACCTGCAAGTGCGCCATCACAGCCACCATTTGGCTGCTTCGATCATTCCCTTCCAAGCAGGAAATTAAACATCTCTCCACGTATGAAAATTGCTTTTCTATCACCATGATGGTATCACGGGGAAAACAGGCAAAATTACATCCTTGCAGAATTTCCCCTGCCCCGAAATGAAGATTGTACAATGTGCTAGGCTTGGATAAGATGGGGCTGGGGTGACTGGGGCTAACAATCCAATGTCATAATTCACCTTTTGTCTTGGGATGTTGGGTGAATCTGGAATCCTTGTCAATCGTATTGGAGGATTCTGGTTCGCCCACTGTGACTTAAAAACCTAAACCAGGTTTTAGGGTTGTGTGAATCCATCCTATGTGTGAACAGGGTCAGAGCAAACAACCACATCATGGTCAACAACAGTTTTAGTGACTGGCCACCAAACAATAGATTATCCTTGTCTGCTGTAGTTCATTTCTCCCTGTTTACATTTTAAGTCAAGAACACTGCCTCGGTGTCTTCAATTTCTCCTCCAGTCTTTCCCTCTTTCTACTACTCTTTCCTTTTCTTTATTTGGTCCTCAATGTCTTCTCCTAGAAGTCTTCCTTAAAGAGCCTCCCCAAATTCCTCAAGGATGTAATTCAGGAGAAGAAAAGAAACCATCCCAAATTATTATTGGATATTTGGGTGGTTTTTTTAAAATAAATTTTGTGGAATAAACATTAAAAACAATTGAACACAGTGCTACTTTCTTGGCCATCATTTTGGCCATACAAACCATAGTATAGAGATACGCATAACAGTTAATTTCCTTTTTTCCTTATGTTATTAGTATAGTGCTAGCTGCGTATTATTTCTATTTACATTTATCTACATTTATCTACAATTATATACATAATATAGCCTTTTCTGTTGCGGCCCCTGACCTTTGGAACCAACTGCCTTTGGAGCTCGCCTGGCCCCTGACCTCGCACTTCGCGTGAGCTAAAAACTTGGTGGTTTGATCAACCCGGGCTATGACCCCCCCCTCGGGTTGGGATTGTTTTAATGGTTTTAGTTTATTATATTTGGACTTGTATTTAAATTTAATAGTTTTTTAAGTATTTATTGTATTATATTTTAATTGTGAGCGCTCGAGTCTTCGGAGATGAAGCGCATACAAGTGCAAATAATAAATAAATAAATAAATAAATAAATAAATAAATAAATAAATAAATAAATAAAATATTTACAACCGTCTTTTACACTCATGCATTAGTATCATCTCGTATTTGTCCATTATATTCCATTGGGTTTGGTTTACAAAACTTTAGCTATTTGATTAAACACAGGAGAAAGAGAGACAGAGTAGTATAAAGTCTGGACCAAAATACAGAATGATAGGATGGGACGGGATCTTGAAGGTCTTCTAGTCCAACCCTCACTCAGGCAGGAATCCATATTTTATTCCAGACAAACGGTTGCTCCATCTCTTGAAAACCAGCATGAAAACCGGCTTCTGAATTAACCATTCCACTGGTTAATTGTTTTCAGTAAATTCCTCCTTAATTCTAGGTAGGATCTCTTTTTGATAAGTTTTAATCCATTGCTTCTTGTCCTGCCTTCAGTTCAGGTGCTTTGCAGGCTGTACCATGTGGCAGCAATTCGAATATTGGAAGACTACTACTGTCACGCTCCCTAACCCTTCTTTCATCAATCAGACGTTTTCTACTCCTGCAATTGTTCACCGTGTGTTTGAGCCTCCAGTCGTCCCTCCTCATCTTGGTTGCTCTTCTCTGCACTCTTTCCAGGGTCTCAACATCTCTTTTGTATTTTAGTGACCAAAACGGGATGCAGGATTCCAAGTGTGGTCTCACCAGCGCAGTATAAAACCACACTAGTACCTCCCCTGAGCGGCTGCCCCAAAGAAGTTTAAGTTTATTGAGATTTCTATCTCCCGAGGGACTCAGGGTGGCTCACAACAATAAAAAAACAGAAATACAAAATTTAAAAAAACTGTTAAATTGAAGAAACCGCAATTGTAAACCTTAAAACCTTAAAAACCAACGCACAGATTAAAACAATTAATTAAATTAAGTAAAACAAAAAGAAGAGGGAGTTAGCCTATTTTCCAAAGCATCTGAAGGCAGGACAAGAAGTAACAGATGGAAGCTGATCAAGGAGAGATTCAACCTGGAAATAAGGAGGAATTTCCTGACAGTGAGAACCATCAACCAGTGGAACAGAAGTTGCCTTCAGAAATTATGAATGCTCCCTATCTGGAGGTCTTGAAGAAGCCACCTTAAATTTCTCCTTAATTCCGTGTTGGATCTATAATAATAATAGAAAAAACTTACATTGCTTCTCGAATCTTGACCTGTCCTCCAGTGTCTTGGAAATTAAATCAATCTTCTCAGCCCTTCAAGTACTAGAAGACTGCTATCATCCCCCTCCCCACTTTAATCCTTATCATCTTTCATAGACTAGACATATCTAACTCCCTCAACCATTCATCATACTGTTTAGCCTTCCAGACGTCTTATCACCTGTGCCCTACTTCTCTGCAATTGAGAAAACCCAAGTTTTAGTCCCCTTCCTTCCACTCTGTATGCTGCCTTGAGGTCCTACAGGAATGGTGAGATATCAAAAACAAGAGCCTCAGTGAAGGGGTTGGACTAGGGATGAAGAGATACAGATTCTACTCCGCCTTCAGCCGCAGAAAACTTTCTCTTTGGGTCAAAGACCCTCCCAGCCGAGCCTACCTCTCAGGTTGTTGTTGAGGAGGAGAACAGGAGATAGGAGTGCAATGCACACAGCCTTGAGCTTCTGAAGGAAAGGTGAGAATTCAGAAACTCCATAAAATAAACAATGGTGTGGGTGTATGTGTGTGTATACATACATACATACAAGACCCGAATACACCAAGACCTACATATTACCATGAAAATCTCATACAATACATACATACATATATATATACACACACACACACACACACACATATATGAAGCCATCTCCTAGGTGAATGGACATGACAGCGTTCCTCAGCTGGTTGAGTTGGACTGCAAAGTCTCTAATTCTGCAACTGACAAGACTGGGAATTATGGGAACTACCATCCAGACTGCCTGTGGGGGCCAGAGGGTGCTAAATGGCCCAATGGCTACAATCCTCACTGAAACAATCATCAGATGGAGACCATCTCAGTGGCTTCAAGATGCTCCTTACCTTGACCGTCACGGTTGTGTCCCCCAAGGTTGTGAACAAGGAGGATTCCCGCATGTTATAATATTGCAAGGCTAAGTCAGTGTAGTTGCTAATTTCGTCCTGCCCCATTTCCTGCAGGGAAGCAATTCGTTGCCCGATGTTCTTCTTCAGCTCTTCGTCTGAGATCACCGCAGAGGTTGAGTTGTCTTTCACTGCAGAGGTTGAGTTGTCTTTCACCGAGTATTCTGCTGAAAGACTTTGGACAAGTAGGCAGCAGGCAAAGACCAGCTGCCAGTAGCCTCCCATGGTGCCAAAGTCAACGCCACAACTCCTTGGGTAGCAATGGGTGGGCTGGGGGTGGGGGGCACCGACTGATATAGGTTCAGGGGCTCCACCCCCAAGTCCAGACAGCCCTGCCCTCCCTTGAGACACACCCTAAAAGAGAAACGGTCATTTGGTGAAGGCATCTCAGGCTGGACAGTCGAATGCCACTCCCCTAAAAGAAGGCTTTGATTGGTCATGACATTCTCTTTCCTTGGTCAGTCACGTGCCCTCCCTTCCATGGCATGGACCTGATCCCACAATTGGTGTCTTTGGATAGGACATCCCAGAACCAGCCTTTGAAACCCAATTCTCATATTTTCCCACTGGGGGTTAAGCCAAAATTCAAATATATTCATTCAACACACAAGGGAGATAAGTCTACTTTGTTTGACTGGTCCCATTAGACCAATTTAAG
>SOZL01000473.1:0-23447 GCA_009733165.1 Naja naja | reverse complement strand
ACCTCACACAAATGACTGAGCAGCATGCCAGAATTAAAAATACAAAAAAAAGGCAACATATAACCCCTGGCACTCAATAATAATAATAACCCCCCTTTAAAATCACATTGCAACATAAAACATGGGATTCTAGGACTGGAAGGGGCCTTGGAGGTCTTCTAGTCCAACCCCTGCTTGAGGCAGTGCATCTTATACCTGCCAGTCAAATGGCTGCCCAGTCTATTTTTTGAAAACCTCCAGTTTAGTATATTCAACAAGACCCAACTTTTTACTGTCTAGGAGTTGCAATATTCTGGATTGGTGACTCCTCTTGAGGGCGATCGTTGGACTTAGCAATATAAATTTTGGGCTGAGTTGCGGTCGTAATACGAGGACTACCTCTATTCGTATTTTTCACTCTTCCCCCCGAACTAAGTTTTGGCTCAGATTTGAGTTTCTTGGAGGTCGTAGAAATGAAAGGTCTCTCCTTTGACATAAAGATTTGGAGGCCCACCTGCTCCCTAAGAGTCGAAGCATTCCAGAGAAGGCCAGAAAAGTACTTTCTGTTCATTTCATGAGGTTATAATCCACTTTATGGCCTAGAAAATGGGAAATTGAGACATTTCAACAGAAGCTTGGACAAGTTCTCCGATTCTTCAAGTGGCAACTAACTATTAGGAGACTCAGTTTTCTTGACTGAAAAAGGAGAACTGAAGAAATTGCTCAACTGTTGATCCTGGAGTCCCAAAAGGGAGCAGGTAGGATGAAATTCTGGATATGGATAGTACCCCACATCTGACTTGGGGCCCATCACTCTGTCTCTCAGCTCGGTCTTATCACAATAAAGTGTTTTGCCAAGAGTTGGGGCGGTGATCAGGTGCCTGTTGGTTCACAGAGACAATAATCCTACTAGTAAATAAAGGAAATTAAAGCTTTATTTTTTACTCATTCAATGTGAGCCAGCCATGTGCTGCAGCTGCCGAAAGAGCAGTCCAATGCTGCATTAACAGAGGGATAGAATTAAGATTGTGTGAAGGACTAATACCACTTTATAATGCCTTGGTAAGGCCACACTTGGAATATTTGCATCCAGTTTTGGTCATGACAATGTAAAAAAAGATGTTGAGGCTCTGGAAAGAGTGCAGAGAAGAGCAACCAGGATGCTTTAGGGGATTGGAGGCTCAAACATACGATGAACGGTTGCAGGAACTGGGCCTGGCCAGTCTAGTGAAGAGGAGGACCAGGGGAGGCATGATAGCAGTCTTCCAGTATTTGGGGGGCTGCCCCAGAGAGGAGGAAGGGGGTCAAGCTATTTTCCAAAGTGCCCGAAGGCAGGACAAGAAACAATGGATGGAAACTGAACAAGAAGAGAAGCAACCTAGAACTAAGGAGAAATTTCCTGACAGAACAATTAACCAGTAGAACAACTTGCCACCAGAAGTTGTAGGTGCTCTAACAATGGAGGCTTTTAAGAAGAGACCGGAAGTAGAGATGATTTATAATTATAATCATTCCAATTACTAAAAATGTAAATAAGCTAATATAAAAAGAAATTTAGTTAAAAGTACTTGGTGATATTATTACTGCTATCGTGTTATTATTAGTATATATTAGTATTGCTATCACTGCATGTGTTAATATTTTTTTTAAATTAAAAAGAATATTTTTAAAACAAAAATAACAAAACAATTTTCCAATTCTACAGTGTGTCGGTTGGGTACATATATCTTGTGTGCATAATGATATCATACATTTCTTATTTAATTATATTTTTTACCTTTCTAATCAACAGGGCCTTGGTGGCTCAGGCTGTTAAATGCCTGCATTTAAGTTCCAGCTGCCTACAATTACTGCAGGCTCGAATCCCACCAGGCTCAAGGTTGACTCAGCCTTCCATCCTCTCGGGGTAGGTAAATTGAGGACCCAAGATTGTTGGGGGCAATAAGCTGACTTTGTAAAAATGCCACTTAGTAATAAGCAGGCATATACAATGGAATGAAGGCTATTGCTGAGCACACTGGGTTGTATCCCAAAAATTCTAAGCTGCCCTGAGTCTTCGGAGAAGGGCGGCATATAAATGTAATTTAAAAAAAACCATTTTATATCATATTGTTTGATTATTATATTGTCATTAACCTTATAGTTATCTTTCAAAAACATAATCCATCCTCACTAAGTTATGTTCATTCTCTTATTCTTTCAAAATCAATCAGTTTTAAGATGTTATTGCTATTACCACATATTTCAGTTTCTGATTTTTCTGTCTAACCATTCATAAAATAAATTCCAAATCTTATAATACTCTTTTTCTTCCTGTTCTTTGATTGCCATTGTCAATCGACTCATTTCCGCACATTCCATTATTTTCTTAATTGTTTCCTCCTCTGTCGGAATTTTCTCATTTTCCCAATCTTGTGCAAATACAATTCTAGCTGCTGTTAATACATTAATAGTCAAATATGTACATGTGTTAATATTTAATGTGGTATTCTTTATGGTTTTCTTTTTTTTCTCTCTCTCTCTCTTGTAAATGGTATACCCTGACAATACGCTGTATTCAAAAAAGTTTATGAATAAAATTATATATATACTGTGTTTCCCCGAAAATAAGACACTGTCTTATATATTTTTTGGCTCCCAAAAACACACTAGGTCTTATTTTCGGGGTAGGTCTTATATATTTATGGTGCCAAATAGTGGGTGTGAGTGTGTAGGGGGGGGTGTTTCGCGGGTGCACGGTTGCTCCCTGAAAAGTCTTCCTGGAACTGGAGATTTGCACTAGGTCTTATTTTCGGGGTAGGTCTTATATTAGGGCAGGTTTAGAAAATAGTGCTAGGTCTTACTTTCAGGGAAACACGGGGTGTGTGTGTGTGTGTGTGTGTGTGTGTGTATAAAGAAGAGACAGGACAGCCACGTGTATGGAATGGTACAGGGTCTCTTGCTTGTGCAGGGGGTTTGACTAGAAAACCTCCCGGGTCCCTTCTAACGCCATTATTCTGTCCTTCGTCTGCATTGCCACTATACAAATTTGCTGTAGAGATGTTGGAAAAGCCACTGTCTAACTGTTGCCTTGACTTCCCCAGTAAGGTCCTCTTGGAATCGTGAGGGACAGTGAAGCGATGGGATGGACTTCAGCCCTTCCTTCCTGCCAGATCTGGCCAATGGGGCAGACCTGACTTAGAGGAGACGGGTTCTTCCAGCTGGTGGGCAGGCCCACCAAGGGGCAGGGCTTCCTGAGAAGTATATCAGCCTCTGTCCTCCAGCCAGGATCGTTGGCTTCTTTCAGCGTCTCCTGGCCACCATGAGAAGGTCCTGGCTGAGTTTACAGCTGCTTCTCAGCTGCGTTTTGCTGCTAGCCATAGTTGCAGTCGAAGGGAGACATAGCAAGGAAGAGGAGAGCTCTTCCGAAGAGGAGTGTCACTGTGAGAAGAGGCATCACTGCGTGGAGGAATGTTGCAAGAGGTGCTGCCATGAGGAAGAGGAGTGTTGTTGCGAGAAGAGGCATCATCACAAAGATGAAGAATGTTGCACAAGGAAGCATTCCCACGGAAAGGAAGAGTCGGGCAAAAAGAGGCATCCCCATGTAGAAGAGGAAGAGGCTGACGAAAACAAGGGTTCCCACATCGGGAAAAGGCATCCTAAAAAGAGGCATCTCCTTTTGAAAGAGTCGGAAGAAGCCATTTTGGATTCGAGTGAAGTTTACGAGCACATTGAGAAGGAAGAGCGAAACAGGATAATGGAACTAGCAGCTCAAGACTCCGAGGCTGTGTCTCACTACAAGAAGGAGCAAGCCATCGCCCACTTCAATCGAGGAAACGAGGGATCCTACTACAAACATCTGGAGGATGGTCAGCTGGAGTTCCAGGTGAGCAGAAATCCCCTCGGCCAGCCAGAGGCCCAGCCAACTTGCATGCCTAAGGCGGGACTAGAACTCCCGGTCTCCTGGTGATTGGACCAAAGTCACCCAGCCAACTTTCACACCTGGCAGGACTAGAATTCCCAGTTTCCTGGCGATTGGCCCAAAGCCAGCTTTCACGCCTAAGGCAGGACTAGAACTCCCAGCCTCCTGGTTTGTAGCCTGGTGCCTCTGCAGCCTTCCCCCTCCCTCTTATCCCTTTTATATAAAGCCTTTTTTTAAAAAATTCATATTTATATGCCGCCCTTCTCTTGGGGACTCAGGGCGGCTTACAATTTTTGGAGCACAACCCAATGCGCTCAGCAATAGCCTTCATTCCATTGTATATGCTTGCTTATTACTAAGCAGCATTTTTTACGAAGTCAGCTTATTGCCCCCAACAATCTTGGGTCCTCAATTTACCTACCCCGAGAGGATGGAAGGCTGAGTCAACCTTGAGCCTGGTGGGATTCGAGCCTGCGCTAATTGCAGGCAGCTGGAACTAAGTGCTAGGCTATTAACAGCCTGCACCAGCAAGGCTCTTTATTTATTTTTATTTATTTATTTATTCTTTTCTTTTTCTACTCTCCATTGAAATTTGTTTTTTTCTATGTGCATGCAAATACTGTGGAAACCCTACTTCTCTGATGGCTGAGATTGAAAGGCACTCTGCACATGGTCCAAAGCAGCCCTCTCTTACATTTTTAATTGCAACCGAACCCTTAAAAGCAGTGGTTGGATTAAAAAAGTTTTACTACCGGTTCTGTGGTCATGGCTTGGTAGGCATGGTGTGGCTTGGTGGGCGTGGCAAGGGAAGGATACTGCAAAATCTCCATTCCGTCCCCACCCCACTGACCTGCTTTCCAGCTCTGTTCTCCTGTGCAAGGCAACCAAAGGAGACCCAGCTGATCAGCTGGGACTCGGGAGGCAGAGAATAGATGGGGTTGGCGGGGCAAGTCAGAGGTGGGATTGGCCGGTTCTCTGAACTACTCAAAATTTCCACAACCGGTTCTCTAGAACTGGTCAGAACCTGCTGAATACCCACCTCTGGCAAGGAGTCACAAACAAATGTTCACCCTCATTAAACGAACTAATTGCCTCCTGCAAACACCCCTCCCCTTTCACTCCTCTTTATTCCCTATAGGAGGGGCCATTCATTGTCTACCTGTGCCTTTATTCCCGAGTTGACCCTTGTTCCTTAGCTGTTCTCTTCTCCTGGCAGCTCTGTGCATGTGCACACTGGGAACAGGCTCCAGCTGTTCTTCTGCCCCACTGATGGGGGCATTTGCCGGTTCTCCGAACTACTCAAAATTTCCACGACCGGTTCTCCAGAACCAGTCAGGACCGGCTGAATACCACCTCTGCTTAAAAGTTTAGGGGTTCAGACTGAACTCATGCCAACGCAGTTCAAAATCTCACTGGGATTTGTAAGAGCGAGTGAGAGATGCAGCGATCCGAAGCGACGTTTCTGAGATGCGATTTCTTCTTCTTTGATCCCAGGAAGCCATCGGCATCATGGTCTACGTCAAGATGATTTTGGCCAAGACCAACTGCACCAGAACCAAAGAGCAAGAAGAGGCTGGCGTGGAATATTCCAGAGCCTACTTGGAGAAGGAGGGTTGCCAGCTTCCACCAAAATTCCAACAGGAGGTAACGGCTGCAAGTTTTGAATCTCGAACAATCCGCCCTGCCTAGCACAAACGATGGTCGGTTTTAAATGGGGATGGTTGAATTAAGGCTCAGCAACCCGGCTTTGCCTTTTTTGTAAATTTATGTAATTGCCCAGCTCACGAAAAAATCTCTCAGAATCTCCTTATCTGTAAGATGGATGGCATATACATTTCATAAATAATAATGACATGAGCTTCCTTAAGCAAAAACTATCTGGATTCTCCAAATAAGTGAAATCCTAACCAAACCAGCTGGGTTTTGTGCCACATTATTGATCAATCAATTTGTATCTTTCCTTTATTATTTTGACAAATAATTCAAGGCAGCGAACATAACCAACACACCTTCCCATTTTCCCCACAACAACAATCCTGCAAGGTAGGTTGGGTTGAGAAATAGTGACTGGCTTGAAGTTATCCAGCCAGCTTTCATGCCTAAGCCGAGACTAGAACTCTCAGTCTCCTGGTGATTGGTCCAAACTCACCCAGGTAGCTTTCATGCCTAAGGCGGGACTAGAACTCCCAGTCTCCTGGTGATTGGCCCAAACTCACCCAGGTAGCTTTCATGCCTAAGGCGGACTAAAACTCCCAATCTCCTGGTGATTGGCCCAAACTCACCCAGATAGCTTTCATGCCTAAGGCGGGACTAGAACTCCCAGTCTCCTGGTGATTGGCCCAAAGTCACCCAGGTAGCTTTCATGCCTAAGGCAGGACTAGAACTCCCAGTCCCCTGGTGATTGGCCCAAAGTCACCCAGGTAGTTTTCATGTTTAAGGCGGAACTAGAACTCCCAGTCTCCTGGTGATTGGCCCAAACTCACCCAGGTAGCATTCATGCCTAAGGTGGGACTAGAACTCCCAGTCTCCTGGCGATTGGCCCAGAGTCACTCAGGCAGCTTTAATGCCTAAGGCGGGACTAGAACTCACCGTCTCCTGGTGATTGGCCCAAAGTCACCCAGGTAGCTTTCATGCCTAAAATGGGACTAGATCTCACCATCTCCTAGTGATAGGTCCAAAGCCATGTAGTTAACTTTCATCCCTAAGGCAGGACTAGAACTCACAATCTCCTGCTTTCTAGCCAGACTGGCTAGACTGGCTCAATGTCACAACCTCATAGCCCTTGGTGCATTGTGCAAATTTAGCAGTTAAACCTTCCAGGGATCCAGTCGTGTAGTCTAAAGCCAGTCCAGCTCTTCTCTCTAATTTTCTGATCCAAAACTTCAGCATCAATGTCTTATCAACGCCTCCCTATTTTCTAACTCTGTTTCTTTGGTGTCTTTAGAAGCACAACTGCACCTTTGGTATCTTCATCAACATGAGAACTGAAAAGAAAGCCGTCATCAGCCAGGAATGCAGTATCATCCCTGGAATTAAACTTCCAATCTTTTGAAGGGTCTCACCTTCTGATGCTCAGCTCTGGGAGGAAAGCACCCCCCTGCCTTCCCTGATAACCGCATAATCACTTAGAAGCAACTCCCCAGCCTCCCCACTCGCCCACCCTAAGGGGAATCCACCTCACTCCCATCCCCAAATCCTCATAGCTCTTGTTCTGAAATAGGAGAATAAAATTAAATTGCACAGATCTGGCCATGTGTCGCCTCTTCTTCAATTTTTGGGTCTGGGTGACACTTGTGAGGCTGGATGAAGGATGCAGCTGGAGAACTTGGCGATGGAGAACCAATGTTTTCAGTGTTGTTGTGTGTGTGTGTGTGTGTGTGTGCTGACAAAGAGCCTGGAAGCCAAACCATACAGCACTTAGCAATAGCACTTAGACTTATATCCCGCTTCACAGTGCTTTACATCCCTCTCTGAGTGTTGTGGTTAGCCGGCATCAGGTGTGGACGGCTGAGGAGAGTAAGGACTCAGATGAGGGGCCAGGACCATCAGGGAGTGGACTGCTGCCTTCAGAGATTGTGGGGGCTGGCAGCAGCAATGAGGAGGTTCCTGAGGAGCCTGTGCCAAGTGCGCATGCATGCAGAATTGCTTGGAGGAAAGCAGTTACAACAGCACAGGCGACTCGGGAGCAAGGCTGCAAGGTGATGGCCCCTCCTTCAAGAAGATAAAAGTCAGCTGAGAAGCAAACGTTCTTTGCAGAAGGCAAAGACGTTTTGAAACTCCAGCCTCGTGGACATTCCAGTATCCTGAGTTTGTATTTCAAGATTCTTATTTTGCAAATTATTTCTTGTCTGTTGTCTTTTGGCAAGTCTCGCACAGTTTGGCAAGGCTTGTGCTTATCATAGCTAATTATTTTGTAAAAGCATTACAAGGTTTCTGTTCCTTTTGGATTGTGTTTGATTTGTCAGAAAAGGACGTGGGTCAGAACACTGAGTGGTTTACAGAGTCAGCCTCTTGCTCCCAACAATCTGGGTCCTCATTTTTTGACCTTGGAAGGGCAGAAGGAAGAGTCAACCTTGAGCTGATCAGGATCTAATGTCTGGCAATGGGCAGAGTTAGCCTGCAATACTGCATTCTAATCAGAAGGAAGGAAGATAGCAACAGCATTTAAACTTATATACCGCTTCACAGTGCATTTACAATCCTCTCTAAGCACTTTACAGAGTCTGCCTCTTGCCCCCAACAATCTGGGTCCTCATTTTACCCACCTCGGAAAGACGGAAGACTGAGTCAATCAGATGAGATTCGAACTGCCAAATTGCAGGCAGCCGGCAGGCAGCAGAAGTCGCCTGCAATACTGCACTCTTACCACTGTGCCACCGCAGCATATGATGTGCCACCGCAGCATATGATGAACCATTGTGGGAATTCTAGTCTAACAAAGTTTAGGGGTGATAGAATAGCAGGTTTTTTTAATATTTGAGGGGCTGCTACAAAGAAGTGGGGGCCAACTTATTTTCCAAAGCAAAAAGGCAAGACAAGAAACAATGGATGGAAACTAATCAAGGAGAAAAGCAAACTGGAATTCAGGAGAAACTTCCTGACAGTGAGAACAGTTAATGGCATAGCTTCCCCGCTGAAGTTGTAGGTTCTCCCTATATCCCTGCTAAATGCAGGCTATAAAATATTTGCCTCAATAATGGCAGAAACACTCAAAAGATACTTGAACTATTTTATACAGTCTGATCAAAATGGGTTTCTGCCTAAGAGGCAAATTAAAGACAACATAGCCAAAAAGGCATTAAGAATTGTTAACCTAATCCTACGTAGCTTTTTCTCTGGTAATCTCACACTACTAACTAGAGCATACAAAACATTTGCTAGACCAATACTTGAATACAGCTCACCAGTCTGAAACCCACATTACGTATCTGATATTAACACAGTAGAGAAAGTCCAGAAATATTTCACAAGAAGAGTTCTCCACTCCTCTACTCATTGCAGAATACTTTATGCCACCAGACTTGAGGTTCTAGACCTAGAAAATCTAGAACTACACTGTCTTCGATCCGATCTAAGCATAGTATATAAAATCATACATTGAAATTTACAACTATCTCTAATAGGGAGAATAGCTACAATCAAAATGAACATACTACCAAGGATATTATACTTGTTTCAGACAATTCCAATTAAATTAGGGAAAGAATACTTTGAGGACTTAAATAAAATAATATTGAAATATATATGGCAGGGAAGAAGGCAAGAATTAAATTAAAATTGTTACAGGATGCTAGAATGAGAGGAGGTTTTGGATTACTCAATTGGGAAATATACTACCAGGCAGTAACATTGATGTGGATGAAAGAATGGATTGTTTTGAGAAATATTAGATTGTTAACACTGGAAGATCGTGATTTGCAATTGGGGTGGCATGCATTTTTATGGTATAAGGAAAGTAAAGCACTGGGTATTTCAGGAGGCATTATATTCGAGATGTTTTATTGTCAACATGGGAGAAAATAAGGAAACAACATTACATGAAAATACCAGTCTGGTTATCAACAATAGAGGCATTTGCGTATCCAATTGTTTTTAAAATGGAACACATAGTTAGATATAGTGAAATACTAAATGAAAAGGGTGAACTCAAAACAAAGCAAGAATTAGATGGACAAGAGATAAAGATGAATTGGTACTCATATGTGCAAATACATTCTAGATATGATAAAAATAGTAAGACAGAAGGGTTTTAAAGAGAACTTACTGAATTAGATAAAATCTTAACAGGTACTGAGGAGAGGATGATTAAAAAATTATATGGATATTTACTTGGAGTGAAATTAGAAGAAGAACAAGTTAAAGAAACAATGATTGCTTGGGGGAAAATTTTGGATATCTGATAGATTTAGAAAAATGGCAGAAATTATGGACTCAAAACTGTAAATTAACAATGTCGACAGCATATAAAGAGAATTTTATAAGATGTTTTACAGGTGGCATCCCCCAGCAAGAATAGCAAGAATGTTCAAGGATAAATTGGCGAAATGTTGGAAATGTCATCAGATATCTGGATCATATTACCATATGTGGTGGACATGTGTGGAAGCCAAAACATACTGGTCTAAAATTCACACATGGCTGGAAAAAAATGACAAAACAGCATATAGACTTGAAACCAGAGATACTTTTATGGAGTATCTTACCTGAAGGATACAATAGAGAATTGACATATTTGAATATTAATGTTTTAACTGCAGCTAGAATTGTATTTGCTGATTTGATGGTAATAGTTCAAAAAAAGGGGGTGCCCAGGATGAGATGGATCTTTGAGGATGTTTTGAACTTTCTTAAGGCAGCGGGGAGCTATAAAGCTCTTCCAAAGAGGGGAGAGGGCAACCCATGATCCTCTGGGCAATGATATTAACCCTCTGGAGTGCTGTCCTATCTGCCATGGTGCAATTGCCAAACCCTACACAGGTGCAGTTAAGATACTCTCTATGGTGCAGCAGTAGAAGGTCACCAGCAGTTTTTCATCCAGTTGTTGTTTCCTGAGAAGTCTCAGGTAGTATAATATAAGGAAGGAAAGGAGGGAGGGGAGGAAGGAAGGAAGGAAGGAAGGAAGGAAGGAAGGAAGGAAGGAAGGAAGGAAGGAAGAAAAAGGGAGGGGAGGGAATGAAGAAGGAAGGAAAAGAGGGAGGGGAAGGAGAAAGAGAGAGAGGGGAGGAAGCAGGGAGGAAGGGAAGAAGGAAGGAAGGAAGGAAGGAAGGAAGGAAGGAAGGAAGGAAGGAAGGAAGGAAGGAAGGAAGAAAATACAGTTCTCAACCTGAAGACCAACCAAGCAACCCAGGATACCTGCTTCGTAAGAAAAAAAACATGAACTTGAACACAAAGCACAATCAGGCATATTATCTTTGGACACCTTTCATCTTTCCTTCAACTCAGATCCAGTGGGCTGCTCAATGACCCGCACCGAAGGGCAGTGACATTTCGCATCTGAAACCACCAAAAAAGCCAGGTTGACGTTGGCTCCAGCCAAGCCCTTCACAATCCCCCTGACATTTTCTTTGGACCGTGGCTTGCTTAGACATCGGGCATCTTTCGCTGGACCCAAAATAATGCCCTTTGCCAAACTCTGGCTGATAAAAATCCCAATGAATGGTGTCACTTCTTCATTGTTCAGAATATATTGTGTATTGTTCTAGAAGAAGGAAATATAAGGTGGGAGAAATGGTCTCCAGGGAGGGGGGATTGCACTGTAATATTTGTAATTTTCCCCCTTTTTTGTATTTAGATGTGTATGTATGATGTTTGTATTCTTTGTATTCAAAATTTTAAAAAATATTATTTAAAAGAAAAGAATATTTATTGGGATTTAATATGGAAGAAGAAATTGTAAGGGGTTCCATGATAGCATGGTCTTGAAACTTCTGATATAATATTGAATTAGATGAATGGGAGAAATTATGGACCAGGAATTACAAATTAAAGACCTCTACGGCCTACAAAGAAAATTTGTAGAAAAGAAAAGAAAAGAAATAGGGCATCTTTCCCTGGACCGAAATAATGCCCTTTGCCAAACTCTGTCCGATAAAAATCCCAATGAATGATGCCTCTCCTTCATTGTTCAGAATATATTGTGTATCTTTTAGTTGTTCTAGAACAGGGGTCTTCAATCTCAATAGCTTTAAGACTTGTGGATATCAACTCCCAGAATTCCTCCTCCTCCAGTCATGTTAGCTCAGGAATTCTGGGAGTTGAAGTCCACAAGTCTTGCCAAGTTTGAAGACCCTTGTGATAGATGACAGATGATAGATAGACAGACAGACAGACAGACAGACAGATTAGATAGATGATAGATTGATAGTTAAATAGGTAGGTAGGTACAGAGAGAGAGAGATGATAAATAAATAGGTGATAGATCAGGGGTCTTCAACCTTGACAGCTTTAAGGCTTGTGGACTTCAACTTCCAGAATTCCTCTTCCAATCATGTTAGCTCAGGAATTCTGGGAGTTGAAGTCCACAAGTCTTAAACTTGCCAAGTTTGAAGACCCTTGTGATAGATAGATAGATAGATAGATAGATAGATAGATAGATGATAGATAGATTGATAGTTAAATAGGTAGGTAGGTAGGTAGGTAGGAGAGAGAGAGAGATGATAAATTGATAGGTGATAGAGCAGGGGTCTTCAACCTTGACAGCTTTAAGGCTTGTGGACTTCAACTCCCAGAATTCCTTCTCCTCCAGTCATGTTAGCTCAGGAATTCCGGGAGTTGAAGTCCACAAGTCTGAAGACCCTTGTTCTTGCCAAGTCTGAAGACGCTTGTTCTAGAAGAAGGAAATACAAGGGGGGAAGAATGGTCTCCAGGGAGAGGGGCGTGCACTATAACATTTTTAATTTTTCCCTTTTTTGTATTTAGATGTATATGTATGATGTTTGTATTCTTTGTATTCAAAATTTTAAAAGAATATTATTTAAAAAGAAAAGAAATAGGACATCTTTCGTTGGACCAAAATAACGCCCTTTGCCAAACCCTGGCTGATAAAAATCCCAATGAATGGTGTCTCTTCTACATTGTTCAGAAATCTATCCGTGCCACTGACCTGTGCTTAATTTCTCTTGACTTCAAAGACTTGGCTTTATTTCTGGGGGAGCCTGAGGCACGAGGAGATGGGAGCCAAGAAGGACTGTGCCAAGTAACCACCACAGAAGTGTACAAAGTGGCTTTGTCAGCACGTGGCTGGAGACGTGGCATCGCAATCTGGAGCAGTTTCCCTCGAGTTTGCCAACTTTTAAGATGTGTGGACTACAATTCCCATGTTGGCTGGGGAATTCTGGTTGAGTTGAGTCTGTCCATCTTAAAGTGGCTGAGCTTGAGCTGGACAGGGTCCTGCTGAAAACCAAAATCAGCCAGGCTGGATTCCTCTAATGGGGGTCTTCCTGTGTGGTGGGATTAGAAGTCCAGGGATGGGCTTTTTGTGGCTGACTCACTGCCCTGGTTGGTGTGATCTCACATACTTAAGAGTGCACGATGTTAACAGAGTCAGAAGGGACCTTGGAGGTCTTCTAGTCTAACCCCCTGCTCAAGCAGGAAACCTTATAAATCAGTGGTGGCTAGCCTTTTTGGGCTCCTGTGCCAAAAATTGTGCTCGTGCTCACGTGCCAGTACCCAGAAGGCAATGCGCACGCCCCCTACGCATGCACTGTGCCTCACAGCTGATTTTTTGGCTGGTTTGAGGTCTTTTTCAGCCTCCCTGAGGCTTGAGGAAGGCTTCTGCAGGCTTCTGCAGGCTGAAAACTAGCCCCGTTTCATCACTTCTGGTATTTTCAGAAAAAACAGGAAGTGATGAAACGGGGCTACTTTTCGGCCTGCAAAGCCTGCAGAAGCCTTCCTCAAGCCTTTGGGAGGCCGTAAAAGGCCTGAAACCAGCCGAAAATCAGCTGTGAGGCGTGCACATGCACAGTGTGGTAAGTTTGCCTGCAGCTTGCGTGCTGGCACACATGACTCTGTGTGCCACCTGTGGCACGCGTGCCATAGGTTCACCATCACGGCCCTAGGCCATTCCAGACAAAGTCTGTCCAATCTCTTCTCAAAAGCCTCCAGTGATGAAGCATCCACAACTTCTGGTGGCAAGTTGTCCCACTGGTTCGTTGTTCTAACTGCCAGGAAATTTCTCCTTAATTCCGGGCTGCTTCTCTCCTTGGTTAGTTTCCATCCATTGTTTCTTGTCCTGCCTTCTGGTGCTTTGGAGAAGCAGTTAACTCCACTCTTCTATGTGGAAGCCCCTCAAATATTGGGACACTGCTCTCATGTCCCCCTGGTCCTTCTCTTCATTAGACTAGCCATGCCCAGTTCCTGCAACTGTTCTTTGTATGTTTTAGCCTCCAGTCCCCTAATCCTCTTGGTTGTTCTTCTCTGCACTCTTTCCAGAGTCTCAACATCTTTCAAGAGTTGTCTTTTCTAGAGTACAACATTAGGAAAAAGTTCCTTTTTCTCTGTCTGAAGAAGGACCTGAAACTTTGCCTTTTGGGGAACCTCAGGGATACTGGTTAAACTAAGACGCTGACATAAAAACATCTTTCAAATTGCAGAAGAAATTACAACGTTCAAATTTAAATTCAGATCATGCATCCCTTTGCTTCTATCAGAAAGAGAATATTTGTAGCTCAGGATTGATCTGTGGGATACTTGCTGCTCTCTGAGGATGGTTGTTTTCTTGAAGATGTTTCATTACCCAACTAGGGAACATCTTTAGCACTAGAAGGAAATGGGGTTTATGGAGAGGAGGAAGAGGAAGAAAAAGACTCTGGGGACTTGGTCCTTTCTGAGCTTGGTGGTTTTCTATTTTGGTAACAAATTGTCTGCAAGAAAACAACCAAGCTAAGAAAGTACTAAGGACTCCACCGTTCTATAAAGAAACCATGACAAGTTTTCAGTCAACCTTGCAATGCCACCTAAGCGTGGCATGATGCACAACGTGATAGTGAGATCGTGCAATAGATCATACCTAAACCAGCCTGCCAAGGGTGAGCTTCCAAGCTAAACATCAATCATACCTCTGTGTGTGTGTGTGTGTGTGTGTGTGTGTGTGCTTCTGAATACACCTGTCCTCACTTGCAAAAAAATAAATTTGCCTGAAATTCTTCCCAGATGCTGGAGGACATCGATTGCCTAAGCAGAATGATATATAATGTCAGAAAGGCTTAACCTCACTTTGAAAGTCAAACTCAACCTCCACCAGGGAGTCAGAAGAAATGTTTGAAGAAGAGGGGAACATCTGGGCAAGGTTGTTCTGCTTGACCAACTCTTCTCGTTGGCTCAAGCTTAGCCGAAGAGACCCAACCTCAAGAGGATGGCCTTCTTCTGGATTTGAGGTAGAGCTTTCTGGAGGGTTGGGCTTCCTCAGAGGTTATATATCAATGCCCTTCCCTCCTGCAGCCTACGGTTCCGACCTTTGTTGCATCTCCTGGCCATCATGAGAAGTTCCCTGGTGGGTCTTCAGCTGCTCCTGGCCTTTGTGCTGGTCAGGGGGACCTCGGTGGCGGAGGAAAACAAGGAATGTTGTGGGCCAGGAGTGCCTCCAGAGAAGAGTTGCTGCCCTAAAAACAACTCCACTTCGCAAGAACCGGAAAAAGTGGAGGAGGAGCCAGTGGTCCCAGCGGAACTGAATTCGGAAGGACCAGCAAAGCTGAGTGGAAAAATGCTGGTCCCAACAGAATCAAATTCGGAAGAACTGGAGGAAAGAGAGAGGGCGTATCGTGAAAGGATGCAGAAGAACAACAGAAGCCCCTATGAAGCCATGTTCTTGAAGGAACAGGCCCTGGCTTACTTCAACAAACGCAGCACTGACGCATTCTACAGACCCATAGAAGATATAAACATCAAAGTAAAGGTAATTCAAGGGGTAGCCCTTGGAAAAGGGGTGCAGGTGGGGTGGTGGATTATTCCAGCGGTCGGCAACCCGCAGCTCCGGAGGCACATGTGGCTCTTTCACTCCTCTGCTACAGCTCCCTGTCTCAAAATATGCATCGCAACCGCCAATGTGCGACACTTGCCAGCACGCAATTCATTGAGCTTTTCAACACACACACACATACCCCGGGAGGCTAACCATGGATAAATCCAAGAAAAGAAAAGTTTCAGACACAGAATCTTTAATTCAACTTTATATGCTAGTTTTGGGGCTGCTCAGGAAATAGTCAGGCACAAGAAGGTTTTGTGGCTCCCGGTGTTTTCTTTTCTGTAGGAATTGAAATTGTTTCTTTAAGGTTGCTGACCACCCAGATTATGCAATCCATAGAGGAGTTTGGCTACCCCTGACCCATCCCAAACTAGCAACTAGCCTATATATTTTATTTATTTATTTATTTATTTATGAGATTTATATGCCGCCCTATCTCCCTGAGGACTCAGGGTGGCTTACAATACTAAAAACAGAAGAATACAAATATTAAAAAACTATTAAACCAAAAATCTCATAAACCATTAAATTTAAAACTACAGCTAAAAACCCTCCCCCCCCCGCATCAGTCCGGGTAGGTGAGTTGGAACAGCCATGTTTTTAGGCCACGGCGGAAAGATTGGAGGTCAGGGGCCACCCAAAGCTCATGGGGCAGCTGGTTCCAAAGGGTGGGTGCTCCCACAGAGAAGGCCCTACCCTGGGAGCCGCCAGCCGACATTGCCTGGCTGACGGCACCCTGAGGAGGCCCCTGCGGTGGGAGCGACGGGACGCCGGAAACCGTTATTGGCAGCAGGGTCTCCTGCAAATACCCCGGTCCAATGCCAAGAAGGGCTTTATAGGTCAACACCAGCTGTCTGTCATTTGCCCGCTCCCACTCCAAAAATGATCCCCGAGAACATCTCCTTCTGGACCAGCCCCAACTTCTAGTGGCCAGCTGTTCCACTGGTTCTCACCGTTAGGAAATTCCTCCTTAGTTCTAGATGGTGTTTCACCTTGGTTAGTTTCCATCCCTTGCTTCACTTGTCCTGCCCTTCTGGTGTTTTGGAAAATTGGCGTGCAACCAATTTTAAGGTAGAATAAAGAGGTTCAGCCTCTCCACCGTAGCTGGGAGGCACCAACCCTGAAACGCCAAAACTTCGGGAAATCTTTGTACAATTCCCTCACTTACCTGCATGCCATTGGAGAAGGAGTCACTGTTTGGCTTATCATCCAAGAAGCTTCCTCAGCTCTGACAGGAGAGTGGGGAAGGGAAGGATTTATATTCCTTGCAGGCAGCTGGTCATTTGCATCCTTTTAGAGAGTCATTGAGGCCACTTGGAGGTTTATCTGTGTCCTCAGATAAATGTCTTTTGAAGACATTTCGCTTCTCATCCAAGAAGCTTCCTCAGCTCTGACAGGAGAGTGGGGAATGAAAGGATTTATATTCCTTGCAGACAGCTGGTCATTTGCATCCTTTTAGAGGGTCGTCGAGGCCACTGGGAGGTTTATCTGTGTCCTCAGGGTCACTTGAGTGGTGCAAATGCTTCCTGCAGCCTGCAATTTTTACCTCTGGAAATCCATTCCACACCATTCAAAGAGTGTTTGTTAGAGATAGTGTGGTTGTTTTTGCAGAGGACACAATTTTTGAGAGATGTGGGTTTAAACGTTCAATAGGACATTGGGACATTAAGGATAAAAAGGTCAGGACTGGAAAACAGGAAGGGTCTGCGATTCTGATAAGCATCTCAGCTTGGGCAAGCAGATTAGTTAACAGTTTTAACCACTCAGTCTAGTAGCACATGGTAGAGAAATGAACCGCTTGCCTCAATTTATTATGTTTATGCTGCAAGGAAACCAGAAATATAGATTAAGAATTTTTTTTAAAAAAGGGGACAAAAGGTAGTCTGGAAAAAGGGGAACTGGGCAAAAGGTGGGGAAACAGATTAAGCATGGGGGGAAATTCATGGAAAAACAGAAGTTCTGGGAATATTGCAACCCTGTGGTCTTGGTCAAAGGGGCTACAAGGGAGGGGTTGTGATTTGGGTGGAGGGAATAAAAACCTGGAGAAATGTGTGCCCACATAGCTGGCCACCTCTGCAAGAACATATTTTATAATATAGCAAGAGCAAGAGCCCTTAGACTTATATACCGCTTCACAGGGCTTTACAGCCCTCTCTAAGTGGGTTTTTTTGTTTTTGTTTTTAATTCATATTTATATGCCGCCCTTCTCCGGAGACTCAGGGCGGCTTACAATTTTTGGAGTGCAACCCAATGCGCTCAGCAATAGCCTTCCTTCCATTGTATATGCCTGCTTATTACTAAGCGGCATTTTTACAAAGTCAGCTTATTGCCCCCAACAATCTTGGGTCCTCACTTTACCTACCCCGAGAGGATGGAAGGCTGAGTCAACCTTGAGCCTGGTGGGATTCGAGCCTGCAATAATTACAGGCAGCTGGAGCTAAGTGCTAGGCTATTAACAGCCTGCACCACCAAGGCTCTTTACAGAGTCAGCCTCTTGCCCCCAACAATCTGGGTCCTCATTTTACCCACCTCAGAAGGATGAGTCCCCCTTGAGCCTGGTGAGAATCAAACTCCTAACTGTGGAAAGAGTTTGCTTGCAATTCTGTATTCTAACCACTGGGACGGAAGGAGGGGGGGAAGAAAGAGAGAGGTAAAAGGGAAGGGGAAGGGGAAGAAAAGGAGGGAAGGGGAGATGGAGGAAAGAAAGAGAGGAAGGAAGGGGAAGGAAGGAATAGGAAGGAAGGAAGGAAGGAAGAAGGAAGGAAGGAAGGAAGGAAGGAAGGAAAGAAAGAAAGAAAGAAAGAAGGAAAGAAAGAGGAAAGAAAGAGAAGAAAACAGAAGGAAGGGGAAGAAGGAAAGGAAGGATGGATGGAGGAAGGAAAGAAAGGAAAGAAAGAAAGAAAGAAAAGAAAGAAAGAAAGAAAGAAAGAAAGACAGGCAGACAGACGTAAAGGGGAAGGGGAAGAGAAGAAGGAAAGAAAAAAAGGGGAAGTGATGGGGATGGGAGGGAGGAAGGAAAGAAAGAGAAAGAAAGAAAGAAAGAAAGAAAGAAAGAAAGAAAGAAAGAAAGAAAGAAAGAAAGACAGGCAGACAGACGTAAAGGGGAAGGGAAGGGGAAGAAGGAAAGAAAAGGGGAAGTGAAGGGGATAGATGGGAGGGAGGAAGAAAGGAAGGGAGCAAAGAAGGAAGGAAGGAATAGCACTTAGACTTATATACCGCTTTATAGCCCTCTCTAAGCGGTTTACAGAGTCAGCCTCTTGCCCCCAACCATCTGGCTCCTCATTTATCCGACCTCGGAAGGACAGAAGGCTGAGTCAACCTGGAGCCTGGTGATATTCGAACTGCCAAATTGCAGGCAGCCGGCAGTCCGCAGAAGTTGCCTGAGGTACTGCACTCTAACCATTGCACCACCGCGGCTCAGTGCTTGCTGCTTCACTTCATGACTGCTGAGTCTGTTTCTCTCAGTCTGGAGACCCGTGTTCTCCAGCTGCGTGATCATTCTTTGCCTGAGGTAGTCTGAGGATTCCTCCATTGGGCAGCAGTGGGGTGGTGTAGATGACCTCCAGGGTCCCTAGAATTCAGGAGAGAAGCAACCTAGAACTAAGGAGAAATTTGCTGACCGTGAGAACAATTCACCAGCGGACTGGTTGCCCTCCGGAAGCTGTGGGTGCTCCAGTGCTGGAGGCTTTCAAGATGAGATTGTCTGAAATGGTAGAAGGTCTCCTGCTTGAGCAGGGGGTGGGACTAGAAGACCTCTGAGGTCCCTTCTAACTCTGTCATTCCTCTTCCAGCGCGCCACTGGCACCATCCTGGCTTTCACGCAGTTTTTGGTGAACACCAACTGTACCAAAGAAGAAGGGAAAAAATTTTCAACCCCATGGTATCATCTCGAGTCCAGCGCAGAAACGGTTCCTTGCGTGGCCTTGCAAAAGCCCGAGCAGAAGGTAAGATTTGCAGCCCACATCTGGGTTGTGCATTGCCAAGCTTGTCCATCTAGGTACTCTGTCGTCAGGGGTGGTATTCAGCCGGTTCACACCGGTTCGAGGGAACCGGTAGCAAGGATTTGGAGTGGGTTACTGAACTGATAGTAAGTTCTGGCTGGCCATGCCCCCGACCCGATCGCCTGGTCACCACTGGCTCGCTTGTCCTGCCCACCCGATGCTCGCTCACACCCCCTGGACCCTAAGGAGCCCAGGCAGGCAGGAGAGGAGTGGCTGGCAGGGGAGGGCTGAGTAGAGGCCAGTGAGGTACCCCTCGACATGAGTGACATCGAGTTGTCCACGCTCACCTAGTCACATGACTACCTAGCCACACCCACTCAGCCAGGCATTAGGCAGATCATATTTGTGGTCCGCGGGATTTGAAATTATGAATTTAGTGGTCCCTGAGGTCCGAAAGGTTGGGGAACCCCGTTCCAGAGCATTACCGCAGGCCAGATCTAAGCACCCCACGGGCCAAATCCAGCCCACGGGCCTTGAGTTTGGTACCCCCCTGTTCTAACTCATTTCCCCCTTTCCTCTACTATCTTCCCAAATTTCCAGAAATTGAAATGTAGAGTTTACATGTTTCTCGAAACCTGGAGCAGACATTCCACCGTGATAAGGCAGGACTGCGAGCCGGTGATGTTTTGGGATGGTTCCGAGATCGACGACACATTGGAGCTCGATCACTTGCTGAATTTTCCGCACAGTCACTTCGGTCCTTCCTTCTGATGTCTCCCGCTTGCGTTCACTCATTGCCTGGTAATCGCTTTAGATGCAAAAGCCTCAAAAAATGGAATTTAGCGCAGCTTCCGCCAAGGATTCCCCTGTAGTTCTCTGCCCCTTCCTCCCGAAATAGTTGTGAAGATTAAATTGCATAAACGATGCCGTGTTGTCGAACTGTGGTCAGTTCTTCCTTGTGAAGGCCTGAGCTGCTTTGAATGCCTCGGCGGGTGAAAATCAAGGGAGGGGCTTTGCCTTTGAATGCAGGGGGGGGAGGGAACATTTACAGGGAGTCCTCGAGATGCAACCGGTCATTTAGTGACCATTTAAAGTTATGATCGACCTGAAGAAAAAGTACTCACAACCCATTCCTAAGTTCCAACAACTGCTCTCCCCCTGCCCCCCGAGTTATGTGGCTGCATTTTGCCCACTAGACAACTAGACACATTTAACAGAAGAGCAGAGCTGGAAGGGGCCTTGGAGGTCATCTAGTCCAACCCCTTAACTCAAGCAGGAAACCTTGTACTTTTCCAGACAAATGGCTGTCCACTCTCTTCTTAAAAACAACCAGTGATGGAGCACCCACAACTTCTGAAGGCAACTTCTGTTCCACTGGTTAATTGTCCTCCCTGTTAGAAGTTTCTCCTTAATTCCAGGTTGTTCTCTCCTTGATTAGTTTCCATCCCTTGTTCTTGTCCTGCTTTCTGGTGCTTTGGATAATAAGTTGACCCCTCTTCTTTGGGGCAGCCCCTCAAATGCTGGATTACTGCTATCATGATACCCCTGGCCCTATTCTTCCCTAGACTATACATAAAGGTAAAAGTTCCCCTCACACATCCGTGCTAGTCATTTCTGACTCTAGGGGGCGCTGCTCCTCTCCGTTGCAAAGCCGAAGAGCCAGCGCTGTCCGAAGACGTCTCCGTGGTCATGTGGCCGGCAGGACTAAACACCGAAGGCGCACGGAACCCACCAAAGGGGCTCCCTATTTTTCTACTTGCATTTTTTTTTTACATGTTTTCGTAACTGCTAGGTTGGCAGAAGCTGAAACAAGGAACGGGAGCTCACTCTGTGACGCGGCGCTGGGGATTCGAACTACCGACCTTTCTAATCAACAAACTCTGCGTCTTAGCTCCTGAGCCACCACGTCCCTTTTCACTAGACAACCCCAATTCCTGCAACCGTTCTTCGTATGTTTTAGCCTCCAGCCCCCTAATCATTTTTATTGCTCTTTTCTGCACTCTTTCCAGAGTCTCAACATCTTCTTTGGATCTTGGCAACCAGAATCGGATGCAGCATTCAAAGTGGTACTTAAAATACTGATGTAAACATTTAAATACTTCCATCAACATTCAACATATTTATGTAAATATTTACATAAAATCATAAATTACATAAATAAATCCTTACCTACGGGTAGTCCTCGACTTACAACAGTTCATTTAGTGACCATTCAATGTTACAACAGTTGTAACGTGATCATGGTCGGTCGTAAGTGTGAAAAGTGTGGAAAACAGTCATAAGTCCCTTTTTTCAGCGCCGTTGTATCTTCAAATGATCACAAAGGGTCATAAGTCGAGAATTACATGAAACCTCAGAAAATAAACACCTGAAAAATTGGCAGGATGTAACCAATGTAAGGGACGCGGTGGCTCAGTGGCTAAGATGCTGAGCTTGTTGATCAGAAAGGTTGGCAGTTTGGCAGTTCGAATCCCTAGCGCCGCGTCACGGAGGGAGCTCCTGTTCCTTGTCCCAGCTTCTGCCAGCTTAGCAGTTTGAAAGCTCGTAAAAAAAATGCAAGCAGGAAAATAGGGACCACTTTGGTGGGAAGGGAACAGCGCTCCGTGCACCCTCAGCGTTTAGTCCTGCCGGCCACATGGCCACGGAGACGTCTTTGGACAGCGCTGGCTCTTTGGCCTTGCAACAGAGAGGAGCAGCACCCCTTAGAGCCAGAAATGACTGGCACGTAGGTGCGAGGCGAACTTTACCTTTAACGGAGTTCAGTTAGTGCTACTCGGTTCTTGCCTGACATCACAAAGAAATCGCAGAGCCTAGGTTAAACCCAAGGTCACAATCACAATCTGCTGCTCAATTGTTGCCCAAGAAGCCTTACGGATGGATCCGTGAAGGGAAGCTACTTTTAAAAAGAGATTCTACCTGCAATACGATCCCAAAGCCACCTAAGCCTACCTTGCAGACTGTTTTGTATTGCTCCGTGCGAAGCCCGAGTGTTGTGGCCCGCCAGCGGCCAGGGGAGCTGGCAGCAGACATGGACAGTGAAAAGGTAGGGGAGGAACATGGGTCAGTCCTGGAGTCTGGGGGAGGCTCTGACGAGGGTTCTGCGTCGGAGGCAGAGATGGGGCCAGGGCTGTCTGACAGTTATCATCTCCCTTCAGAGTCAGAGATCAGTGAGGCAGAAGAACAGCTGGAGCCTGTTCCCAATGTGTGCATGCACAGAGCTGTCAGGAGAAGGGAACAGCTAAGGAACAAGGGTCAACTTGGGAGTAAAGGCTCAGGTGGACGGTGAATGGCCCCTCCCATAGGGAATAAAGATGAGGGATGTTGGCGGGAGACAATTAGTTCATTTAATGAGGGTGAAGATTTGTTCATGACTCCTTGCCAGAGGTGATATTCAGCCAGTTCTGACCAGTTCTGGAGAACCCGTAGCGGAAATTCTGAGTAGTTCGGAGAGCTGGCAAATCTCACCTCAGCCCCCATCTCTTCTCTGCCTCCTGAGTCCCAGCTGATTGGCTGGGTCTTCTTTTGTTGCCCTGCACAGGAGAACGGAGCTGGAAAGCAGGTTAGTGGGGTGGGGAGGGAATGGGGATTTTGCAGTAACCTTCCCCCGCCATGCACCAAGCCACGCCCACCAAGCCATGCCCACCAAACCACACCCACCAAGCCATGCCCACAGAACCAGTAGTAACAAAATTTGAATCCCACCACTGCTCCTTGCCAAGTATTGTCTGCTACAGCGTGGCGTTTGGAAGCTATTGGCCTGGCAACTCTGCAAGCCTGATAAAGGTCTGTGATTGTAAATCACTCTTGAAAGTCCGTCTGCCGGGACTTTGCTGGATGTGAATGGGAGGGATTCACATTAGCCTGAATAAAAGGCTTTTCTGTCGGGACGAGGGGTCTGCTTCGTGATTTTGGGAAGCCTGGGTCAGGACACCGAGAGAATCGCGTCCAACGCTCAGAAAAAGTTTATAAAGTGCGAAGCTTTTATTTCTTCCAAAGACGTAAAGCTGGCTTGTCTCAATCGAGGCCTCCCCAGGGAGCCACGATGAGGCCGGGTCATTCGGCCACGGGTTCAAGGAAGGAGGCCGCGTTTTCCACCGCTTGGATAACCACCGTCAGGTGTTTATGGACCTGGTCCCACTCGTCCTGGTCTTTGGCCGCAGCCACG
>SOZL01000472.1:0-16382 GCA_009733165.1 Naja naja | reverse complement strand
AAATCGCATCTGCATGCGATTCAAGTCGGCATGCATGGCAAAGCAAGCAAGCAATGCTTCCTAACTGGGTTAAATAGATATTCTCCCCCCTGCCCCCCAAAAAAACATGGGGAGGAGGAAGGTGGGATAAAATGGGTGGGAGTCTTCTTGGGGTGGTCCTGAGCCCTCCTTTTTTTTCCATTGGAAGCCCCTCTGGCCCAGGGAAGGGCTCTTTCCCTTCTCCACTTCTTTCCCATGCTGCTTTTTTGGAAAGCTTCTCTAGCAGGAACTGCAACTCCCAGCCTCCTTGGAAGCCATTTCAGGGCTGACGCAGCCAGGTGGTGCATGCTGGGAAATGTAGGCGGTCTCCCCCCCTTTGCCCAAAAGCCAGCCTGGGCAGGGCTTTGAAAGAGCCCGGTTGCATCTTGGGAAGGGTAGTTCTTGGCTGCCACCTCTCTGGTACCATGGTGCATCTTGGGAAGGGTAGTTCTTCTCACACACCCTCCTCCCTCCTCCCCCCAGCTGAGCATTACAGCTGGCGTGGAAGCTGTATTGGGATTATTAGCGGCTTGCTTGCCCCCTCCCAAAGAACCTTACATGTTGCTAAACCAGGCTTGTTTCCCAGAACGTAGCTTAAACCTTCTATGTCTTCTATGGAGCAGATGGCGAGCAACCCATCTTGCAACTCCTTGGTTATTTCTACTGGTTGGTTTAATCCCAGTTAAATATTGGGGAGTTCAATGCTCACTGGAGCTGGCAAATCGGGGCTGCCAATAAACCTTAGATACATCGGGAGTTGTTTTTTAAGCCTTGGTTTGTGGGCTGCTGGCTTTGAAATCATGGTAATCCAGATGTTATCAAAATTTACTGGAAATTGGGGAAAAAAGTTTATTCAACTCCCAGAATTCCCCATTCAACCATGCCTGTTGTTATTTTTTCCCTCCTACTTTCTGGAGAGATTGCAGAGGAAGGGATGACAAGAGATTAAGCAGGCATAGAGTGTGGAAGTCTTAGCGAAGCTGGCTGGGGAATTCTGGGAGTTGGGAGTCCACCAGGCTTAAAGTTGCCAAGGTTGGAAGTGCCTGCTTTATTACAACTCGCAACTGGACCCAGCAGCCGTTTTTGTTTTGTGTTGTTTTGTGTCTGCTGTTCGTATGAAACCATACAAGGATTTTAAAAGGGATGCAAAAATTAGTGCCAATGAATTAGCAGGACATGGGAGGGGAATAACGTAGGATTGTCTTTGCAAACCTCGCCGCTTCTGCGTCCATTTTTAAAAGTCCTATTCACCTCGCTGAAATGAAATAACTTGTGGAGTTGCAGAGCAACAACAGTCGTGATGCAAGAGAAGCGAAAGGGAAGCCCAACAAAATTTGGGCAGAGGTTCTCCAGACACATTACATCAGAAGGGGCCACGGTAGAAAGTGGAAGAGTTGTGGAGGGAGGACCAAACCTATGCACTCATAGAACGTAAATTGGGGAAAAAAACCCTCTCAAAATAAAAGCAACGCATGAAGGGGCTGTATTTTTTTTAAATTTTTTTCCAAATTTTGTTCTATTGTAGTTTACTAATTTATTTGATGTTTTTGTTAGTTTTTATTGTTTTTCATTTTTATTCTTTTGTTTTAAATATGGTTTTACATTGTGCAAGCTGCCTCGGGTCGCCATGGGCGAATAGGCGGCAATATAAAGTAAATAAATAAATAAATATAGATAGTCTGGCGGGTGGGGGCCATAAAATCCGTATTCAGGAGCTTCAAAGAACAAATTTAAGATGTCAAGACCTTCTCCAAGGTGATGATTAGTGCTTTATAAATTGTAAGGCATAGGGCACATGGCTAAAAGCATATAATACTATGGCATGCGTAGGATGGAAGGATGTGATCGGTTTTGCAAGTGGGGAGGAACTGAAGTGATGTGTGAGTTGCAGGTTGAGTTTTGAAATAACGTTGCTTCTCGAGATCCTATTTATTAATATCTTTTAACGACCCAATAATCCCTCACGGGACAGAATCTGGGCAACTGAATGGAGCTAGCAGAGTGTTTACTGGCTGGATGCCCTTCCTATCACCAGGGTGGAGTTATATTCGGCAGATATATCCTCATTGTGCCCAGAGAGAGAGAGAGCAAAATGTCGGCCTCTACCTGGGATCGAACTCACAGCCTCCTGATTGTGAGGCGAAAGCAACACCTCTAGGCCACCGCAGCCACTCTTTTCCATTCCACAATGGACCCCCCCCAAATTTGAATGGCAACTGAATGGAGCTGAGGGTTTTACTGGCCGGATGCCTTTCCTGTCGCCAGGGCTTTGAGCATATAATGCAGATATTATCCTCATTGTGCCCAGAGAGAGAAATATCTGCCTCTCCCTAGGATCGAACTCACAGCCTCCTGATTATGAGGTGAGAGCTCCACTCTACACCACTCCAGTTTTATGTGTTAATATCTAGGCCATTTATCCAATTAAGCGCAGCGTTTGTTCGTGGGGGGGAAATCTGCTTTTTCTCCCCATTGTCCTCAACTTAGGACCCAAATGGAGCCCAAGATTTCTGCAGTTGTTCAGGGAGCATTGAACCCATTTGCTTAATTCTAGCCATTAATAAGCAAGTCGCAGCAATTGTTAAGTTGGTGGCACGGCTGTAAAGAAACGCAAAAGGGGGATCGTGACCCTGGGATGTTGTGACTGTCAAGGGGGCCAGAGTCAGTGGCTAAGTGTCTGAATTTTGACTCCCAGACTGAGGATTGCAACCATCATAAAAAGGAGTCGGTTGCCAAATGCTTAAATTTTGAACCTGTGAGGATGGGGATACTTTTTTTTTTTTAAACAAGTTTTATTCAATTTTTAACGGTTCAATTAAGGCTCTTTTCAGTAGACAGCATATTCCTGGGTCATCACTTTTACATGCAAATATGACAATAGTTCTATATTCATTTTTAACATTTAACTTCCTATTTTATCCCATTTTTACTTCCATTCCATTTTTGGCAAACAAGGGCCAAACAAATTAGTCCTAGTCTCAAATCTTAATCTCACTCTGTATAACCCCCCATTTCATTTCAAATTAGTTGTAAATATTTTTTATACATCTTAAAAATAACAATATGTTTGCCCGTCATATAGAAAATAAAGTTTATCCATATCTATCCTTTAACTATCTCACATTGTTAATACTCTTTTATCATTTACATATTTTTATCCGTCAGATTTGCCCTTTCATCACATATTCTCTCCATAATTCTAAATCAATACAAGCTTTAACACAAAAAAGAATAAAAGAAAACCTAGACTTGCCCCCTTTACTACTTTGAAAGTGACACCTCAGTGGTTAACATAGTAACATAATAATAATCATTCCCTTTAAAGCAAAAGATAGAATAAAAGAAAAAAGAGAAAAGAAAAGCTACATAACATTATATCTCTTTTCAATCGGGTTCTGCAACACATATCCCCCCTAAAGTTTATTTATAGTTCCAAAATAATAGTAAAGAATAACTAACCTTGGTTACTGACAAATCTCATTTTTAAACATCTTCAAAAATCATTTCAGTTAATTCAATTTATCTAATCAACATTTACCTTTTATAAATAAAAAGTAAAAGTGTAATCTTGATCTAATAAAAATTGTCAGTAGCCCCCTCTATTGTTTTACAGTTTTATCATTGCAATATATTCTTATCACCCCTCTTCTCCATGCAGAACCCCTTCTTAATACATTAGCCATTATCTCTATGTAAACGAGTTTCTTTCTTCGTTATATAATTCCCATATTTCTCTCTCTTCTGCTCTTGTTTCTTGTTCCCTCTCCTCCCTTTTATCCTGCTATATCCCTTCTCCATCCAATTTGAATCCCTCTCTCTCACTTTGCCTTTCTGCTGCCTTTTCTTCTGGACCTTTCTAGCATGCCTAATTTCATAAATGTTCCCTTTTAATTACTTTCTTAGGTTTTGTTTTTTTAACCACCCTTCCTTTCCCTTTTATTTGTATTAATCTTTGTGTTAATTGTCTCTTTAAAATGGCTTTCCCTTGTGCTGGCTCTTCCCTTTCCAAGATTCCTTCTTCTTGTTCTTTGTTCAGCCATTTCCATGCCTATGTCTTCTGCTTGAGCCAAATTAGTTCAGTCACTTCCTGTAGCAGTTCTTTCATACTTTCAAATTCCATTTTAATTCCTTGGATGGCCACCAAAGTTTTATTTTCCTTATTTCTTCTTCTTTAAATTTTCTAGGATCTTAGCCCAAGTCCAGAGTCTATATCAAAATCACCAACTAATCCAGCAGTTTGTCTTTTATTTTAATTCAAACTTTCACCTTCTATGGATCTTGCTTTTTTGTTTCAGTGTCTATTTAAAATTGTAACAACTCCGATTCACAAAGGAACAAGATATTTTCCTCCTTCTTTAAATTCCAATTTTTATCCACAAAGTGGCACTTTCTCTTACACAAAATCTTCACCCTTTCCTTTTATTTTAATATTCAGGATTTTTCAAGCCCCAAACTTAAGTTCTTACGCCAGCTTCTTCCTTTCCCGGTTCGAAGCCGCTTATAGCTGTCAAAGATATTTTACTTATTATTTTTTCCTTCACTTGATACTGCACCGCTGCTTCTTCTTTTTTAAAAAACTCATCTTTATCTTAATCCTGGGGTGCCTTTGTTGATCTTACCATCCAATACTCCTGGTTCCTCTGCTTTCAACTTCTTTCTTTCCTCCTGCACCGATCTTAGTCCAGTTGAGACCTTCTCTTCGAGGTGGCCATATTGACCACCACTTCTTGTCGTCTTCGGAGGGAAAAGACCAGACCCAAAAGGGGGGAGATGCGGCTCCCCTCACTCTGGCTGGCAGCTTTCCCTTTCTCCGCCACCCCTCCGAGGCAGCTTCAGCCCCGAACGATAAGGATCGGGGCTCTCCAATGCAAGAGCCGGGCTGCGGTCACGGACAATCGCAAACCGCCGCCCGTTAGCAAGAAGGCTCAACCCGGAAGTCCCAAACCTGTGACGATGGGGATACTGTAGCCGTCGTAAGTGTGTGAAAAACAGTCCTAAGTCCCTTTTTTTCAGCATGTTGCAACTTCGGTCGCTAAAGGGGCTGTTATAAGTGGCATGTTGGAATCAGACTCAGAGGGGGAAGCAGCTGATGGAGTGGGAGTGGGGCTCCGTCAGCTGTGGAAGAAACTGGGGAAGGGCACAGTTTGGCTGGGCAGAGCAGGGGAAGAGGTAGAACAAGGGAAAGGGGTTTCAGAGGAAGACCCAGACCCACCCTCTCTTCATCCTACGGCATGCAGGGAGGAATGGAGAAGGGAGCAGTGTGGGTTGGGTGGCTTACGGGGGAGGAAAGGGCCCTGACTCCCTTCATTAGCTGCAGCTGGGAACACTGTGTATAAAAAAAAGGCAAGCTGCGTGCAGCAAGTAGTTGGAAGCAAATTGTGAATTATCTGTGTTCCTGGCATCTTCCCAACTGTGTGAGTTTTGCCAGGCTTTCAAGTCTGAAAGTCCTTCTCCTGCCCTGTCAAACTAATTACTTCAGTTTGGTTAGTTTGGACTTTAAGTTTCAGTTTTTGTGTACCTTGTTTTGGACTTAATTTTCTGCAGTCAAAGGCTGTTCCTGGGAGAGTTTTTTCTCCAGCCAAAAGGTAACCTGGACACTGGGGGCAAAGTTGGAGATAATAAAGGGACTTTTCTTACTTATGTGACTGTGTTGCCTTTGTGCCACGCCCCTCTGGGTCATCACATGAGGACAGCCTGTCCCGCCATCAAAACCTGCTCCTATTTGTGTCAGGACAAGATCTTTGATTTCCTGGAATCTGGACTCGGGCGTTAATCCGGGGTTGGGATTCGGGCTAATCTTGTCTTTTGTCTTCCCGGCAGGAAAATGACTGGACGCCGTCCGGCTCCAACTCCCCGCTGCGTCCGGAGAGCGTGGTGGACAGCGACGGCTGGGAATCCACGCAGTCAGACCTGCACACCATCGAGACCTTCGTCAAGAAGGCCAAGTCGTCGAAGAAGAAAGCCGCCTTCCAGCACTTGAAATCCGACAGCTCCTTGCTGGAGAAGATGAAGCTGAAGGACTCCCTGTTCGACTTGGACCCGGTGGGGAAGCAGCCGCCCCCGCTCGCCGGGCCCAAAGTCCCCGCTGATAAGAAGAAGGACAAGCGGAACCGGAAGGCTGCCTTGGAAGGCGGGGCAGCCAAGCGCAACCGGAGCGAGGCGGTGGGTGAGAAGCGCTCGCGTATCAAAAAGAGCAAGAAGCGGAAGTTGAAACGGCCGGAGTGCGGCGAGAAGCCGAAGCACAAAACCTCTGTGAGCGAGACGGACTCGGAAGAGGAGGAGGAGGAAGAGGAGGAGGACGGAGCGGGCCCTCTGCGGCCGGGTGGGGAGGAGGGGGCAGGGGCGGCCACGGCACGGGTCTCGGTCCAGCCGCCACCAGAGCTGCTGGCCACCAATTTCCCCATTAAGCTGGAGGACAGGGAAGGGAAGGACGGCATCAGCACGGAGACCAGCCAGGATGGGGAAGGGAGCTCCAGCGAAGGCGAGATGAGGGTCATGGATGAGGACATCATGGTGGAATCAGGTGAGATGACACACAAACACACACACACACTGCCTCTTGGGAGGGTTCAGATTCGCCTGTTGGGGATTCGCCTTTCTGTGTTGTCTCTCTTATGTTGGTGGAACGATCATTTTTGAGTTTAGTTCTTTAGGGACCAGGTTAGAAACTGGGAGAGCGGGAGTTCTAGTCCTGTCTTAGCAATGAAAGCTAGCTGGGTGACTTTGGGCGAATGAGCACGACAGCTAATTTCTCATCCCACTTTAAGGCATGAAAGGTATGTGAGTGACTTTGGGCCAATCCCCAGGACATTGGGAGTTCTAGTCCTGCCTTAGGCATGAAAGCCAGCTGGGTGACTTTGGGCCAATCACCTGGAGATGGTGAGTTCTACACTCATCTAGGCATGAAAGCCAACTGGGTGACTTTGGGCCAATCACCAGGAGATTGGGAGTTCTAGTCTCACCTTATGCATGAAAGCCAGCTGGGTGACTGGGCCAATCACCAGGAGAATGGGAGTTATAGACCCGCCTTATCTTTGAAAGCCAGCTGGGTGACTTTGGCCCCGTCACCAGGAGACTGGGAGTTCTAGTCCCGCTTTGGTCCTGAAAGCCAATCCCTCTCTCCGACCAACCCACCTTACAGGATTGTTGTGGTGGAGAGAATAGGAGGAGAAAGAAGGCTTAAGTATATTTGCCACCTTAAATCATTCATATAAAGGAATAAAGGCAGGATAACATTCTAATCAATAGTTTATGGGCGCATAACTGAACTACCTTCAGCCGTGTGAGTTTCAGTATGCCTAGATTCATACTGGCTGCATGAGAGATGGAAGATCCCAGCTGGATCAAGCCAAGATTTCTGTAAACTGGGTTAGTGTCCCAGCCTCCTGCGGACACGACATGGGACCCCCAGGTTGAACAATCTCCCATGAGAGAATAGCCAAGTCTTGTTTCCCATCTGGAAGCCCGTTCATTCCAGATCCACATGCCTAATGCTGCGATATTTTGAATTTTTTGAGTTTTTTTTCTTTAAATTTTGGTCCCCTTACCCCACAAAGGTAGATCTTGTGGATCTGCAACTCCCATGTTGGCTGGCTCAGGATTTCTGGGAGTTGGAAGTCCACAAGTCACGAAGGGGCCGTATTTCCCCACCTCTACTTCACCCTTTCCAAGATCTGAATGACTTTTATTTACTTAATAGTTAAAAATTTATATATTCCTTCAGAGTATCAAGCCCTTCTGGGCAGCTTACCGCCATTTCCCTGACTATTCTTGTCAGATTTGTGGGAGGTTTTGAATCAATTATGGGCCAGTTCCATGGCAGTTCCTTACCACCCGCCTATCTCTCAACATAAACCTTCCAAAATTGCATAGTTAGATTAAGTTGTGTACTTCGTTGAACCCTCAGACAGGAATAAGGTGTTCAATCTGGCTGGGAAACCTCCGACACCTCCTCTTTGGCATCATCAGTGCATGTACAGATTACCAGGGTCGGAAGGGACCCTGTAGGTCATCTAGTCCAACCTCGCCCAAGCAGGAGACCCCGCACCATTTTTCTGACAAATGGCAGTCTCAGACTCTTCTTGAAAGCCTCCAGGGATGAAGCTCCCACAATTTCTGAATAACAGAATAATAACAGAGTTGGAAGGGACCCCTGGAGGTCATCCAGTTCAACCCCATGCCCATGCAGGAGACCATACACCATTTCTGACGGAAGGCAGTCCAGCCTCTTCTTGAAAGCCTCCAGGGATGAAGCTCCCATACCCTCCATCAACAACAAGATCCATCATTAACATATTATAACAGGTTAACAGAGTTGGAAGGGACCTTGGAGGTCATCTAGTCCATCCCCCCGCCCAGGCAGGAGACCCTACTGCACCATTTCTGACAAATGGCAGTCCAGCCTCTTCCTGAAATTCCCAAGTGATGGGGGCCACAACTGTGCGATAGCCCTCCCATTTTTTGACTGGATCAACATTTCCCTCAGGGCTGCACTGCCTAATGGTCACAGAGTTTGCAAAGATACTACAAGTTGCTGGTCCAGAAACTTGGGTTTGATTCTCCATGAATGAGGACTGATCCTGATTAAAAGGATCTCAGCCTAGATATGCAACTTTGGGTTTGCAAATTGTGCAAACAAACCCCCTTTAGATTAGGCTAGGTTCACAGAGTTGGGAAGGGACCTTATAGGTCATCTAGTCCAACCCACTCCCACCCAAGCAGGAGACCCTACACCATATTTCTGACAAATGGCAGTCCAGCCTCTTCTTGAAACAGCTTCCACGTTTCTGTTTTGAAACTTGGAGAAACTCTTAAAACTTAAGGACCAAAAGCCATTAAGTTGACTGTTTCATCCCCTGCTGTTTAATTTTCAGGACCACAGGCCGTCCTCATCCTTATGGCCACCATTTCTGTTACTAAGCAAGACTAATCGTTTGGGGAATTTTGCCCCATTTTATGACCTTCCTGGCCACAGTTGTTCGGGGAAGGGCCAAAGTTGTTCAATCACTGACACCGTTTTTAAGTGAATCCAACTTCTCTGTGGACTTTGCTTGTGTGTCAAAGGGAATCACACTGCAACAGCCATAAGTACATGCCAGTTGCCAAGTCTCTCAACTTTGATCACGTGACTCTGATTATCTGTTATCTGAGGTCTTCTAGTCCAACCCCTTTGCCATGTCTTAAATGAATGTTTTTTATTTTATATTTACAATAATTCCATCTTTCATTTCAAACTGTGTGTCAACTGGGTACCTATGTCTTGTGCTAACCATTATAATGAATACTTTTCTTACAAATATAACAATCCCATTTTCTTATAACTCTTGTTTAATATATTTTTTTAAACAATCTTAACTTATTTATATATTCATCTACTCCATTTTAATTTGTTTTACTTCCCAACCATTGATAAAAATAAGTCCCATACCATATATAATATTCCATTTCTTTTTCTTTAGTTACCAAGGTTAACCTATTCATCTCTGTCAGGTTTCCAAGCAATGACATCCATTTCAAAAAGAAAATAGCAAAGTCCCATCTTCCAAAACAAATTTCTTTTATTTAGGGAAGCATCAAATTGGCAAAATTTGAGTCTGTTGTAATTCTGGATCTGACACAAACCCGGAATTACACCACATAATATTGGAAATTAGAAACAGCCCCCCAAAAGTCACATTCCCCAATAGAAGTAAATCAATGTTCCCTGATGTTATCCATCTCCACCTCCAAGTCTCAGCAGGGTCAGCTTTCATTCCCACAGGAAGGAGAACCTCCTTGCCTAAACAACTCTATCTCCACTCCTCCCACCTAAGGAATGTGGCAAGTCCAAAACCCTTCACCAATCCCCCATAACCAGCAAAGAGAAAGAAAGAAAAGGAATATATAAGAAGGCTAAATAAAATGGCTATGCATAGGTCAATTTTGGGCTTGACACTACACGTTCAAATATTTTCTCCATTACTTTTCCCTCTCTCGGGTATCTTATCACATTTCCAATTCTGAGCAAATAACAATTCTTTGAAATACCATTTTCACACAAACGGCGGTCCAATCCCTGAGCACAGGTTGCCCAGGCAGATAACACATTTTCTGAAATGTCTCTGTGCTTCATAGAATAGAATAAGAATAAGAATAAGAAATAAGAATAGAATAGAAATAAAGAGAAAGGAAGGGAAGAGAATAATGGGATGAAAGAATGGAATAGAGTAGAAATAAGAATGGAATGGAATAGAATAGAAATAAGAATAGAAAATAATAGAATAGGATAGAAATAAGAATAGAATAGAAATAAGAATAGAATAGAATTCTTTATTGGCCAAGTGTGATTGGACACACAAGGAATTTGTCTTTGGTGCAAATACTCTCAGTATACCTAAAAGATACATTCAAGAGTCCCAAATCATAAGGTATAACGCTTAATAGTCACAGGGTACAATAAGCAATCAAATCATACCAGGAAACAGTCTATAAATTGTAAGGATACAAGCGACAAAGTTACAGTCATACAGTGCAGACTTTGTCAATAGTTGGACAGTGTTGAGGGAATTATTTGCTTAGCAGAGTGTTGGTGTTCAGGAACAAACTCTTCTTGTGTTTAGTTGTTCTGGTGTGCAGTGCTCTATAGCATCGTTTTGAGGGAAGGAGTTGAAACAGTTTATGTCCAGGATGTGAGGGGTCTGTAGGTATTTTCACAGCCCTCTTTTTGACTCTTGCAGGATACAGGTCCTCCATGGAAGGCAGGTTGGTAGCCATTGTTTTTTCTGCAGTCCTAATTACTCTCTGGAGTCTCTGTCCTGTCCTGTTGGGTTGCAGAACCAAACCAGACAGTTAATAGATGTGCAGATGACAGACTCAGTCATTCCTCTGTAATTCCTCTTCTTTTGGGGGGTGGGGGGGAGGCTGCCTTTCTCAACGTCCCCTTTTTTTTGCTTCTCCAGGTGACGACTCATGGGACCTCATCACCTGCTACTGCCAGAAGCCCTTCGCTGGGCGGCCCATGATCGAATGCAACCAGTGCGGCACCTGGATCCACCTCTCCTGCGCCAAGATCAAGAAGACCAACGTCCCCGACATTTTCTTTTGCCAGAAATGCAAAGAAAGCTCGCGGAAGCAGCCCCCCATGGTGCTCAGCACAACGGGGGCCCCAGTGTCGCAGGCAGGCAGGGGGGAGCCCTAGCACAGGAGTGGGGGGGGGGTTGGCCCACAGCTCAGTCCCGCAGAGATGAGGGGGAAACAAGACTGTGGACAGGGAGCAGAGAGAGAAAGAGGGGTCCCTGCTCTGGATTGGAGTCCCCTTTGAACATCGGGGGCCTGAAAATGAGGCGGTCAGTGGTGGTGGCGATGACTCGGCCGGTTGATCCTGGCTAGGCTGCAGTGTGCCCTCCTGGCCTTAAACCCCACCCCACCCCCAGCCTTTTCTCCTGCTCGGGGGTGGGGTGGGGGAGGGGTGGGCTCAGTCGGGCATTTAGACGATCGGGAAGGTCCCGTGTCCACTCTTGGGCCTCCGGCCGTAGTGGGGGAATAACACAGAGTCTTGGTTTCCTTTTGAATTCTCTTCTTCCTCTTGTCCTGCTCCGCCACCTCCTCCTCCTTATTATTCTCTGTAAATAGAAGACAAAAAGAATTCGTTTTTATTTTTCCTTTTCCTGGTTTCTTTCTCCACCTGCTTTCCCCCCCCCCTCCCCCCCCTTGGTCGGTTTCTCAGGTGGGAAGGTTTTAAAACACTCCCAGTTTGTGCTCCTGATTTTTTATGTGGACTTGGGTTTGAAACCTCGGTTTTTTGTTTTTTTTTGTATCCCCGGGGGAATCTGAGAAGGTCAAAGGGGTAACCCCAGTTTCTTTGGTTGTGCTTCAAAGAGGGACACAATTTGACTTTGTCCCCATCCCCTATGCATAGGGAGGCTTTTGAACTGGGGGTGTGTGTCTCCAAATGTGGCTCCTTTTAAGACTGGTGGACTTCTACTCCCAGAATTCCCCATTCAACCCTTGCCTGGTTTTTTGCTCTTTTTTCCTTCCTACTCCCCAAAGTAGAGAGATTGCAGAGGAAGGGATTACAAGAGAGTAAGCAAGCAGAGTTGAAGTCTAGCGAAGCTGGCTTGGGGAATTTTGGGAGTTGGAGTCTTCAACTCTATGCCTCTTGTAATCCCTCTGCAATCTCTCCACTCTAGGAAGTAGGGGGGGGGGGAGGAAAAAGCAGGCTAGTTGAATGTGGAATTCTGGGAGTCAAAGTCTATAGGACTTAAAAGGGGCCACCTTTGGAGACCCCCACCCCTGGTTCAAACCAATGGAGAGGAGGGGAGATTTCTTTGGTTCCCCCCTACACCCCACGTTGTCGTCCCCCCTCCGGACCTTCTGAGGCCAGGGCGAGAAAGGCGCCTGACCAATTTTTGGGGGGAGAGAGGCTGGGCCAGGTCACTCTTCCACCCCCTTTTTTTTTGTAATTGCAGAGGTGTACATGGCAGTTTTCGACTGTAAATAAAGAGACGTAGACCCTTTGGCAGTTTCTACAGCGGCCTTGGCTCTTCATTGATATATTTAATTTTGGGGGTGGGGGAGGGAATAACCAGGTACATTGCCCTGGCGTGAGAGGCTCAATTGCGGTCGCGCAAGCGCCCTGGGGCTCCTTGACGCGCGGGCTTCTGCCCACGTGATGCGAAAGCAGGCGCCGACTTCCGGCGGAGTCTCCCGCCACTCAATGGCTCGGCCACGTGGCTGCACGAGCGAGGGCGGTTGGACGGCCATCGGAGGTGTGGTCTTACGCGATGACGTAGGGGGCGGTGAGGATTCTGGAGGAAGGGGGAATGGAGTGGCGCGTGTGACGCATGCGCGGTAAAGAAAAAAGGATGCCTCGAGGACGGTGTGATTCATGTGCGCCGCAGGTAGGGCAAATGGATGCCTTAAGGAGGGGTCGGGGTCGGGTAATTGACACGTGCGCAGAGTGAAGGCAGGACGACTCCGGGGCGGATTTTGCTTGTGACGCATGCGCACTGCAAGGAGGGATAGGCGAAAGCGGCACGCCTATGAAGCATGCGCGCTAGAGGGAGTGGGGGAAGAGGGAGGGCGGCAATAAGGATTCCCGGGAGGCGAGGGTTCTGAACGTGACGCACGCGCGCTAAAAAGCGCTCCTCTCGCATGCGCGCCGGGAGGGAGCGAAAGCGTTCTCGTGCGCCGCTCGGGGGGTGGTGAGGAGGGCGTGGCCGTGCGTGATGACGTCGTGACGCACGGAAGGGAGGGAGGCGGGCTGCCGCCGTTTCTCCGCCGCCGGCGCCGCGCGACCCGAGAGGCTCTCGCCCCTCCCCCTTTCCCCCTCCCCGCGGGCCGCCCCCCGCCTCCGGGGACGGCGGGCGGGGCCCCCTCGGCCAAGACGAAGGTGATCTACCACCTGGACGAGGAGGAGACGCCCTACCTGGTCAAGATCGCCGTGCCGGCCGAGCGCCTCACCCTCGGCCACGTCAAGGCGGCCCTGGCCCGGCCCGGCGCCAAGTACTTCTTCAAGAGCATGGACCAGGACTTCGGGTAGGCCTCGCCCCCTCCCTCCTCCTTCCCCCGCGGTCCCATCTTTTGGACCTCGAGGGTACCCTCGTGGCGGAAAGGAGGAGGAGGAGGCCCGGCTTTCCATAGTGAGGAGGAAAGGGGAGTTCGTATAGACGCCCTTCCCCCCCACGCGTGGGCCTCGAAAGACCGTTCGGGCCCGTCTTCTGGACCTCGAGGCCCCTCATGGGAAGGTGACCCTCGTTTCTGCCTCTCTGTCTCGAGTGGGGTCGCCGCCGCCCCTAAGGAGCCGTGGGGTTTGTATACCCTCAACCCTAAGAGCATGGGGGGAGGGCAAGAGAGTCGAGAACCCCTTCCCCCCATGGGCCCATCTACTGGACCTCGAGGGGACCCCTCATGGGAAGAAGACCCTCGCTTCTGCCTGTGTGGAGGGGGGTCGATACCGCCCCTTACAAGGTGTGGGGGTTGTATACCCTCCACCGCCCAAGAGCATGGGGAGAGGGCAAGAGACTCGAGAACCCCTTCCCCCCATGGGCCCATCTACTGGACCTCGAGGGATGCCCTCATGGGGGGAAGGAGGAGGCCCTGCTTTCTGTCCCCCCCCTCTCTCAGGGGGGGCTGTCTCTGAGTATCTCTGGGGGGGGCGTGAAATGGGCATGAGACCTCAGAACCCCCCTTTCTCTGTAGAAGGGGGGGTCTCGGGGTTTATGGGCCGCCGAGAGATTACGGGGAGGGAGGAAAGGCATGTACCCCTCCCCCAAGGAGACCACAGTGGGGTTAAGAGCCCCCCCTCTTGGGTCCATCTCCTGGACCTCGAGGGGACCCTTGGGGCGGGGTGAGGCCCTGCTTTATGAAGTGGGGAGGGGGGAATCGTAGATGCCCCAGAGCAGCCATGGAACCCATGCACCCTCCCTTCCTCCCCCACGCAAGAGCTCCTCCCCATGGGCCCATCTTCTGGATCTCGAGCCCCCAATGGGGGGAGGGGGGCATGAGGCCCTCTTTTTTTGGTCTCTCTGGGCTCCTCAGAGGTTGGGAGCCCACGGATCCCCCCCACAAGGAGAGCATGGAGAGGTTAAGGCCTCCCCCACCCCCAGGGCCCGTCTTCTGGACCTCGAAGGGACCCTCATGGGTCTGGGGGGGGAATGAGATCCTCTTTTATACCTCTCTAGAAATGGGGGGGTTCATGGGAAGCTTTGGGGGGGCTGTGGAAAAACCCCTCCCCAGCACATTAGGCTGGCGAAGGCCTCCACAAAGCCCGTCTTCTGGACCTCGAGGAACCCCAGCAGCGTCCTTTTCCTTCTCTCCACCCCCCCCAAAATCCCCTCCTTTGCAGGGTGGTGAAGGAGGAGATCACCGAGGACAGTGCCCTCCTGCCCTGCTTCAACGGAAGGGTCGTCTCCTGGGTACACCAGCCCCTTGCCCTCCCCGCTGGGGATGAGGGTCTCAGGGGGAGCCTTCTGGGCACTCCAAGCCTGGGATATGGGGAGGGCAGAGGGGCTGTATTCTCTATTCTGAGCTGGCTTAAATGGGGAGTGGGGACAGCCTGATCCAGCAGGAGGGAAGGGAAGGGCCAGAGGGAAACCTTCACCTCCCACACCTCTCTCTCTCTCCCTCCCCAAGCTGGTGTCTTCAGAGGTCCACCCACCCGAGCCGCCACTGCCCCCTTCTCCTGCTCCCAGAGGTCTGGAGCCTTCTCCCCCACCTCCTCTTCCTCCATTGCCCGTAGAAAGGACCAGCGCAATCTGCGACTCCCGCCCTCCTTTCTTCCAGTGAGTAGGAATGGCTGGTGTGTTTGTGTGTCTGTGTTTGGGGGTTTCTACATGGTAGAGTTAAAAAGGGGGACTAACCCAGCCTAGGACAGGTATGAAGTTTAGTGGTCGGGGTATCTTTTGTGGGGGGTGGCTAACAGAAGAAAAGTTTGAGCTAACTTTCTTCAGAAGTATTTTAGTTTTTGTTGCTTTTATTTATTATTGTTACACTTTTATCCTGCATGTATTGCTTTATAAGGAACTCAAGGTGTAGCAATCATATTTAATGCTGTTCCTTTTATTTTCTCCCCAAAAAAACCCAGCTGGTGTTTTTTTTATTTTTTTATTTTTTTTATTTTTAATTTCATTTATATGCCCTCTCTCGAAGACTCAGGGCTGCTTACAATTTTTACGGGGGATACAACCCAATGCGCTCAGCAATAGCCTTCATTCCATTGTATATGCCTGCTTATTAGTAAGCGGCATTTTTACAAAGTCAGCTTATTGCCCCCAACAATCTTGGGTCCTCAATTTACCTACCCTGAGAGGATTGAAGGCTGAGTCAACCTTGAGCCTGGTGGGATTCGAGCCTGCACTAATTGCAGGCAGCTGGGACTAAGTGAATCTAAGTGCTAGGCATTTAACAGCCTGCACCACCAAGGCTCTTTTTGGGAACTAGAACTCCCCATCTCCTGGAGATTGGCCCAAAGTTACCCAGCCGGCTTTCATGCCTAAGGTGGGACTAGAACTCAACATCTCCCAGTTTCCACACCAGCCCCTTCACCCCTATACCCAATGGGTTTCCTCCGCAGCCCAAACCTCTCGGGCAGCTGCGAGAACTTGGACCACGAAACCGAGACGGAGTCCGTCGTGTTGCTGCGGAGAGAGTGGCCATGGTGCCGGGAGAGCAGAGAGCACGGAGGTAAACCACCCCTCCCCGAAAGCTTCCGGGCCCTTTCCTTGGCGGGAGCGGCAGGTGGGGAGGCCCAATCCTGGTGGGGGCAGATTTTATATAACTTACACATTGCTGACAACTCTAGACAGCTTACAACACTGAAGCAATGTAAAGCTCCATTATCAATAAAGGAGAATATTATTTGCAGCTTGGGGTTGAGATGATAGGTT
>SOZL01000471.1:11947-40789 GCA_009733165.1 Naja naja | reverse complement strand
AACCAAGGAGTTTATGAAATACCGTGCAAAATTTGCCCAGCCACATACATTGGACAAACCAACAGGAGAATAAATGCACGACATCAGAACACAAGAACGCAGTCAGAAAAGAAGAAAAACTTCCTCCTTTTTCAGCACCTTAAAGCCACAGGACATGAAATTGATTTTGAGGATCCAAACTTATTCCAACACTGAACACTTCAACAAGAGAATAATTAGGGAAGCCATCAAATAGAGAAACACCCCATAACATGAATAAACGGGTTGATATTTCCCACCTACCAGACATCTGGAAACTAGCTCTAATCAACAAACGAGTCCCAGCCATGAAAACCAACACCGGACCCAAAATAACTCATGATGCCACCACCAATCTCCCACCAGACTCAAACCCAAGCCCACCCCACAGATGAAAGGCAACCACCGTCCAGAAACCAGACCATGGCTGCAACACCAGCTGCTACACCCCATTCCCACCAAACTAAGCAAACTGACACACGCTATAAACACACAGCCAGACCTCAACCTGGAGCCAAACCAAGGCCCGGAATGTCACATCACAGCCTTCCACCCAGGACACTACATCACAGAACTCAGGAGATTACAACACAAAACATCAGGAGGTTGCAACACAGACAACGACCCAGGAGATTACAGCACCACACCCAGGACGTCACAACAATAGAACTCAGAAGGTCATCACACAGCCCATTACCCAGGTCGTTACAACACAAAAGGCTGAGAGACACACAGCCAGCACCTCAGCCACACAGGGTCTCAGGAAAAAGCCATCCAATCTGTATACATCACTCCATCAACCAATCAAGAAGTAACAACACAGCCAACTCTGGAATTTAAAAGGGAAAAACAGCCACTATCATGCACTTCTCCCAGAAGAACGAAGCTGAAGACACCAGCCTGAAGATGACGGATGAGATTTCATCGAAACGTTGCCAAGGTATTCTCAATCTTACACGGGACAAGACCCGAATACACCAAGACCTACATATACACACACACATTTAAATATATTAGTTGTCTTCTTGTATATTATATATCTAATAAATCAGTTAGTTAATTAATCAAGTAAAATTATGAAAAACTAGAAAACAGGATAAGTAGAATAAATATTGTTAGGCGATTATCTATACTGTTTAAATCCTTCAGTACTTAAATATTAATCAGCTACTTTTTTCCTATTCAACATCAGGTTGCTTTCCACACTTCTTCTATTTCATCAGCCATCTTTAATTGCTTAGTCTCTGTCTCTCTCAATTTGCACAGTCACTGCCCTCCTTCAAGATGGTTCCTCTTCTCTATTTCTTTGCACCTCTCCAAAGAACTCCCAGCTATTGTCTCTAATAACTCTCCTCTACTAAAAGTCAATCCAATATTCAAAAAGTTATTTTTAAAGAGTTTTAAGTATATGTTCACAAGATCTGATCCTCTTTGGTTCTTCCAAACCTCCCTCTTATCAACTGTCAGACTGCTCGCCTTTAATTAGTTCCTCCATTCAATGACCGCTCCGCAGTCATTGCCAATTTGCTGCCATGTTCACTTTCCCTGGAGGCTCCCTCTGTTAGGCACGTTCCACAGGGCTCTTTCCTCTCACCTCTTTAGGCTATCCAAATCCACCATTTTTTCTCCGATGTCTCATGCTGATTTCCACTCTCCTGCTTCCCGATCATAGCTGGCTGTCATGTCTTCAGACCTGCCATAATTGTCAGGTTTTTTTCATGCTGGTTTCAAGGGGTTTCCTCTCATTGCAGCGGAAGGTTGCTTTCCTTCTTGCTGCTCTTCAGGCTTCCCCTCTAGTTTGTGTGCCTCTCCAAGATCCACGATGCCCTGAAGGGCTACCAAACATGAAAAATCAGATACAGGGGTGCAGAGCTTCCCTTGCACCGCACCACTGCGACATCACCACTGGAAGTCCACCTTAATACATTGTAGATGGTTTCTGTGGCATCATATACCAATGATGAATCATTTCATAAAAATTATCTCTGAGATCATAACATATTATAAATTTCAAACTCTTTCACAATATATTTTCCCATTGATCCATCCTTGTATTATCACCAAATTCTTAGCCCATTTTATCCTAATTTTTTTAACCTGTTCTGTCTTAGATTTGAACAAAATTTTATATGTTTTAACAATTGCACGTTCATCATCAGTACACAATTATACTTAAAGTTCTAACTCACTTCGTTTTATGAGTCTTTTTTATTCATTTTACATATTTCAGATAACTGTAAATATGGAAATCGTTGCTTACTATTATAGTAAGCAACGATTATTTTGAATTCTCCTTGATAATTTTCCAATAGTTCCTGATATGTTAACCATTTATTTGCTATTAATTTTATATAATATGCTTCTTGAGCTGAGATCCATAAAGCAACAATCTGGATACCTGTTCCATATTCTCAATGTGGCACATGTAATAAAATTATTTTTAAAGTCCACATTGACTTTTAACTTTATCATACCAAAAATGCTCATGCAATCCAAACCTCAAACTTGTGGAAGTTTTCTTATTTCTTAGTAATATCCATTCTTCCAACCTGACCAAACAGCAAGCAGCAAAATGCAATTTTAAATCTGGTGAAATCAATCCTTTTTTTGCCTCTTGAATTTATATTTTTTTAGATTTTTTTTTTGCTATTGTTGAAAAAGTATATCCATTGACATGACAAGTATGATGTCTGTAATAAAAACATCATTCTTGACAAAACATTTTTATCACAGAAATATTTCCTAACAATCATAGTTTTAAATTCACCAATCTTAATATGTCTTTCCATACCTTAACACAATCATTTTGAAATAAAATACAATTCATATTTGTGATAGTAATACCCAAATATTTTAATATTTTTATCAGTCACTTTTTCCACCAATTCTATTTGATGTTTTGGTTGCATATTTTTTATAACATCTTTGTCTTCTGTTTATTAATCTTGAAATCAGAGAATATATCCCTCCTTTAAATTTCCCAATAATGCTCCTACTCCCTCTAGTGGATCTTTTAAAATTAACACCAGTCATCAGCAATTGCTTTTTTATGTTTCTTGTTCAATCTTTTTTCAATTCTCTGATCTTGATTTATATCTTTATTTTAATATCTCAACAACTGAAATAAATAAATATGGAGACAATGGACATCCTTGCCTTATCTCTTTTTGAATCCAACAAGACTGTAATTAGTTCTCCATTCACAACTATTTGTCCTTTCTGAGAATATAAATGGAATTTACACATTTAATAAAATTAGCTCAAATTTTCATATGTTCCAGATAAATCCAGTTCAAATTGTCAAAAGACTTCTCTGCATCTAAAAATATCAATACACCTTGGTTTTTGTTATTTTGCTCCAAGCATTCCAAAATATTCAAATCCCACATAGATTTTCATGAGTAAAATCATTAATATTATTTTCAACCTTTGGCACAAAATTGTAGAAAACAATTTTTAAATTCAGTATTCTGTAGATATCTTGCCCCCATTTTGATATTAATATTATATTTCTTTGAAGGAGAAAGATGAACTTGATATCTGCAGATTTATAGGGAAGGAAATGACTTGGCAACCAAGTCCAAATGCTTTAAGGCTTTAAAAGTTGTTCCTGGGATTTTGAATGGAATTAGGAAGACAGATTTGCTCAGAAACAGTAGGCCTGTAGTGGAAGTCCATACTTTTAGTTTGCTTAAACAAACTTTAAAATCCAACTATGGCATTAAATGAGATATACTATTGAAATCAAACAGCATTTGGTTTGCATTCCAGCAAAATGCTTTCTTTTGGATAGTTGTATAGATATGAATTCATTTAGTACTGTGTTGGTTATATCAACAGAGATAACAGATTATATCCAATAAAGACTGAAAGATAAATTCCTATCCCCTTAGAGCAGGGGTGTCAAACTCAAGGCTTGTGGGCCGCATGCAGCCCATGATGCAGTCAGATGCGGCCCGTGGGGCTGCCTGGAAAATGCAAGGGGATGCCCTGCATCCAGAGGTGGGATTCAGCCAGTTCAGAACGGTTCATGTGAACCATTTATTAAAATTGTGACTGGTTCTGTGAACTGTCTAATTCCACCAAAGGCTGGCCCATTTTTTGGCTGTTTTGGCCATTTTTTGAGCAAAAAACTGCCCAAAAAACCAGCCTGAAAATGACCGAAAAACAGCCCCAAATAGTGGCCCAAAAATGGCCAAGAAATGGGCCAAAAAAGCCCCCAAAACAGCCATTTTGGGCTATTTTCAGCCCATTTTCCAGGCTGTTTTCAATGCTTTTGTGGAGAACAGCCTGAAAATGGCTGAAAAACAGCCTGAAAAATGCCCCAAAACAGCCTGAGAAGCAGGCCAAAAAATGAAGGAAGGAAGTAGAGAGATGGGAATGAGGAGAAGGAAGAGAGGGAGGGAGGGAGGGAGGAGATGGGAATGAGGAGAAGGAGGGAGGGAAGGAAGGGGTTAATTGAGCTTTAACTTAGTCTCTTTCAGAATTGCCTGCATAGAAGTATTGTGCTTCTCCTGCTATTTATTTATTATTTTTGGGTTGCAAATGGGCTTTAATTGTAAATTGCTTCTGAGGAGACAATGGATTTTATTGTCTCTGCCACCTCAGATGTGAAATGTTGGCTGTTACGACACAATATATTGCTTTTTAATAAGCTCAGCCTCCAATGTCCTAATTTCTTTGGTGATGGGAACAGAATGCTTTGCTGGTCTAACCCCATCCTTTCACTGGAGGGGAGCATTTGCACTGGGAAAATGAGGGTTGGTTAACCCTTTCATTTTTGGAGGTGTTGCGTATAGGCCCAAGGCCTGGGAAAAGGGAGAATTGGCTGGGAGGTGGGGCTGGGTGTGATGAGTGACATCGAGTTGGCCACGTCCGCCCAGTCACATGATGATCCAGCCACGCCTACCCAGCCAGTCATTAAGGTAGAGAACTGATAGTTAAATTATTTGAATCTCACCACTGCCTGCATTGCATCTGCCCGGCATCCCAGCCCCATCCCAGTGTGTGCATGTGTGTGCACAGGAGGAGGCAGGCATGCACACACAGGAGGCAGCAAGCCTGGCCTCAGCACACCACTTTTTGCAGCTTGTTTGCCTAGTCCCGCCTGGCCACTTTGCCTCTGCACATGCCCCCTCCAATCTGTGACCGGTTTTGCCTCGCTTCTTTGCCTAGCTTTCACCTCTGCATTCAGCCCCTCGCTTTCATTTTTGCACCCAGTCTCGCCTCACTTCTTCATCCGACCTTTGCCTCTGCATTTGGCCCCTCGCTTCCTTGCCTTCATCTCTGCGTCCAGCCTCACCTCACCTGGCCTTCGCTTCTGCATCCCAAATTGCCTCGCTTCTTTGCCTAGCTTTCACCTCTGCATTTGGCCTCACCTCACTTCTTTGCCCAGCCTTGCCCCACAGCAGTACTGGCAACAGCCTTGAGGAAGGAGGTAAGTAGATGCCTCCTCAGGGAAGCAGGGTTGGGCTGGACTGGGATAGAGTTAGCTGTGGGATCCCAGGGTTTGCGGGCTGGACTGGGTGCTTGCCCACTGCTGTCCAGGGCTCTGAAGTGAAAGTACAAAGGGGAATGCCTTGCTCCAGGATACAGCAAGGGTAGCACAGGAGACACTGCCCAGAGTGTCCCTTCATTGGCATACCACATATGTTAAACCACTGATACCCGACACCTGATTGTCATCCTCCCCCATGAATCCCCATTCCCTTGCCCTTAGGCCCCCAAAGCACACCATGCTCCAAGGCTTTGTGGAAAATGTCTGGAAGTCAATGGAGGGGGTACTTTGGGTCTCACCCCAAAGGACAGACCCACAAGGAGGCCCTAAGGGATCTAATCAGCATTGTCTGCAAAAGCTAAATTTTGGATGGATATTTCAGGCATTTTGAACTCTATTCCTGGGCTTCTTGAATGTTGGAAAGCTGTTGGGAAAAGATGGAGAACATGGTTCCTTGTTTCCTATTTGGGAAAGCTGGATTGTGTCTTGATTTTTCCCCCCCACAATCAGAGATACTGAAAGGCAGCCCTGAAAATATCAGAATCTGATTTGAAATGATATAGCTTAATTAGAGAGGTTGAATAGCCCTTGTGGCTGCTAGACCAGCTTCAGAGTAATGATGGATTGATAATATTGTCGTCCACCCATCCATCCAGGAGCTCTTCTGTATAAAATATATAATTTCAATTGTATCAAAGAGGGCTGCAGTCACTTGCTTTCTCTCCATAGATGCTGTGATGTTGCTAAATCTGCTCAAAACATTCAGACTCACAGCATCCTACTGAGCCTCCAGAGTGGATACGTAGAGTGCTCACAACTGCTCACCACAAGCAGTATCTGGGACTTTGGGCTTTCTGTGCAGTCTCACACTCCACAAATACATCTGCTGTGAACACCTATGTGCTGATATTTAAACCCCCCAAAATGGCCAAACCGAAAGTGGACTTTGAAAACAGGTCTTTTCCAAACCGGTGAGAGGCAGAGTACCTGTTCGTTGATATTGAAGATAAGGCTGTGTGACTTGTTTGCGGAGCTATTGTGGCTGTACTTAAAGAATATTATTTGGCACTGACAGAAAACATCAGGACAAGTACAAAATCTTGGACATATATTTCAGAATATTCATGACTGGGAAGACATAGTAACAAGGTCAGCCAATGAATAGCCATGGCAACAGATCAGCCAATGGGAGCTGAATTGGAAACTGAAACTAGAAACAGCCTGGGCGTGGCTCTGTATTAAACTCTGAGCTCTGAAGCTGCAGTCTAGTTTGCAATTCTGAATCAAAACTGAAACTGTTCTCTGCTGTTCTCTCCTCTGCTTGTGTTTTTGCCTGTAACTGCTATCACGTTGGAAGAATCTGCTGCTGTTATTGTAAATTTACTTCATGTGTTATTATGTATATAAAGAAGTTAATGAATCCTGCTGAATCAGTTATCCGTGTGTGCTTTCTGGATTTGATTATTGCAACAAAACTCTGACAATACATCAGAAGCTAAAGAATGTGGAAGAGTTGAAAAGTAGTTTGATGACATGGCAGCACATGTTCACAAAAGCAAAGTCACAAAGTGAAGCTGCTGTGAAAGCTAGTTTTATAGTGACAGAAGAGATAGCTAAATCAGCCTGGCCATTTACAGAGGGGGAGGTTTTGAACCGCTGCATGATTAGAGTGTCTTGTGTCCAGACCAAAAGCAAGCATTTGTAAGCCTAAGTAAAAATACTGTTACCAATCAGATATGTGAGCTTGTCACTAATTTACAAGGATAGCTGGTTGAAAAGGAAAAAGATTTCATTTCATTGCTATGGATGAGAACACTGACATCAGTGACATGACACAACTGACAATCTTTATCTGTGGAGTGGATGCAAGTTTATGCAAGTGGATGCGTGAGGAACTTTGACTATGCAATCAATGCATGGCACTACCCAGGAAATGGAGCATCTTCTATGTGCGGGGAAAAGAGTGGATTAGTGGGAATAATGTGAGAGAAGATGAAGAGCAAGAATTGCACAGGTGAGCTGACAGCATATCACTGCACTATGCACCAGGAAATACTATGCAGTAAAGCCCTGAAGATGGAACATGTAATGAGCACTGAAAAACAGTTAACTTCATAAGAGCCAAAGGTTTAAATCACCCTCGGTTTTTCTTTATTTCTTGAAGAAATAAATTCTGAACTTGGTGATCTGCCCTATCACACAGTGGTGTAATGGCTAAATGGAGAAAAAGTGCTCAATAGATTTTTTGAATTGTGTATGGAAAATTGTGAGTTCATTGAAAGCAAAGGAAAAGATTCCACAAGACTGTGGGATTAAAAGTGGCTGTGTGAATTAGCTTTTCTGTGTGACATTACAAAGCATCTCACTGCACTAAACCTCCAGCTTCACAGGATGGGATTGTGTGATCACGGACATGTACGATGCAGTGAAAGCCTTTCAAATAAAGCTGCAACTGTGGAAGACTCAGATGCAGCAAGGAAACTTGAGTCACTTTACCTGTTGCCAAACACTCATCAGCCAAGTCACCACCTTGCTCTCAGATTTTGTTGATAAACTGAGTACACTTCAAATGGAGTTTACATGTTGCTTTGTTGATTTTGAAGCACAGACAAATTTTGTCAATTTCAATTTTGGAGTGCTCAGCAATCCATTTGCAGTTGACGTAGGGAATGCATCTGTAAACATGCAGATAGAGCTGATAGAACTCCAGTGTAATATTTTTAAGGCAAAATATGATTCTGTGGGGCCCGCACAATTCACCACGTTCATCCCTGAAACGATGCCCCACAAATGATTGGAATCACTGCTACATTGGATTTATCAAGGTAAAGTTGAGAGAAAATGGTATGTTCTATATCATTTTGCAAATCGTTTTGCTTTTAGAATTACTAGTGTGTTTTTTCTTTCACTTTACATTAAATCAGTTTATTAAATGTAAATTTGATAATACAAGTATTGTTCTTTCCAATAAACATTAATGTGAAGAACTTATCTATTTTGACAATGTAATGTTTAATAAAACATTTTGTTTTAACACATTATGTGTGTTTTGAAGCCAAAATACCTTTATCTCTTTTGTATTTATGAAGATGTTATTTAAATTTACCTTCGTTTTTTTAATCCTGCCTTTATTATTTCTATAAATAACTCAAGATGGTAAATGTATTCAGCATACTTTCCTCCTCCTATTTTGCACATAACGACGTGAGTTGGGTTGAGAGATAGTAGCAGCCCAAAGTTACATAGCTGGCTTTCATGCCAAAGGCAAGACTAGAAGTCACAATCTCCTGATTTCTGCTTTAACCACTAGACCAAAAAGGCTCTTTATTGTTTTTATTATTGTTATTACTTTATACTATACCATACTACACTGCATTGGACTACACTATACTATACTACCTTCCAAGAAACATGCTTCGGATTAATGTGAAATGGAAGCTTTCAAATTAAATTTCATAGGCAAGACAAATGTGTTTTTTATCCCTTTGTGTGTGTTTATATGTTTATTTGTGTGTTCGTATATGTGCATGTGTGTAATATGTGTGTATATGTATATATTTATCTTTTGTATTTCTGCCTTTTATAGTTCTTTCATAACTTTTTGCATTATGGAATTCTTGACATAATGGCATTTCACTAGAATGAACAATGTTGTATCTGAAAAGCCACTGTATTCTTTCATTTGCTCTAACATTTAGCTCTAGTGATATTCAACATTATTGATAAATTGTGGATGCATAAATAAGATAAATAAATAAGAACACATTTCATTGATTTAAATTAATGAGATAGTACTTCAAATCATAATATGCCTAGTATTCATTTTAATAAATGATAAGTGAGATTTGATCTTGGTATAGAATATGGGCTCCTGGTTTAGAATATGGATTCTTTTTAAATGGCTTTTTAAATGAATTCATCAATAGTTTTCTGAATTTTGAAATAAATGATTAGATATTCAAAGTGCAATATATTTCTGTTAAAACAATAACAAATCAATAGAACTTTTAATATTAAAGTTGATTGGAAGCCAAATTGCACCATACTATATTGTAACAAGATATACATGATGGATTTATTAATATTTACTTTGAAGGCCAGAGAAGAAGAAATGACCAAAAAAGTAAATAAATTGGAGGAACAGCTGGTGCAGTTACAAGAGGACTACAAAAAAAGATTGGCACATGAAGAAAATTGGAATGGTGATGAAGTAAGTTGGTAAACATATTAGTGTTTCCAATTTTTCATTATGTTTTTATATTTAGTTTTATTGCAGCCTCATGCAACACAGTTTGCTCATTATATATTATTCGTTTGTTATTTTGTTTGATTGCTATATTTGCTCATCTCAACAATTGACTTTGGGTTAGATATATCAAAATGCAAAAACAAATTAAAAACAATTAAAATAATACAATATATATATATAATCACCAAGTGCATCTATTGCCGTGAATATAACCAAGAAATGGGGCCTTTAATGCACTCAGATGCCCAGGTGTGTGCATGAAACCAAATTCATGGTCTTGCAAAAGATCAACAGGGTCAGATCATCCTGATGTCTGAAGGAGAATGTTCCAGAAGGCAGATACTACAGAGAAGGTGCATCTCCTAGTTCCTGCCAGCCAATATTTTTTGGCTGCCGGGACCTATGATACACACCAAAATGATTGAGTAGGATGGGTGGAAACAACTGGAAGGAGATGCTGTCTTGGGTATTACAGCCCAAATCCATGAAGGACTTTAAAGGTGATAACCAGTACTCGATTGCATCTAAAAGTAATTGGCAGCCACTTCTCACATAGCAGTGATATTACATCTGATGAAATTAAACTGTTGAAATCAAACACTATTGACATTACCTCATTGTAGCAGGGATGGGATTCAAATTTTTTAACAACCGGTTCTGGGGCATGGCTTGGTGGTCATGTGACTGGGTGGGCATAGCCAACTTGACATCACTCACATTGAGGGGTGCTTCTCCTCGTCTGGCCTCCCGTGACTGTGAGGATGCTGCAATGGTTGTGAATGTAAAAAACAATCATAAGTCACTTTTTTCAGTGTCATTGTAACTTTTAATGGTCACTAAATGAACTGTTGTAAGTCAAGGATTATCTGTACAAAAATACAAAATGCTGCTTTGCTTGCAAAAATCTGCCCTAAATACCAGTAGATTAAAGTAGATTACTAGATCAAAAATACCTGCAAGCCAGAGTTATAAATCAGGCAGGGTGCCAGAGCACCTTGAGGAATTAAAATAGTTAAAATGCAATGATAACTATCACCAGCCAACTCTTGCTGATAAAGTGAAACCCTTTAGCAGAGAGTTCATTTAAGCTCTCCAGAAAGAGCGCTCTCAGGAGAAGCAATCCTTAGATCCATTTGCACCAGTTAAAGACACAGCTGGTCTCACTCACCTCACAAGATATCCTAAGGAAATCATCCAGATTTAAGGAAAGATCACACACACACCCCAGAAAGGCAGTTAAAAAATCAGTGCCAAGCTTACATCCTGCCTCTTGGAAGTACACCCCAAAAGGACAGTGCCAGCTACCACTAAAGCAGTGAAGGAAGACCCCTTCCCCAGATAAAAAAAGAAACCATGAGGCAGGAAAAAATTCAAACACAATACAAATAATTAAATCACAACGGTAGCTGTTGGTTGTTAAACCAATTACCAAAACAAATAAACACAGGGACTAGCCAGATTTCTCAAACCAGTTTCTTTTCAGGAACAGAGATTAACCTTTTTCCTTCCAAACAAAGCTGAATAGGGAAAATTATCCCATCAATAAACACAGGACTAAACATCACCAAGCACAGAATTAAACTTCGCCAAAAACCAGTTTTAGACCAAAACTCAGAAAAGGTATGTAAACTCACAATTGAATGTCAATCTTTCTAGCTAGCCAGGAAGCCTTGCTGAATTAACTCATCTTGGTTCCTTGTCATTAAAAGTTTCTTTCCAGCAGCTCTGCTTTGTTATTCAATTATTTTTTCAAAGTGCTGATCCCGGCTGGAAGAATGCCAACAGGGGAGTATTTCCTCCCAACAGCAGTGTAAAAAGCTTAAAACAATCCTTCCCCTTTAAGAAAGCTGAGCAAAGTACCAGCAAAGGAGAGAAAAAAAACTCCAGAGAAGCTCCAGAGACAGGAAGTCTAGGCATACTGCCAAGAATGTAATAAGGGTTAATGGAGAGGCAGTTTCTATAAGCAACACTACCAGAATGTTTCCTTCCTACCTTCCTTACAGGATTAGCCCTGTAAAGTGGAAAAAAACGAAAGGAGATTTCTTCCAACAACTGGTTCTCCGAACTGCTTAGAAAGTTAACAGCAGGTTCTACTGAATAGATTCCACTCCTGCATTATATTTATTATACTAGGTATTATTTGTTATTCTAGGCACAGTAATAATAAAACGGGTCAGGGGCTTCACTTCTATTTTGAATCAGTGTACGTTATAGCATTCTTTTTTCTTTCTTAAATTAGTTGTCAAATTTTAGCAAAATAGTTTTCATATATTGTTTCAATAGTTCAGAAACAACTATCCTTAGGTGCCTTGTGTTATATTTTATTTATTTATTTATTTGATTTGTCAATCACTTACAAGATAATTGGTATAAGTATAAACATAGTTATGAATACATGAAATGGATACATATAAGAAAAATAAAAAGAAACAATAGGACAGGGATGGTAGGCACGTTGGTGCGCTTATGCATACGCCCTACAGGCCTCTTAGGAAAGGGGTGAGGTCAATAGTAGACAGTCTAAGGTTAAAGTTTTTGGGGTTAGGGGAAGAAACCACAGAGTCAGGTAGAGTATTCCAGACATTGACCACTCTGTTGCTGAAGTCATATTTCCTGTAATCAAGTTTGGTGCAGTTAACTTTGAGTTTGTATCTATTGTATGCTCTTCTGTTGTTATAGTTGAAGCTGAAGTGTTCATTGACAGGTATGACATTGCAATGTATGATTTTATATACTATATTTAGATCGGACGGAAGGCGGCGTAGTTCTAGGTTTTCTAGGTCTAGAATTTCGAGTCTGGTGGCATAAGGTATTCTGCTGTGAGTAGAGGAGTGGAGAACTCTTCTTGTGAAATATTTCTGGACTTTCTCAACTGTGTTAATATCAAATATGTAATGTGGGTTCCAGACTGATGAGCTGTATTCAAGTATTGGTCTAGCAAATGTTTTATATGCTCTAGTTAGTAGTGTGATATTTCCAGAGAAAAAGCTATGTAGGATTAGGTTGACAACTCTTAATGCCTTTTTGGCTATGTAGTTACAGTGGGCTCTAGCACTTAGATCATTAGAGATAAGTACTCCAAGGTCCTTGACAGAGTTCGGATCATCAACAAGGTCTTGACTATTCAGCTTGTGTTTTATTTTCTGATTTTTTTTGCCAATATGTAAGACAGAGCGTTTATTTGTTGAGATTTGAAGTTGACATTTGTTTGACCATTCTGATACATAACTGAGGTCTTTTTGAAAGGTAGCAGTATTTTCTGTGGTGTTGAATAGCTTTACATCATCAGCGAAGAGAACGCAGTTGCTCTTAATATGATCACAGAGGTCATTTATGTAGAGTATGAAGAGAGTAGGTCCTAGAACACTGCCTTGGGGGACACCACTATTGACAGGTACAGAATTTGATAGGACACTCCCAATTTTGACCATTTGTTGTCTGTTTGACAGGAATGCTTCTATCCAGTTACGCAGGTGTCCAGAGTTACCATAAGATTTTAGTTTTAGGAGTAGTTTGTTGTGTACCACTGAATCAAAGGCTTTACAGAAGTCTGTGTAGATTGCGTCTATTGCTTTGCCCTGATCGAGTTGTGTAGTCCATGTGTTTTTGCAGTGTAAGAGTTGCAGATTACAGGATAGCTTTTTTCTGAAACCATATTGTTTGTTAGAGAGTAGGTTGTTTGTCTCTAAGTGGAGGATAATGGATTGGTTAATAATTAATTCCATGACTTTACAGGTGACACAGCATAAAGATATTGGTCTGCAATTTTCAACTAGGCTGGGGTCTCCCTTTTTGAAAATGGGGATGACCGTGGCTTGTGACCATAGGTTTGGCAAGGAGCTGGTCCTGAAAGATTTGTCAAAGATTATGCTTAGAGGTTTGGCTATGGCAGTGGATAGCTTTTTTAAGAAGTAGGCACATATTCTGTCCGGTCCAATAGATAGAGATGGTTTTAGATTGTGTATTGCTTTTTCAACATTATCTTCTGTAAAATGGATGTGTATTAGATCATTGTAGTTGTCTGTGGATCTACTAGGAAATACTGGGCATGATCCATTGCTGTTTACAAATACTGAGCCAAAGAATGTATTAAAGAGGTTGGCTTTAATGGTGTCGTTGTTGCAATCTTTACCATTAGGTCCTTTCAGGGGTGGGATGGACCTTGAGTCTTTTAGTTTGTTGTTTACAAAATTGTAGAAAGTGCAGGTGGAATTGGTGCATAGAAGGTTTTCCTCTTGTTTAATGTGATAATTGGTGCATTCGGTTTTTATTTGGTGGCATAAATTTTTGTATTGGCTTTTGAAGTTGGCAACGTGACCAGATTTGTTTTTCCGCCAAAGTGATCTCTTTTTGGATTGAAGCTTCCTTATTATTATGGGTAATCTGTTTTTTCTGGTTTTGGGAGTTGTTATTGGTACATATAGTTTGATGACTCTTTTGACTTCATGTAAAAATATGTTGTAATGGTCTTCAACAGTATTGCATCCAGTGAATAGAAATTGCCAATCAAGGGATGAGAGATCATTATTTATAAGATCATAGTTGCCTTTTTTGAAGTTATAATCATCGTTGTGATGATTTTTGTGTGGACCTATGTTGAGACAAAAGTCAATCATGTTGTGGTCACTGTTGGAAAAGGGTTCTTTAGTTTATATTCCATAAATTGAATTCAAACTATTGCAGATGATGAGATCGAGGCAGTTATTAAGTCTAGTATTGCTGGTTACTAGTTGTTCCAGTCCCAGATTTGTTACAGCTTTGTAGAAGGTTGCATGTATGGGTTCAGTTTTAGATTCATTTAAGGTCCAGTTAATATGAGGTAGATTGAAGTCACCAAGAAAGATAAAAGCATATGGGCAGGATGTTGACCATGTTAGTAGTGAATTTAGCTTGTTTACATGTTCAATGTCATAATCAGGGGCTCTGTAACATAGTAAGTCTCTATGTGATATTTAGGGACAGTTCACAGATGATGGTCTCAGGAAGAGCAAGCTCCTGGGTAATTGGATGTTTTTTAGATGTAAGGACTTTTTTTATAAAAAGTTTTTTATTTTAAGACAGGACGTACAAAACATAAAAACATACAAACAGGACGTACAAAACATAAAAAACCATCTTCCATATGTACATACAGTGTGTCAGTTGGTCACAAATCCTTTGTGTTATCCTTTCATAATCATCACTCACAGTTTATCAAAAAGAAAGTTCTCATATTATCAATAAAACATTCTTATAGATTTATCAATTATTACTTATATATAATTAAACCATTTATTTCATCATGTATAGGAGATATATTTTAATCTAAAATTTATGTTATACTTTCATCCAATGGTTATATATGTCTACATTGTATTTTATATCGATCTATTATATTTTTATTACAAAATTATGTATTCTATTACAAGTCTTTTTATCCAACCATTGATAAAACAAATCCCATATCTTGTAAAATTGCTTATCTTCTTGTTCTCTAATTTCAAATGTTAATTTACTCATTTCAGCACAGCCTATAATTTTCTTAATCACTTCCTCCTGTTTTTAACAAATACAATTCTAGCTGCTGTTAAAACATTTACAATCAAATATTTCAACTCTTTACTGTAAATATCCAATACAATTCCCAATAAAAATATTTCTGGTTTCAAGTCTATATGTTGTTGTGTCATTTTTTCCAACCATGTGTGGATTTTAGTCCAATATCTTTTTGCATCCGAATATGTCCACCACATATGGTAATATGATTCAGGTATCTGATGACATTTCCAACCTTTTTCCGATTTATTCTTGAACATTCTTGCAGTTCTCGTTGGGGGTAAGTACCACCTGTAAAACATCTTATACACATTTTCTTTATAAGCAGTTGACATTGTCATTTTATAATTTTGAGACCATAATTTTTCCCATTTCTCTAAATCAATCCCATATCCAAAATTTTTCCCCCATGCAATCATTGTTTCTTTAACCTGTTCCTCTTCCATTTTGAATTCTAAAAATATCCATCATCAGAGTTTTTTAATATCTTTAAATATCTTTATCTTTTAATATCTTTATCAAATCTAGATTGTACTTGCAAGTATGAAAACCAATTCATTTTTATACCTTGTTCTTCCAACACTTGCATAGATTTAAGTTCACCCTTTTCATTCAGTATCTCACCATATCTAACTCTTTGTTCCTTTTTGTATATTACTGGATATGAAAAAGCTTCAATAGTAGATATCCATGATGGAATTTTCAAATAATGTTGTTTTTTGGTCTTCTCCCAATTTAAATACAAAGCTTCTTGGGTATAGTGTCTTCTAAAATACCCTTGTATTTTAGTTCCCTTGTACCAAAGGAATGCATGCCACCCCAATAGCAAGTCATATCCTTCTAAAGTCAATAATCTAGAATTTCTTAATGTTATCCAACCTTTTACCCACATCAAATTTGCCGCCTGGTAATATAATTCCCAGTTGGGCAAAGCAAAGGGCCTTAAAAGAGCCTTGGTGGCTCAGACTGTTAATTGCCTGCACTTAAGTTCCAGCTGCCTACAACTGCTGTAGGCTCGAATCCCACCAGGTTCAAGGTTGACTCAGCCTTCCATCCTCTCGGGGTAGGTAAATTGAGGACCCAAGATTGTTGGGGGCAATTAGCTAACTTTGTAAAAATGCCGCTTAGTAATAAGCAGGCTTATACAATGGAATGAAGGCTATTGCTGAGCACACTGGGTTGTATCCCAAAAATTGTAAGCCGCCCTGAGTCTCCGGAGAAGGGCGGCATATAAATGTAATTTAAAAAAACCCCTCCTCTTATTCTTGCATCCTGCAACAACTTAAGTTTTATTCTTCTTTTTTACCTTGCCATATATATTGCAGTATCATTTTATTTAGATCTTGAAAAAACTCATTCCCTAGTCTAATTGGAATGTTCTGGAACAAATATAAAATTCTGGGCAACACATTCATCTTAATGTTGATATTCTCCCAATCAATGACAATTGTAAATTTTTCCAAGTCTGTCGCTATCTGCTTTTTGAGTTTAATTATCCTCCTTCAATGTACTACATCTTGCTGTAATATGTATCCCTAAATACTTAACTCTACTTGTGACCTGTATTTGTAGTGCTTCTTCCAACTCTTTCTTCTGTCTCATTAGCATGTTCTTTGTTAATATCTTTGTTTTATCTTTATTAATTTTCAAACCTGCTACTTTTCCATATTCTTCTATCCTTTCTATTAACTTAAGTGCTGATTCCAGTGGATCTTCTAGTATAAATACCAGGTCATCTGCAAAGGCTTGTAGCTTGTATTCTTCTTTTTTAATTTTCATTCCTTTTATTTTTTCGTCTTCTCTAATGCACCTATTTAAGACTTCTAATGTTAACACAAGCAGCAGAGGCGACAGTGGGCAACCTTGTCTAGTCCCTTTTCTTATATTTATAGGCTCTGTCAATTCTCCATTTATCAAAACCCTTGCGGTTTGTTCACATTATATAGTCTCAATGGCACATATAAAGTTTTGGCCAAAACCCATTTGTGTCAATTGTAATAACATAAAATGCCAATTCACATTATCAAAGGCTTTGTGAGCATCCAAAAATATCAGAGCCATTTGCTTTTCAGAATGTGCCTCATAGTACTCCAGAGTATCCAGGATTATTCTCATTGTGTTTAATTTGTCTTTTTGGCAGAAATCCATTTTGATTAACATGTATAAAGTTATTTAAATATCTTTTCAATCTTTCTGCCAAAATTGAAGCAAAAATTTTATAGTCTGAGTTTAATAGGGAAATAGGCCTATAATTTTTAACTTGTTGTAAGTCTGTGTCTTCTTTCGGTATAAGTGTAATATAAGCTTCTGACCAAGTCTTTGGTATTCTCTTGCATAACTTCATTCATAACTTCTAATAATTGGAGGTTCAACACCTCCTGAAAAGTCTTGTAAAATTCCACTGACAAACCATCCGGTCCTGGTGCTTTCCCTGTGTTTTGTTTCTTTAGAGCTTCTGTTAACTCCATCATTGTTATATTCTCTTCTAGCATTATTTCAATATCTTTAGATAACTGTGGTAACTTTGCCTTTTGTAAATATTGTTTAATCTTTTCTTCTTGAATACTCTCTTGATAGTATAACTTTCCATAGTAGTCTTGTATAATTCTTTTTTTCCCTTCATTTCCATAACAAGGATGTCCTTCTTCATCTATTAAATGGCTGGTTTTCCTTGATTTTCTTTCCTTTCTTAATTTATAGGCTAGCCATCTTCCTGGTTTGTTTGCATCCTCAAAATAATTCTGTTTAGCGTTTTTAATCTTTTGGGCTATTCTTTTTCCATTAATCCTATTTTATGTTTAGTTATATCCATTTTGTTTTTAACATCTTTTTTTGTGGAAATTTTGTGTAATTATTTTTCTAATTTTTTATATTCATCTTCTAGTGTTTTAAAAGTCTTTTTTTGTTTAATATTGCTTTTCCTTGTTTAGTCAATTATCAGGCCTCTTGCATAGGCCTTCATCGTGTCCCAGAGATTCTGTAGCGATGTATCCTCTTTCTTATTTTCTTTTAAAAAAAATACCAATTCTCTTTCAATTTTCTGTTTAAAATCTTCCTTTAATATCCTATTGTTTAAAGTCCATCTAGGTCTCATATTTTGTCCTTTCCAAGTAACAGTCATTGGATTATGATCCGCCCAAATATTTGCTTCTATTTCAATTTTTTGTATATTAAAAAATAAGTCAGCTGATGTCCATATCATATCTATTCTTGACCATAATTCATGCCTATTTGAATAAAATGTATATTGCTTGTTTCCTATATTTCTCTCTCTCCATGCATCTTTTAAATTTGTTTCTTCTATCATTTGAAAGAAAGATTTTGGTAATTTCTTTGTTGCTGTCTTTGTGGCTTTTTGTGCTTTATAATCCAGCTGCTCATTAATTATTCCATTAAAATCTCCCATCATGCATAAATTAACATAGTCCAATTCAATTATTTTTGTGTGAAGTTTATTGTAAAATTCCTCTTGGTGATCATTTGGAGCATATATTGCTATTAAAAGTTTTTTAATATTATTGTCCATTATTTCCACCATTAAAATTCTTCCATCATCATCTGCATAGATTAGTTCAGCCGAAATTGTTTCTTTAATATAAAGAACCACACCTCTTTTTTTACATTGTGTCAATGAGGTAAACAATTTTCCTAACTTTTTTTGTTCCAATATGTATTCATATTGCTTTTTAATATGTACTTCTTGTAAAGAAATTATATCAAATTTTAATTTCTCCAATTTGTGGAATGTTTTCCTTTTGATAATCGAATTAAGTCCATTTATATTCATCGTAATCAATTTTCTCTCCTCCATTTTAAATTTTGTAAGAGGGATTTATTGCTCTGGTAGATCTTACTTCTCTTTGTTCTCTGGGCACCCCGCCTACTGCCCCTTCTTTTTCTTTTTCAATTAGTGCTATGAACTCCTTTTGGGATTCAATTGAGGACTCTTCTTTTCTTATATCTTCCTCCTTTCCTCTAATATATTCATAGTAGAATAATTCTGCTTTTTCAACTGTGTCAATTCTATGTCTTTGTTCCCGCCATGTAAACAGGAGACCTTCTGGTATCAACCATCTATAGTTTATTCCTCTTTTAAGCAGTTCTTTGGTTAGGAAAAGATACTCTCTCCTCGTCTCCCTTACTCTTCTTGGTACCTGTTTCAACACCACAATTTCTTTGTCTTTATACTTTAATGTCTTCTCTCTTGCTGTTTGCAAAATTTGTGATTTAATAATTTTCTTGGTAAATCTAATATGGACTTCCCTTGGTAGCTTGTTCCTCATTGCATATCTTGTGTGGACACGAAACACTTCATCCATTCCATCCATCATTTTCTCTTTTGTTATTTTTAGTGCTTCCACCAATATTTCTATGATTTTTCCAACAAGGTTTCACCCTTCCTCCACGTTTTGAAATCTCAGGTAAAATTCTGACCTATCCATCTCTCCTCTCAGTGATTCAGTCTTGTCTTTTTCAACTTCAGTCAGTCTGATATTGATATTTCCAATTTTCTTATCTCTTAATTTTTCTTGTTCTTCAATTTTCTTAAATTTTTCATCATATTTGGTCATCATCTCTTGAATATTTTCCACTTTCTCGTCTGTCTTTTCAACTTTCTGTTGAATATTTTCAACTTTTTCATCCATCTTTTCCATCTTCTGCTGAATCTTCTCCACCTTTTCATTTGTCTCTTCAATTTTCTGGTAAATATTCTCATTACTCTTCTGTAAAATTGCAATTCCTTGCAAAATCTTCTGTAGTGTATCTTCCTTTTTCCTTCTCCTGTTGCAACATTGCCTGTATTGATCGTTGTCCCCCAGATGGTGAAGAAGCGGGAGTTGTTGATTGAGAAATTGGAGCTGTTGCTTTTCTACTCATTTTATATTTATATAGATGTAAGGACTTTTTATAGAAGATAGCAACACCACCTCCTCTACGGATTTCATGATCTGATCGGTAAACATGATTGTTTCTTACTGTGGTAATGGAGTCAGGGAGAGATGTGTTGAGCCATGTTTCACAGACATATATGTTGTCGAATTTAGTCGTATTTAGTAAGAGGAAAAATTCAGGTATTTTATTCATAAAGCTTCTTGCAATGAGTAGCTTGCATTTAAGGCCAGCTGTAGTTTGAATTGAGGTAGTTAGGGGCGGGCGGGCCTAGTTTAGGGTGATGGTGGATTGGTTGAAGTAGGGTTGGATGCGGAGTTGTGGGTTGTGTTACTTTTGATACAGTCAGCATGGTAGTCAATGTACAGGTCCTTCTCTCCATTGTCTAGACGTATTTTGAATTCTGTGAGGAGTTCACGGTAGCGGACACGTTGTTGTATGTTTAGGTCAGGGAGAGAACGGAGGTTCTTATGGTTGGTGTTGCTTTTGGCAAGTGAATTTATAGTATAAATGAATTTGATTCATTTTTGCAAGTGACCCTGCAGAGGGGTGGGGCCACAGAGCCATCTCTGTTTTTGAACTCTTGGCCAATGCGGGAAATGTCAAGTATTTCATCAGGGGAGATGGTTGATGCTTGATAGTCACTTATGATGTTGCGGACAATTGTGATGTCATCATTGTTACTGATGTCCTCTAGACCAAATAAGATGGCATTTGGACGCTTCCGTTCATGCTCAACAGCTTCTCTGACGAGGATTGGGATATTATTATTCGTTGGATTTATGGTTTTTTATGGATTGGGTTGCGGTTGTTGGGTAGAGGTGTGGTTTGTAGTTATTAGAGGTTTGGGTTTTAGTGTTGTGTCTTTTTTTTCAAGGTTTGTTAGTCTTTCTTTTAGTCCAGGGATGCTACTATGGTGTCAGGGGATGTTATTCGTGTTTCTATGGTATCAGCTCTTTCAAGCAGGGCTGTATGATTGTCTAGTTTGGGTTTGCATGATGGGCAAAAATATTGAAATGCATGGATGGATGATTTTAGGAATTGAATCATTTGCTTGGGTAATCCCAGGCAGCCATGATGAGTGTAGCTGTTACATAGAGAACATTTGGTGGAGTTTTCATTATCCTTCAGAGTTTCATTTATTCATATATGCAGGAAGTGTTAAGAGTTTGAAGATTAATTTATTTGATTTATCGGTAGTTTCCCTTTAAATTAATGGGAACAGTTACGCAAATCTTAAATCAACTAATTTTGTGGGTACTAACTTGTACCCAGTATGGATATTAACACTCCCTCATTCTTGTTCTTCCAAGTAATAACAAACAGCTTCATCTATTACACAATAGCATCATCTACTACAAAATAAGTTTATGCTAAGAAGACAAAAAACAGTATCTTATCCTTTATTATTATTGCATTGTGTTTTTTCTGAGACAATATGGAAGTCAGATTTTGCATCCTGACCACTCACATCATTACAAGAAACTTGCGTGTTTTAACAGGTTTTAAGCATATGTTTTACAGATATGAGAGAAAGTTAATTTTCAGATATGACCCAGAAATATTTTTTAGATTTTAGCAAGAAATTGCAGATGAAATATTAAATTATTGTGTAGAACACAATTCATTATTTATATTATAGAATTTGGAACTGGGTTTGCAGTGGAACTGGCTATTTGTACAATAAAAGGCATCAAAGTGTTGGTTTCTGCTATATGCTGGGTTCATAATTTCACATAAATGATTTTTCAGAAGTATTGTTGAGACCATACTATATTAGTATTATTTTTCAATATGGTCTTGACATATCAAATATTAACCAATGAAAAAATGGCATAAATGTTGGTGCAAGATACTTGTGCAATGTTTTCTATTGTATTAAAAAAAGTGTTTAATAAATTTTGTCTTTTTGTATTCCCTAGGAAAAAATAGCAGAACTTCAGGTAAGAATGACTTCACAAATATATTTGTTTTTAATGTAGCAATGTCAGTGAAGCATTTTCCTCCCATGCTTACAATACTAACAAATAACAAAAAGATTAAATTTTGCTGTTAAAATTTCCATGTGGATATTTTGCTGAAGATTGTGTATATATTGTATTTCAGGCTCAGCTAGCCCAAAAGACAACATCGGTTAATGATTCAAAGTTGAAAGAACAGGAGTTCAGAGAACTGGTAAGAAACTTCTCTAGGGAGAAAATGGAGAAATTCAGTTTTAGCTCTAAAATTCATACACATTTGTAAGGATAATTTCAAAATAAAGTTTGATCAAATGCTACATAATGCTCATTATTTTCTTACCCCCATCTCTTTCTGTTGCTTTCCTGTGCAGCTTTCAAATTCTAGCTATTAACTCCATTAAAATAAAGTTCAGGTCACAAATGTTCATGTTTCAAATATGAATTCTACTTATGAAAAAAGAAAATATTTTTTTCCAAAATTACAGTTCATTGCTTTTAATTAAAAGTGTGAAATCGACTTAATGAAGTTATGCTTCAACCTTTGTTAGTACAAACTAGCCCAGGTAATAAAAATATCAGATTTGAAAGGCATGGATGGATGGATATGGATATGGATATGGATATGGATATGTAAGTGTGGCTGGGTGGTTATGTGACTGAGTGGGCATTGCCAACTCGATGTTACTCATGTTGAGTGCCACTTCATCTCACCCAGCCTCTCATGACCATGGGGATGCTGCAACGGACGTAAGTGTGAAAAATGATCATGTCCTTTTTCAGTGCCATTGTAACTTTGAATGGTCACTAAATAAACTGTTGTAAGTTGAGGATTACCTGTACAAAAGTACAAAAAAACTTCTTTGCTTAAAAAAACTTTCGTAAATACCAATCATTAGATTAGAAATGAGGAAATACACACTGAAGATCAGTGACAGTCACAGCCATTATGAAAACCTAAACCATTCTGTCTGAATACCTTTTCATCAGCAATATCTGCAACCCAGAGTTATAAATCAGGCAGGGTGCCAGAGCACCTTGAGGAATTAAAATAGTTAAAATGCAACTACAATTATCAGCAGCCAACTCTTGCTTATAAACTGAAACCTTTTTAGCAGAAAGTTCATTTAAGCTCTACAGAAAGTGGGTGGGCACATTTGGGCTACAAGAGAGACAAATTAACAAAGTATATAGGAGACCCAGGTTCTGCCCTCCCAAGCTTGCCAGGATCACAATAAAATTAGTACATGCCACAGATATCAAACTTCAAGCCTGGTGCCATGTTACTAAGCTTTATTATCATGAGAGAAAATGAAAATGAATTGGAGGGAGGATCCATACCCCTACCTCCTATTTTTTTTAAAATCTTACTATCAGTGAGCAATCGTGTCCTGGCCATTCTGAAGCAATGTAAGAGATTCCTGTCCTAAAGGTGCTTCTTCAAGAGGCAAGTGGACTTTCTGGAAACCAAGAAAGTCCAGTACCTCTTGAAAAAAGCACCTTTGGGACAACCATGACCGAAGAATCCCCATAGATAAGAGACTCCTGTGCTCAGTGAACTGACAAAACATCCTTTTCCATCCAGGAGAAACAATCCTTAGATCCATTTGCACAACTGGCTGGCTTCACTCACATCACAAGATATCCTAAGGAAATCATCCAGATTTAAGGAAATACCACATGCCCCCAGAAAGGCAGTAAAAAAAATCAGTGCCAAGCTTGCATCCTGCCTCTTGGAGGTACACCCCAAAAGGACAGTGCCAGGAACCAGTAAAGCAGTGTAAAAAGCTTAAAACAACCCTTTCCCTTTAAGAAAGTCAAGCCCCTAATACCAGCAAAGAGAAAAAAAAAACTCCAGGGAAGCTGTTCAGGCTACATTAAGTCTGGGTATACTGCCAAGAACCATTAGCTGTTACAATGTAACAAGGCTTAACCACCGAGGTAGTTTCTGAAAACACTTTAGCAGGACAATAAAGATAAAGATTTGGCTAGAAACAGCACACACAGACAGGCACACCACAATGTCACCTTCCTGCCTTCCTGACAGGATTAAATGATTAACTCTGTAAGGTGGGAAAAACAGAAGGCTGTTTCTTCCAACAGCCACTTCGCCGAACTGCTCAGAAAGTTAGCTGGTCATTTGCCTGAACTGGTGCGAACCGGCTGACTCCCACCACTGTGTGTATGTGTGAACTGTTATCAGCTGCAAATGCCTTCCATAAAGCCCTCTGCAGCCGATAATAGAGCTCTGGATCGAACTGTTATCGGCTACAAATGCCTTCCGGCAGGCATCTGAAGGCAAAATGAAGGCTGGGCGATGCGTGCAAATGGCAGCAAGCGGCCACAGAAGAAGTGGGCCAGCAGCGGGCTCCTGCTGGGTGGGGCTGTCAGCAGGCGTGGGATTCAAATTTTGTAACAACTGTTTCTGTGGGTATGGCTGGGTGGGCGTGGCCTTTTTGGCAGCAACCCACCATTGTTTTTTGGGCCTTCTGGGCCTCAGGGAAGCATCCTGGGGAGGGGCATTTTTGCTCCCAGAAGGCTTCCCTGGGGCTCAGGAAGGAAAAAAACAGCATGAGGGGGCACACAGCACCCCCCCTGCGCTCCACTTTGGGGCCTTCTTGGGCCTCAGGGAATCCTCCTGGGCAAAGCAGTAAGTAAGCGAGGGGAATCTTGGCACAGCTGATCAAAGGAACAGCTGATCATTGGGGGAAAGAAATACCTTAAGGAGTGACTGGGCAGGGAAGAACACAGCGATGTCGGGCATATGCACAATGTTGTGCATGATCAATAAGGACTGATTAGGCAGGGAGGGGAGGGGCGGGCGGAGAGGGGCACAGGGCCAGCCAGGGGCAGGATTTGCCAGTTCTCCGAACAGCGCAGAATCATAACAACCGGTTCTATAGAACCGGTCTGAACTGGTAGAATCCCACCACTGGCTGTCGGTGCCACCTCTGAGGTCAATAATTAGAACCCTCTAAAAAGAAGGCCTGGCAGGGAAAGAAGACAAGAATGAGAAGAGGTTTTGGATTACTCAATTGGGAGTTATCAGGCAGTAATATTGATGTGGATGAAAGAATAGATTGTTTTGAGAAATATTAGATTGTTAACATTGGAAGACCACAATCTGTAATTGGGATGGCATGTATTTGTATGGTATAAGGAAAGTAAAGCACATGGATACTTTCGGAGACATTATATTCAAGATGCTTTATTAAGAGGATTCTGCGCATGCTCTACAAGATGGCTGCTCGTAGCTAGAGCTCCGCATTAGGGGATGATGGCTTGGTGTCCTTTGGTGAGGGCTGGAGTTTGTTTCCATCTCTTTGGGTTCAGAAACTGGCTGCAGAATGTCCAGGGGTTCGGTAGTTACCAGCAGAGCCGGGCCCCATTGGGTAAGATACTGCTTTGCGATCCGATGAGGGAGGCGGCGGCGGTGGTTGATGGAAGGCTGGGCGGCTAGAGCGTGGGGGAAAACGTAGGGGGAAGGACCAACAGTGCCGCTGGTTTGCTATTCCAGGATTGCTCCTGCCGGGCTGTTAACTTCTGGTTGCTGCTTTCCACTGCTTCTATTGCCTGCTCGCTTTTTTGTCCGTGTGGTTTTGTTCCATGAGGGCTCCGAGGCCAGCGTTCGGCATTACTGGAAATGCTGCTGGATGGGATGGACATCGCTGGTCGGGAGACAGGCCTGTTGGCCTGGGACCATCTTCCCCCACTGTGCTTGGAGGCATTGGAGCCAGGGCCGCTGGGACCCATGCCGGACTGGCTCCTGGCTTGTTATTCCCTGATTGATGTGGACTTATCTAGTGGCGGAACTGCGGGCCCTAAGGGATTCCCCTCTATCCTGGGTGTGGCCTGCTAAACTACCTTCGGCCTACCTTGATGCCGGATTATGGAGTCCAGAGAGGTGGCACGGCGCAGATATGGGTAGGGGTCTGGGGAGGGTTGGTAAGAGGAATCCCAAGGCCTCTTTGTTTAAATTTTTAAATAAATTGTTTAAGAGTGTTAGGGAAGGGGGTGGGTTCGTGAACCCAATTGGAGCTGGGAGGGCTACGTTGGCATACTTGCAGTCTGGGTCAGGATTGGGTCACAGCTGGGGGGGGCTGGGGCTGGGGCTGTCTGGGGGAGAGGGTGGGGGTTTGATCCCCACGGTAACTGGGATTGGCAGAGGCATGGACAGCGGGCTGTATCAATCTGTGGGGGTGCGCCCCCGCTGTCTTCGAGCAGTGGCGTGCTCTGACCCACCAGTTCGTACCCGCACCCCTGGGGGCTTGGAGGATCAGGGCCCTGGACTCAGGTTGGTATATGTCAATGCCAGGTCCATGGGGAACAAGGCTCCCCTCATCAGGGATCTGATCGAGGAGGGCGCGGACCTGGCTTGCATCACAGAGACCTGGTGGGTGCAGAGGAAGGGGTCCCTCTGGTTGATTTACGCACACCAGGTTTCCGTGTGCTGCACCAACCTAGGGCCCAGGGTAGGGGCGGAGGGGGGTGGCGGTTGTGATCAAGGAGATACTTGGTCCAAGGGAGACCACTGTCCCACAGATAGGCGGGTGTGAGTCCCTTCTCTAGAGGTGGGGCCCTGGGGGTCAGTTGGGCCTGTTGCTCGCATACCTGTCTCCCAGCTGCGTGGCAACGTCCCTGCCTGCTCGAGGTCCTCTCGGGGGTGGTGGTTGAGTTCCCCAGGCTTATTGTGCTGGGGGATTTCAACCTGCCCTCTCTGGGGGGGACATCGGGGAAGGCTCAGGAGTTCATGGCCTCCATGATGGCCTTGGACCTGACCCAAATAATACAGGGCCTGACTCATGAGGGGGGACACACGCCCGACCTGGTTTTTATCTCGGGGCAGTGGTGTAATGATCTGGGGGGTCTCCGAACATACTACCCCTGTCATGGACTGATCATTCTCTCCTTCAACTGACCTTCCGCTATGCCAGCCCCCGTCACTGGGAGGCAGAATGAACAAGATGGTTCTGCCCCAGGCACCTGATGGATCCAGAGAGATTCCAGATGGCGCTTGGCATGATCCCTTCCTTTCCTGCCCACAGCTCGGTTGAGTCCCTGGTGGATGCCTGGCAGAAGGCTGCCTCTGGGGCACTTGACCGGGGTTGTTCCTTTGCGGCCTCTCACCCAAAGCAGATCCTGGTTGGCTCCCTGGTTTTCCGCACAGCTCCGGGAAATGAAGCAGCGGAGGAGAGGCCTAGAGAGCTGTTGGAGATCCAGCAGGTCCGAATCTGACCGGAAGCAACTAAGAGCCTATATTAGGTCTTATCTTGCAACAGTGAGGGCGGCGAAGTATGCGTACTTCTCTGCACTCATTTCATCCGCAGATAATCGCCCTGTTCAGGGTCACCCACTCCTTCCTTAATTTGGGGGTGGTGGTGACCCTTTGCAGGGATGTGCCAAGGAGTTTAGTCAGCATCTGACGGACAAGATTGCTCAGATTTGGGTCAACTTGGACTCCGACTGGTCAGAGTCCGATGGGAGTGTTGCGACGGGTCTTGGTGATTCTATCTGGGAAGAGTTTGATTCTGTGACTCCCGATGAGGTGGACAGGATCATGGGGAAGCTGAGTGCTGCCACGTGTTTACTGGACCCATGTCCTTCCTGGCTGGTTTTTGCCGCCTGGGAAGTGACGCAAGGCTGGCTCCAGGCAGTGGTTAATGCATCTCTGAGTGAGGGAGTCTTTCCTGCCGCCTTGAAAGAGGCGGTGGTGAGGCCTCTCCTCAAGAAGCCTGCCTTGGACCCAGCTATTTTGAACAACTTTCGTCCTGTCTCCAACCTTCGCTTTGTGGCGAAGGTTGTTGAGAGCATGGTGGCGCGACAGCTCCTGGTGTTCCTGGAGGAGACCGATTATCTGGATCCATACCAATTGGGTTTCAAGCCCGGTACACGGAGCAGTTGGTGGCTGGTGGATAATCTCTGGAGGGCGCGGATAGGGGTTACTCCTCTGTCCTGGTCCTTTAGATCTCTCAGCTTTCATACCATCGACCATGGTATCCTTCTGCAGCACCTCGAGGGGTTGGGAGTGGGGGGCACCGTTTTACGGTGATTCTCCTCCTACCTCTCGGGCGCATGCTAGTGGTGCTGGCAGGGGGCAGAGATCGCCCTGAGCCCCCCTTTGTGGGGTGCCTCAGGGTCGGTGCTCTCGCCCCTCCTGTTCAACATCTATATGAAGCCACTGGGTGAGATCATCCGTGGTTTTGGGGTGAGGTATCACCAGTATGCTGATGATACCCAGCTTTTCATCTCCACTCCAAACCAACCCAGTGACGCCCTCAATGTGATGTCCAGGTGCCTGGAAGCAGTGCGGATCTGGATGGGGAGGAACAGGCTCCAACTCAACCCGACTAAGGCCAAGTGGCTGTACGTACCAGCATCTCAAATTGTCCAGGACATTCCATCTCTGGCTATGGGGGAAGAGATGTTGCCCCCCATAGATAGGGCTCGCAACTTATTTATTTATTTATTTATTTATTTATTCGACTTATATGCGGCCCCCTCTCCCAAGGGACTCAAGGTGCTCACAACTAAAATAGAATACAACAATAAGTTACTTAAAAATATATTAAATTAAAGCCAAATTAATATTAGTATTATTATTAAAACCCCAAAATTACATAAACAACCCCAAGGGTCAACACTGCCCAGATTGTAAAACAGCCAGGTTTTAGCTCGCGCGGAAGGTGCGGAGATCG
>SOZL01000471.1:0-10947 GCA_009733165.1 Naja naja | reverse complement strand
TTACTATCAACATGGGAGAAAATAAGGAACAACACTATTTGAAAATACCAGTCTGGTATATCAATAGAGGCATTTGCATATCCAAATGTTTTTAAAATGGAAAATATTGTTAGATACACTGAAATTTTAAATGAAAAGGGTGAACTCAAAATAAAAACAAGAACTAGATGAACAAGTGATAAAGATGACTTGGTATTCATATATGCAAATACATTCTACATATGAAAAAGATAGTAAGATGGGTTTTTACAAAGAATTGACTGAATTAGATAAAATTTTAGCAGGTACTGAAGAGAGGATGATTAAAAAATTTTATGGTTATTTATTAGGAGTGAAATTAGAAGAAGAACAAGTTAAAGAAACGTTGATCACTTGGGGGAAAACTTTGAATATGGGATAGATTTGGATAAATGGCAGATATCATGGGCTAGAAACTATAAATTAACAGTGTCAACAGCTTATAAAGAGAATTTGTATAAGATGTTTTACAAATAGCAAAGATGTTCAAGGACAAATTGGCAAAATGTTGGAAATGTCATCAGATACCTGGATCATATTACCATATGTGGTGGACGTGTGCAGAAGCTAAAAAATATTGGACTAAAATACACACATGGCTGGGAAAAATGATAAAACAGCATATAGATTTAAAACCAGAGATATTTTTATTGGGGATCCTATCTGAAGGTTGTAGTAAAGAAATAACATATCTGATTATTAATGTTTTAACTGCAGCTAGAATTGTATTTGCTCAAAAGTGGAAAAATGAGAAAATTCCAACGGAGGAGGAGGTTAATAAGAAAATAATGGAATGTGCAGAAATGAGTAGACTAACATTAGCAATTAGAGAGCAAGAAGAAAAGGAGTATTATAAGATTTGGGATTTATTTTACCAATGGCTAGATAGAAGAGTAAGAAATCAAAATATATTGTAATAGTAATGATATATTATAATTGATTATTTTTGAATAAGTTATGAATATAATTTAGTAAGAATTGAGAGTTGCTTTTAAAGGTAGCCTGAAATTGAAATTAAAACTTCAATGATAGTATAATAATGATATAGAATGTTGATTAGAATATAATATGAATGTAAAATCAAGAAAAAAGGATTGCAGATATTGTGCACATGAGATATGTACCAAACCGACACATTGTGCAATTGAAAGAAAGTTGTTTTTTTTGTCTGTTATAAAAACAAAAAACTTTAAAAAATAAATAGATAAAAAGAAGGCCCAGCCATTTTTTCGGGCGTCAAAAGAAAATAAGATCTGGGCTTCTTTTTGGAGAAACACATGTGTGTGTATGGTGTGTGTGTGTGTGTGTAATACTGCCGTGGTTGTTTTTAAGGTTTCCACAATTTCATAGTATTCTTATTTTAAACCACAATCATTAATCTTGGTTAATTATTATACTTCCTGACTCACTCTATTTTTAGATTCACACACTACAAGACAAGTTGAAAAATTATGAGAAGGCTGTATATATCACAACAGTTAAAACACCTTATAGAGGTGAGTAATTGTCTTGACACTGAAAAAAAAACCTTAAAGAAATATTTGGAACCATAATTTAGATTGCAATTATATGCAAGTTATCTGGGAATTAAACTGAGAATAAATTATTGAGGTATTTGATAAAACAATAGATGGTTTATGTAGCAGGTAATTTATATGTAGATTTTCTGTTTCAATAGCAGGAAGTCATTTTACCTTTCTAATAATTTTTAATCATAATAATACAAATACTTGTAGCCCTTTTTACCAGTAATTTTACAGTTAGCTTTTTATACAATCCCCAAAATACATACCGTGTTTCCCCGAAAATAAGACACTGTCTTTTATATTTTTTGGCTCCCAAAAACACACTAGGTCTTATTTTCAGGGTAGGTCTTATATATTTATGGTGCCAAATAGTGGGTGTGAGTGTGTAGGGGGGGGTTTCGCGGATGCACAGTTGCTCCCTGAAAAGTCTTCCTGGAACTGGAGATTTACACTAGGTCTTATTTTCGGGGTAGGTCTTATTTTCGGGGAAACACGGTATATACCAAAAGATATTAAAGAAACTTAGTAACATATTTAGTGGTATAAACAATTTGTAGGAATATTGCAAATAGTTATGTTGTCATAGATTTCTGAAGTATGTAAATATACCTAGAAATCTGCTCACTATAAGAGCAGAAACATACTTCCATTGATATTTTGTATGCAGTTAATGTATGTGCATTCTTTATTTGAGAAAATATTGGGATTGTTACAAACACATGGGTTGGTTTATTAAATTTCTATGCTACCCATCTCTCCTACAAGGTGACTCTGGGTGGCTTATAAATTATAGAAACAAGTGAAAAGATTACTATGGACCCACATTAACATTTTATTAAAAACTGCACTAAACCCACACTTTCAAGAGCCAAGAAATGGATGGGACCAGTGGAGAGCATCAAGGTCCAGGCCAACCAGCAAAGCCAGATTTTTATACCCTTCAAGAAGGCCAAATGGACGGGGCAGTTATTACCTCCTGTGGAATAATATTCTACAGAAATGGGGCCACAGCAGAAAAGGCTCTTCTCTTTGATCCCACCTGCTTCAATTCCTTGGAAGATGAGATCTGTAGTAAGTCTCTTCTGCTGGCATGAGTGGGGCAGGCTTATCCCATCAGGGAGAGATGGCTCCTTAGATACCCTGGACTTATGCCATGTATGGCTTTAAAGATAATGACCAGCATCTTGAATTGGATCTGGAAGCAAACTGGCAACTAGTGCAGCTCGTGCAGTAATAATATTATATGTGCAGCCCTAGGAGCTCCCAGGTCTGTGTGCACTGCTGCATTCTGCATCAGCTGCAGGTTCAAAATATTCTTCACGGGTAGCCCCATGTAGGGCATGTTGCAGTAATACAGCCAAGAAATGACTGGGACATGAGTGACCATGTGCAGACCTCAGGATCCAGGTAAGAACACAACTGGTGTACAACATGAAGTTACGCAAAGGCCTCTGAGCCACAACTAACATCTGCTCTTTAAGCAGGTGGAGCCACAAGAGCTGTCTGGTCAGCTTGCCCTGACCATCTCGCCCTAGCTATCTCACTACAAGACAATTCACTGTGGGCCAAGAGTTACACTAATACCAAAGAAATTTGGACTAGAATCATTAAAGAAAGTGCAAAAGGAGGGACAGAATGAAATATGAATGGCAAAAATTAAAATAATTTGAATTTATTTTAAATAATTAAATAGAATTGTTGAATTGTTCCACAGCAAGTTGTCCTGTGGCGAGTTGGCTGTGGCTAGTTCTGCAGTGAGTTGGCCATGATTAATAGGCCACAGCAAGTTGGCTGGGCAAGTTGTCCCATTCCCTTAAATTAGAGCCTTCCTGGATTCAAAATTACAAATTCAAAATATTTTATAAAAAGTTTACCAAAGTAATTTTTGTAATTTCTTAATAGGTTTGTAGTAACAGAGATTAGTATAAAGTCCAACTTTTCTTCTATGCAGATGGGAATCTTTGCCATTCAGATGTGTCTGTTTTTGGTGAACCGACTGAGTTTGAGTACTTGAGGAAGGTGGTTTTCGAATATATGATGGGTCGTGAAACAAAGGTATACATATTTAAAAAAATTTGAGTGATGATGCCAATAGTTCTGATAATGGTTGCAATATTATGATTCCATCATAATATTGCAACCATTATATAATAATATTATGGAGCCCAAAAATGACATATAGAGGAAGGATGATGGGCAGAATGAACTTTCAAACAAGCCTTAGGAAGGAGATACATGTTCTGTCCAGTGGTTTCTGAGAGCTTTTGGCAAAACTATCATATTTATTTAAGTAGTCTACAACATTATTTAATGGATTAATTACTACATAAAATACTTATAAAAGCTGTAAAAATAAGCAGTTAAGATAAACCTGGCCCAGTAGCAAAATAGTAGTATGTCAGGCTTCCAAGTAATAAATCCATTGCAAGCAAGAACTCTGAGGCAGATGAATTCTTCAAAGAATAGCTTTATTGGAAATATCATATTGGCACATATCTAGTAAAAACCAGCTCTGACAGGCCCCTTGCTTTTCACCTAATTAAAAGTAAACTTTTTCCCCCAACCCTAAACAATCAGTCACATGGCTTAATAACTGCAGCGTCCACTGCTCTGGTGACATCACTCCTCCTTCCTTTGGCCAGGTGTGAGAATGTCCTTGATTCCCAGAAGAAAGTATTTTATTTTGACTATACAAACCCAGCTATCTCTAATCCCCCTCCCTATCCCTTGCTCCAGTGTGGCAACACTGAAGCTCCAAGATGGCTTCGCCGAGGTCAGCTTCAGTATTGACATAGTCATTGCAATTTCTTCAAGTGAGACAATAAGTACAGTGCAATGGGATTTGCAAGAAACTACAGTGATTTCAAACTGACATAGGTAGTGATATCCCACAAATGCTGAATTAGATACTATATCACAAATAAATGATGGTATTTGTATGAAGTATGCAAGTCACAGTACTTGTGCAATGTCATGAGATATGTGTGATCATTCCTTGTTGTGGTCCCCTGGCAGCCTTGGAGAAGAGCAGCAGAGTTGGACAGTGGTAGGAACATGGACCAGTCCGGGAGTCTGGGGAGGACTCGGACCAGGGTCCTGCATCTGATACAGAGATGGAGCCAGGGCCATCTGGGAATTATGTGCTGACTCTGGAGCCTCCAGAATCTGACAGCAGCGAGGCAGAGGAACAAGGGGAGCCTCTTCCAAGTGCGCGTGTGCGCAGAGCTGCTAGAAGGAAAGAACAGTTAAGACAAAAGGGGCAACTCAGGAGTAAGGCTTGAAGGTAATTGGCCCTCCCATAAGATATAAAGGAGGAGCAAAGGGACAGGAACCTTTTCAGGAAGCAACTTAGTTCATATGGGTTGGTTTGAAACCTGAAGCTCTGTTGAATTTGTGCTCCGGTTGGCCTTGTATTGGAATTGGAAATTTAGTCATTAGCAGCATTTCAAGGAAGATAAAGGTGCTTATCCTGAAGGACTTTGGCAGACTTCCATGGGACTATTACAAACTTTGAGACTCATTACGGGCTGTGAATGGCTAAAATTCACAACCGTTGAAATAAAAAAAGGGTTTTGGGACTAACATGTGTTTGTTGGTGTCTCAATAAGCCTTGGTCAGAACATTCCCCACCCCAGCCTCTATGCAGATAACCTTGGAAAGACACTATAAACCATAGCTTAATTGCTATAGTAGCCATAATTTTGATCAATGATTAAGGGCAACCCTAGGAACAACACATTCTAGTAATCAAGGGATGGTTTTATTACTATGTTTAAAGTAAAGCTGTCCCCATTTAAGAATAGCTTCAAAAGATGTGCCAATTGAAGAGGAAATGTATAAAGCCTACCATTATCCTTAGGCCTATGTAAATACTATTTGAGGAAATACACTTTCATTCAGGATAGGTTTCTTGGACCAGTGAGTACTTTGCCACAAGAGCTCCATATTAATAGAATTTAGATGCTGTGGGGTTTCCAATCCACTCCTTCACCTAGACCCCGATTAAAGCTGGCTTGGCCTTACCTGATTAACATGGACAAGAGAAAGAATGCTGGGTTTTCTTTCCCAAGAAACCATTAGAATAATAACTTGTGAGGTGTAAGGAGGACTATTGTATGTTTGTTGGATGTAGAACTGACCATGCTAACATTGCTTTCATGTGGTTAAAAGAATCAACAATTAAAATAGCAAGAAAGTAAGTAAAGCAAAAGTGTACATTTGATAGACTTTTAGTATTAATTTCAAAAATCCTGATAGGCTAAATTGAATTATATCTTAGTAAGTGTTAATTTACAGCAGTTTGTACATTCCTTCCATATCAGATTACCTTAAGCTTAAAAGTTTGTGAATTTTTAATATTTCTGCTTACAGGGATCTGTTCTCTACACAAAGGCCTAAAACCAAATAAAAAGAACTCAAAGACATGTGTCAAAAACATACTTGTTTTATTCTTGTTTCCTTTCCCTTACACGCCAAATTACAATTTTTCATTTGTCAGATTCATTATTAAGTGTTCTGACCCAGGCTGAATAGAATCACAAAACAGACTCCTTGTCCCGAAAAGAAACCCTTTTTTATTTGGTTAATGTGAATTCCTGACATTCACACCCAGAAAAGTTCCGGAGCTAGCCTTCCAAGGCTTAATTGCACAAACAGACCTTATCAGTACTTGGATAGTTGCCAGACCGAGAGCTTCCAGTCGCAATGGTGTAAAAGGAAATACATGGCACCGAGCCTCTGTGAGGCACAAACTCAGATAAGCATATCTTCACAATAGTAAGGGAACTAATTGTCTCCTGCAAATACCCCTCCCCTTTTGCTCCTATTTATTCCCTGTGGGAGGAGCCATTCAGCATCCACTTGTGCCTTTCCTTCAAAGTCAACCCCTGTTCCTTAGTTGTTCCCTTCTCCTGACAGTTCTGCGCATGTACGCATCTGCAACAGGCTCCAGCTGTTCATCTTTCCCACTTATCTGCAACTCAAAAAGCAGCTGATAAATGTCAGACGGCTCTGGCCACCTCTCTGCCTCTGAAGCAGAGCACCCATCAGAGCCTTCCCTAGACTCCAGGAGTAGCCCAAGTTCCTCCCCAACTTCCTCACTGTCCGAGTCTGCTGCCAGCTCTGCTGGCAGCTGGCAGGCCACAACACTAAGTGGACCCATAGACTTTCCTTCACCCAACATGGTTTTGATTACTTAAGGCTTTCACACCATACTTTTTAATAGACAAAAAGCCTTAGATTTCCTTATATCAATGCTATATTCCCTGCTGTCATTGACAATATTTGTTTATTTTATTTACTTGCTGCCCATCTCCTGTTAAAAAGGAGTGGGGAGAGTACCAAGCCCTGCAGCATGCTAAAAAAAGAGCAACTGTGGGACGGATCTCTCATTCCCTATCAAGATCGTTTGAGACTGGCTTTGGAAGAAAGCAAAAACAGCACAGAATTGAACCACCTAGCCCCAGGCTCCACAGCCGATCAAAAAGTATATCATGGTCAATGGTATTGAAGACTTCAGAGAGGTCAAAGTGGGCAAGGATAGTTGCACTATTCCTATCCCACTCTCATCAGAAAATATCAATAAGTGAACCCAATGCTGTTGTCCCATAACTAGGTCTGAATCCTGACTGGAAGGGTTCAAGATAATCTGTTTCATACAGGACTCTCTAGAGGTGCCAAGCAACCACCTTTTCTAGCACCTTCTCTATAAAGAGAAAATGGAAAAGTGTCTGCCTTCAAGAATCCTTGTTCTGCTTGAGACTTCCGGCTGGCTGTCAGAGAGAAGGGACGTGCAGGCAGACGACTCTGCGGAGCACCAACCTTCATCCTCAATTCACAGGGGCTCCACAGAGTCCAAAGGGAGCTTGGAGAGCTTCCAAAGGAGAGGGGTCCCCATAGAGAAGCCACAGACGGCGGTTTGTGGTGGAATTGGGGTGAACCAGGAACAAGCAGGCGAAGGAGCGGGAGACCAGCAATGGCCACCCTCAAGCGCTGACAGCCGGCAACACTAGCGGTGATCAAGCAGAACCAAGGTACGGCTTTGCGAGCTCAAAGAATCATCCAGTAAGCAGTACAAATTAATTGGAGATAACATAGACGCCAAAAGAACTTTTAAAACATCAGAAGAAAAGACAGCAGCTCTGATTAAGGAGGGTGGTAGAGCAGCAAGACTCATGGTGAGCAGAGAGACTGGAAGGAAACAATAGACTCAAACGTTAGAAGGAGGAGAAGATCGGACAATCAAATAACTACACGCTGCTTAATAAAGACGTGTGCGGGTTTGGGTTGGATTTAAACAGAATCGAGAAGTGCGAGGAAATGTGTTTGTCCTCCTGTTTGGATTAAAGAACAGCAGCGGAGTTGATACAAAACAGACGCTGTGGACTCTAGATAAAATAAACACTAAGATACGAAGGACTGGAGATAGCGAGTTAAGCGATATCGGAAGGGAAATTGTTTAATAAACTTTAAAGTGAAAATCAAATCGAGGTGAACATCAGAAAACGCAGTGAAGTTAAGTTTATTGAACTGAACAACGAAAACTTGGTGAGTCATACAGCAAACTTCAAATTGAGTACGAGACCCGGAAGAGAGCAATCCACGGAGGAAGAAGAAACGGGAGGAGGAGAAGACTTGACAGAAACTTCAAAGTCACACTTCACAGCGAACGAACTGAATAGTGATACATCACTCCTTTTTCCTTAATTCTTAATTTCGCAACTCTTAAATCCCCTTTCCCCTCTTCCTCTCTCAATAGCCCCCCCCTTTTCTTTTCCCCCCTTCATTATTTTTCTGTACTTAGAAGTATTTAAACATTTACTTAGAAGTATTTAAGTATTTAAGCAGTAAAGCAATTAATTTATTATTATAGTAGTTAACTTCGAAACAAAGTACTCCATAATTACTGATTTAATGAAATTGTTTGCTGGTTAGAGCAACTAGAGCAATTAATTAATTTAAGAGCTTAGTTAATTATAGTATTGTATAACCACTGATTTAATGAAATTGTTTACTGAATAGAGATAAGTGTGAATAGACAAAACTCTGATTAGTTTAGCAATATACTTAGATAATTTTGTTGATTTAGAAAACGATTTGACAATAGTTTCATTTTAGATAAGATAATACAGATATATTTTCCTATATGAACTCAGGATAAGGGGGAGGAAGCTGGGAGGGTGAGGAGATTTGAGGGAGAGAGGAATAAAGGGAAGAGGTAAATTAAAATCATCACTGTGGGGGAAACTGTGGGAAAACTTTTGAAAATGACAAGTACTACAAATGTCTCTAAGACTGGCACAGTTAGGAAAATACCCAGCCAAACAACGGCCACCACAGCCGTGATGAGCCCCCCTGCGCAGAGGGCAATAGATGAGATGCTCCCAAAAGAACGATCTAATTCCTCTAAAGACCTACAAGGTCTGTTACTAAACATGCAGGAGGTGATGATTAAAAACCACGAAGACATGAAAAATGAAATAGGGTCTGTAAGAACAGAATTAAAAGACAAAATTCAAAAAATTGATGAAAAATTTGAAACATTCCAACAAGAGATGAGGAAAAATCAAGAGAAAATAATAGAAATTGAAACAAAGAGGAATAAAGAGGAAAAAAGATGAGCTGATGGATAAATTAGAAGGAGAAAATAAGGAATTAGAAACAGCAATAATATACCTTGAATCAGAAAAGGAGGCTCATTATCTAAGACTACAAAATGTTAAGGAAGAAAAAGGAGAGAACATATGGGAGTTAATTGTGGGCATACTGGCTAATTTATTAGAGACAGGAAAGGAAGAGGTGATGAAGGAAATAGACGAACTCTATAGAGTACAGACTAACTATGCAAGGAGGTTTAACTTACCAAGGGAAGTACACGTCAAACTAGTCAAGAAGTCCCTTAGGGATGAAATTTTATACAGATCTAGAGATAACACCTTAGAATATGCCAATAAACAAATAATAGTCCTTAAACAAACCCCGAAGAGAGTAAGAGATTTAAGAAGACCTTATCAATTCTTGACAACCAAACTTATAAAACATAATATGTATTTCAGATGGTTAGTTCTGGAAGGTATAATGGTGACATGGTGTGAAAAGAAATATAAACTAGACACCCTGGAAAATGCAGAGATGTTTTTTGACCAACAACTAAACGGGGAAGAGGAAGATGAGGAAGGAAAGAGAAGGGACGAGAGGAAAATCTTAGCTGTACATAAAGAGGCAACCATAATAGATTATAAGGATGGGGAAAATGGGAAAAGGGAAATCTCAGAGGAAATTAAGGAACCCAAGGAAATCAGAATCACAAGAAGTGCTAAGCAAAGGATTCAATAAAACACAAATCTCTAGACCTAATATCATGGAACATTAATGGTCTAAACTCTCCGGTAAAACAGAAGAAACTTTTTAAAAACCTACAAACACAAAAGGCAGATATCATAGCGTTAAAAGAAGTCCACATTGCCCAGAAACAAAAACACTTGTTAGAAAACAAGAAATTAGGGAAAGTTTTCTCGGCCCTAGATATTAAAAAAAAAAGAGGAGTAGCTCTTTATATAAAAGAATGGATTCCAGCTTCAGTAATATACACAGATAAAGAAGGCAGGATACTGATGGTAGAAATTGAAATGAGAAACAGAAAAAGTTTACTAGTTGTAATCTATGCACCAAATGGTCCAGAAGAATCTTTTTTTTAGAAATTGTATAACAAACTCAAAGAACTACAATACGAAGAACTGTGCATTATAGGGATTTTAATGCAGTTATAGACAAATCACAGGATTACAAAGGAAACAATATTAATTTAGAAAAGAAAAAAGTTACCAAAAGTATTTCTAGATCTTACTAAAGAATTTAATATTAGCGATGTATGGAGAGAAAGAAACATAGGGAAAAACAGTTTACATATTATTCTAACCATCATTTGTCTTGGTCAAGACTCGATACGATGTGGATCACCAAAAAATTAAATTCTGAGATTCAAGATATAACGATGGAACCGAATATACTGGCGGATCATAACATGATTAGGCTTAGGTGGGAAGGACAACAACCAAGAGGTTGGATGCTCCAAAGGTTAATCTTAAAAGAGGAAACATTTAATAAAATGTTAACAAAAGAGCTAGAACTTTTCTTTCAAGAGAACAAATCGGAGGATACTTCTCTACAAAATAATTGGGATACAGCCAAAGCAGTAATAAGAGGAGTATCTATTAAATATATGGCCAGGAAAAATAAGGAAAAAATACAACAAAGAGTAAAATTAGAACAAGAATATAAGGAATGGGAAGGGAAATTGCAGACCACATCACAAGAAAAACAAATTACAATTGGATTTAATTAAACATAAAATAAATCTAATAGAGAAGGAAGAGCTAGCTCAGAAATTAAAAAGGACTAAACA
>SOZL01000469.1:0-36293 GCA_009733165.1 Naja naja | reverse complement strand
CATTTTACCCCTCTTTGTCCAAAGCAGAGAGGAATTATAGCCAACTGACAAGGAGGCATTAGCAGTTTTGCAGCTGTTAAGAAATTTCATGAATATCTGTATGGCAGGTCATTCACCATTGTTACAGATCACAAACCTTTATTAGGCATTGTGGCAGGAGACAAAACCTACACCTAATATCCTGTCACCAAGAATGCTGAGATGGACTGAATTTCTGCTGCTTATTCATACAAACTGATTCACAGGCCTGGCAAGGACATTGGACATGCTGATGCACTGAGTCTTGCCCACTCCTTGCCACAAGGAGGACTTGAACTTGAAACTCACACCTTTTCCTGGAGACTGTTGCTAGCTTCCAGTCCATGCTGCTGAGATTGCCAGAGAGACTGCCAAAGATGCTGTGTTGGCACCTGTTATGGGCTGGATTAAGAAAGGTTGGCCTCTTCAGATCTACCTCACCTTGCCCAACCTTTTAAGTCCAGGCAAACTGAATTATCTGTATTAAGAGGATGTATTTTGTGGGTAACACAGGTGGTTATTCTGCAAAACTGCAAAGGGAGGTTTTGGAAATGTTACATGAGGGTCATCCTGGGATTGTAAGGATGAAAGGTTTGGCCAGGAGTTATGTATGGTAGCCAGGTATTGACAAAATGGTTGAAAACTGGGTAGCCTCTTGTTCCAATTGCCAGTAGTCAGGCCTGCCACCTCACTCCCCCACACAGGAATGGGAATGTCCTAGGGGCCCATGGTCTAGAATCCACATTGATTTTGCAGGCCCTACAAGAGGGCACACTTTTCTAGTTATAGTAGATGCATATTCCAAATGGCTAGAGGTAATTCCCATGGCATCCACTACAACTGAGGCTGTCATCAAGCAGCTCAGAAAATTGTTTGTAACCCATGGGTTACCAGATGTCCTTGTTTCTGACAATGGCCCTCAATTCACATCTAACATTTTGAATCCTTTCTAGCTCAACAGGGTATCAGACATGCCCTCACTGCCCCTGGGCACCCTTCGCCAATGGCCGGGCTGAACGCATGGTACGCTTTACCAAAGAGAAGCTTCAGCAGCTGGGTCCTGGGGATATCACTGAGAAGCTTGAAAAACTTTTAGTGTTCAACACATCACTCCTAGCCCATCAAATAACTTGTCCCCAGCAGAGTTGTTGATGGGTAGGAAACTTAGGTCTTCCTTGACCGCCTTCATCCCACTTACGCACCCAACGCACCACTGGATTCCACTTCCAAAGTTCGTTCTTTTAGTGTGGAGATTCTGTCTATGCTAGAACCTTATAGGTGAACCTTGTGGATTCCTGCTGAAATAACTCACATCACTGGCCCTCGTTCTTACAGGGTACAAACAGAGGATGGCTCCTCTGGAGCAGGCACATTGACCAACTTAGATCCAGGTTCCCTCAGGAACATCGCCCCTGTCCCTCTCTGGGTCCCTCACCGATGTCTCTTCTAGGGGGAAGGGGGGAACAGGAGGAAAATCAGCAAACAGGAATCAACCCCAGTGTAACAGCCATTGACAGGAACCATCCCAACCCCTGTCACAATGCCAAGATCCATCCTTAGAAGTGGAAGATTGCACATCACTACCTGACTTGGGTGCTGACATTGAATGGAGATGGGTTGGGAGGAGAGACCAGATTCTAACAGTCTAACAGGGTCTCCTTTTCACAGGAAGTCCCAACAGGGAAATGTCAGCAGACACATTTCCCCTCTCACTGGGTGAGAACGTTAAAACTTCTGAACCACGAAGGTCTCAACGTACACGTAAGAGCCCCACCTATTTAAAGGAATACATTAGATAGGTTGGGGTTTGGTATGGACTGAACCTAGTGGGGAGGGTGTTATGTATGTAGGTTTGAATGTTATTGGTTTATTTGAACTGTTCTTGTAAAATGTCAAATGGTATTGGTTTAAATAGTGCGGGAAGAAACCCTGCACTCCCATTGGCGGCAGCTACGCTGCAGCTATAAGAAGCAGCCATAGCCAAGCCAGGACGGGTCTATTCGAGCTGTAGTCACTTAATAAACTCTTTGCTGGAACTCCTCGCGTCTGACTCTTCATGCAAACTTAACACTGTCTTTTGGTCCATTTGATGAATATAGAGACAGATAGATAACTACAAATTCTTCCATACAAAGTTTCTTTTATTGGATTATATTAGGTATCCTCAAGGTGACTCACAGTCATGTCGAGATGCATCTAATGTCCAATTCTTTGCACAGTTGAAATCATAGTGTAAATGATAGTAATCTTTCTATCCCATATTTCAGAGGCAGGGGGTATAGCTGCTACCACGAGGCTGTGATCAGGCAAGAGTGAGGGAGCCTCCCCCAACCCCACAAGGGTCATTTATGACCAATCAGGATTACAGATGTGACCACATGACATGGACTACATTTCCCAGGATACCTTAACTACATTTGCCATGATGCATTCCCTTAAGGGGACAGCTCTCAATTCCTAACTACCTGTCCCAAATCCCATTAACTCTAAACTGGCTGGACAGCACAATCTCTAAGCTTCTTCCAGTGCTTCTGAGCTAGCTCATTTTGTAGGAATTGATTCAGAAGAACTGAGTCACCGTGATTCAAATAATTTAACAACCGGTTCGCTGCTCTAATGACCAGCTGGGTAGGTGTGGCTTGGTAATCATGTGACTGGGTGGGTGTGGCCAACTCAACGTCACATTGAGGGATGCCTCATCTGGCCTCTCCTTGCCACACCTGGTCCCATCTCTCCCCTCCCCTCCCCGCCACTCCTTGTCACGCCCAGCCGCTCACCTCACCGGAGCAAGTAGTTTTCAAATAAAAAGAATGCTCACCTTGTGCAAATAAATAACAAGCATCTTGACTTCAGGTTTGATGCATCTTACAAAGTATTACTGCTCATTCTAGTCTCCTTTCCTACTAACAGGTCCATCTCAGATTGTAATTTGCTATAACCTGTCTTTTGTATCATTCTATGGGAGATTATTCTGAAATGTTATCTGTGATGTTTGTAGCTTTACAAACCAGTCCTTAGATTGTGGTTATGGGGAAACTAAGAGGGGGAAGAAATATTAGATAAGTTCTCCACCTTGAGTTCCTTATAAAGTAATAAATACAGGATAAACATCTAACAAAATAAATAAATAATTTGTGAGAATGATGTCCTTCTAAAGGAGAAAGGGTGCTGACTGTCTTGTCACATGCCTTACACTACTGCATTTATTTCATTTTTATCCACTTTATTTTTCTCTACTTTTTGGTTTATCCTTCAATGATGGCATAGCCTGTGAAATTCTTACCTGTCTCACATGGCAGGGTTATGTGGGAAAACATCAGGTAAACACATCCATGTGACTGACAGGCAATGGCAGCAGAAATCACTAAGCAGCTACATTAAGACAGAAAGGTGGAGGTACCAGGGTGCAAAAAGCAGAGGATCTCAGGGAGAAAAGAGCTGAGACATCCACCTTTCATCAAACTGGCACAACCTAGTCAACTACAGAAATGTAGGAAAGTCACCCATGCCTCTTTTATGTGCTCTTTCCATTGGAAATTTTGAGATTGTTTCAAACTGACAGTGTAAAAATTGCCCTTATCTCTACAATACTGGTGATCTTTTTAATAATCTTTCACTTTTTATCTAGAGAGGTGTTGACAGGATTTAAAAAACAAATTCAACCATGCCCTTTTTTCCGTTTAATCAATTTTGCCAAACAACTCCCCAACTCACAATAAAATAGCGCTCACAACTCACAATAGCATTGTTCCAATATTTGAGGGGCTCCTACAAAAATGAGGGGGGGTCAATCTATTATCCAAAGCACCAAAAAAGGCATAAGAAACAATGGATGGAAACTAACCAAATAGAGAAGCAACCTAGGACTAAGGAGAAATTTGCTAAGGGTGAGAGCAATCAACCAATGGATTAGCTTGTCTTCAGAAGTTGTGGGTGCTCCATCACTAGAGGCTTTCAAAAAGATGGGACAACTATTTGTCTGAAATGATATTTATTTATTTATTTATTTATTTATTGACTTATATCCGCCCATCTCTGAAGACTGGCTGCTCACAATTAAAACACACAATACAACAATTATTTAAAAAAGAATTAAACAATTTAAGCCCAATAAAACCAAATTAAAATACTTAAAATTATCCCATGGCCCAGGTGAGGTAATCACAGCCCGATTTGGTCAAACAACCAGGTCTTTAAGTCGCGCGGAAGGTGCGGAGGTCAGGGCAGACGGAGGTCCAGAGGCAGTTCATTCCATAAGTCGGGACCGCTACAGAATAGGCTCGCGCCGGGGACCGCCAGCCGACATTGACTTGCCGACGGGACCCCGAGGAGTCCTTGCCTATGTGGCCGCACGGGACGGTGGCGCCGAGCATCGCAGGAGGCGCTTCCCTTAAATATTGTGGACCCATGTCGTGTAGGACTTTGAATGTTAAAGTCAGAACCTTGAATCTCACCCGGAGAGCAACCGGTAACCAATGCAGACCACGCAGGACGGGGGTAATATGGGAGGGTCTCCTGCTTGAGCAGGGAGTTGGACTAGAACAGGGGTCTCCAACCTGGAACTGACTTGGACTCAACTCCAGAATTCCTCAGCCAGCAAATCTGGCTGAGGAATTCTGGGAGTTGAAGTCCACAAGTCTTAAAGTTGCCAAGGTTGGAGATCCCTGGACTAGAAGACCTCTGAGGTCCCTTCCAACTCTTTTATTCTATGTTCTAAATTGGGTGGTTCACAGAAGCAATACAGCTGGCTGGACCACACATGCATTAAATTCTGTATGATCAAGCTGCATCATTGTCCCATTCTATATCTCCCCCTCCCCAGGAAGAAACTAGAAGTAGCCAACACTGCAGCAGCTATAAAAAGTCTTGGGGAACTTCAGGGAGTATCAGCTGATCACAGAAGTGTTACTTATAATGAAATATAATGAAAATGTTTGTAATCTTGTCCTTCTTCCTGAAGGGAAGAGGTTAATCCCATCCCTAGATGGGTGATTGATGGGTTTTCTGGGTGTTTCCCTGGCCTAATCCTCTGAGTTTCTATTGTTTATTCAAGGCGTGTGCTGGCTGCATTCCTGAAGTTTTGTATTCTAAGTTAAGCCTGTTAAGTGGTTCATGGCTGTCTGCACAGAACTTTTAAGTGAGGAAGTAGAGAAGAAGAAAAAACACTCTTGCACTTTATTTTCAGCCAGTTTGCCAAACTGCACAAAAAGTTAGCTACTGGTTCGGCTGAACTGCCTGAATCCCACCACTGGTTAAATCTGTCTATAAGTTGTGAAATTAAAGAATTTTCATCTTGTCTTCTGACTGCTAGTTGATGTTCGTGGATGCATTCTGCCAGTCTTCTGCCTGTTTGTTCTACATAGTGATTCTATGGCTAGTTCTGGATCTATAGACGTGAACAGCCATGTTCACGTCTATAGATCCAGAATTAGCTAAAGAATCCACAACAGCCCAACCAAAGACCAACCCCACCCACGCAGACCAAGTCACCAGGATATAAAGTGACAGCAAATAGCACTCCTTAATAGCACTGATGTTACCTAGTTTCAGTAATGAAACATCTGCAAGAACACCTCAGGGAACATCTCTCTAGCAGTGTGTGCTGTTCTGTATGTGGTATTTATAGTGCCTGTTGTAAGTGGCTTTTTAAATGTTGACTGGGGTGTGTTGATGGCTGGCTTTGAGGTCATTAGCTGTTGTTTGCTTGTTCTCCCCAACCCTTGCCTTCTAAGTACTTGATAGACTGGTGGTAAATCAGCACTCCTGTTGACTGTTGAGGAGCTTGTTTCCCAAGTGACTGAAGCCTGGGAAACAGGCCCCTCATTCCCTGAAGATGGGCTCCAGCACAAGTCCAAAAGCTTGGAAGACAAAACCTCTGGTCTCGGTGACTGACCCAGATTGGATCCTGCAACATTATCCTGGGACACGTACCGTGTTTTCCCCAAAATAAGACCATCTTATAATTTTTTTTGCCACCAAAAAAGGCACCAGGTCTTATTTTTGGCGCGAGGGGGGGAATGTCATCCACTGACTCACCTCACTTGCGCACGTCACCCCCAGCCTCCTTTTCACTGTCAGAGGCTTTCAGGAACTTCTTTGGCTGGCAAGACCAGCAAGGCTTTCCTGAAGATATCTGCAGCCAATAACAGAGCTCCGGATCAATCCGGAGCTCTGTTATCAGCTACAGAGGCCTTCAGGAAAGCCTTGCCAGCTGCAGAACAAATGGGCCGAGGTGTGCGAGGCCTGGCTGCAAGTAACTGAAGGTAAGTACTAGGGCAGCTCCACCGCCCCCACCCTAGGTTAATTTTTACCCATGCACCCTGGAGTGGGCAGTCTTAGGGCTTATTTTGAGGGTAGGGCGCTCAACATCTATATGAAACCACTGGGTGAGATCATCCGTGGTTTTGGGGTGAGGTATCATCAGTATGCTGATGATACCCAGCTTTTTATCTCCATCCCAGACCAACCCAGTTATGCCCTCAACGTGATGTCCCGGTGCCTGGAAGAGGTATGGGTCTGGATGGGGAGGAACAGGCTTCGACTCAACCCAGCCAAGAGCAAGTGGCTGTACATACTGGCATCTCAGACTGTTCAAGATGTTCCATCTTTGGTTGTGGGGGGAGAGTTGTTACCCCCCACAGAGAGGGTGCGCAGCTTGGGTGTCCTTCTGGATGCACGGCTCAGTTTAGAGGAGCAGGTGGGAGCCATGGCCAGCAGGGCGTTTGCTCAGGTTCACCTGGTGCGCCCCTATCTGGACCGAGATGCCTTACGTACGGTTACTCATGCACTCGTTACCTCCCGTGTGGACTACTGCAATGCTCTCTACATGGGGCTGCCCTTGAGGACCACTCGGAGGCTTCAGCTGGTGCAGAATGTGGCCACGCAGGTTGTGATGGGAGTATCCCAATACTCCCATATTACACCCCACCTGCGTGGACTCCATTGGTTACCGGTTGCCCTCCGGGTGAGATTCAAGGTGCTGGTATTTGCCTATAAAGCTCTACATGGCTTAGGGCCGGGGTATTTAGGGGACCATCTTCTGCTGGCAGCGATTTCCCAGCGCCCGGTGCGCTCCCACAGACAGGGCCTCCTTAGGGTACCGTCGGCCAGACAGTGTCAGCTGGCGGCCTCCAGGGGGAGAGCCTTCTCTGTGGGAGCGCCCACCCTGTGGAACCAGCTGCCCTTGGAGTTGCGGTTGGCCCCTGATCCTTCTGTCGCGACCTGAAGACATGGCTCTTCCAGCAGGCTGTCCTGGACTGGGGGGGGGGGTTATTGGCTTTTATTGGTTTTATTGTTTATTGTGGGTTTTAAATAGTTGGGATTTAATACTTTTTAATAATTTTAATTTTTGTATTCTATGCTTTTTTATAGTTGTGAGCTGCCCTGAGTCCTTCGGGAGAGAGGGTGGCATATAAATCCCATCAAACAAACAAACAAACAAACAAATAAATAAATATTGGACACATAAAAATCAAGCTAGGACATACTTTCTGAGTAGGTCGTATTTTGGGGGAAACACTGTATATTCATCTTCGTTCCTGAGTATGTACTGCCTTCTTTCTAGAGTTCAGAGTGACTGCCCCAAGGTTTCCCAGCTGGCTAGACTAGAACTCATGATTTCCTAGTTTCTACCCTCTTTAACTTATTCTTTCCTGCCAATGGTGCACTGTCCCATCTGATTATGGGATTCAAAGCAAAAAATTGCCCTGGTCCCTGTACAAATAAAATGTACTCTTTATGGGCAAGTTCCACTAAGTCCTGTCTTGTGCTGTGGAATGTGTAAAGGGGTAAAGAGACTAACCAAAAGTGTGCTGCAGCCTACTCCAAATCCTTGGCTAATACATCCAACATGCTCCAATAGGCACCTGGATACTAATAGGATCAGGCTTTCAATACTGGATGTTTTTATTGTCTCAAACCAATTCTGAAAAGCCCATTTAACATCACAGCATACTATTTTCCCTGCAATCAGTGTCATCTTATCTCTCAGACAGACCAACCTTCTGGCCAATGTCTGAGAGTATTTTTGGTTCTCCATCCATGAAGACTGCAGTCAAGTCAGTTCCATCTTCTCCAATGGCTACTACTGGATCATCACACAGGAGACATTTCCAATCCTGGCTGCAAAATGAAAAGCAGGTACAAGTGCATGTTAAGTATACCAGACCACTTAACTGCTGCAGGGCAAGCAATGCGGCATCTATACACAGGTAGGTGTAACAACTGTATCCAACAATAACTTATCATTAAAGATTAGTCTAGTTACTGCTTCCAAATCACATTGCCATCTTTATTCTTCCAAGAATGTTTCTGGGCCCTCTATGTAGACCCAGATACAACTTTAGAAAATGCTTCTATTGGAAAGGAAATTGTAGAGTCCTAGGTTTTTCAGGCTGCCTGCCTTATATTCAGGTTCTTGAACAAGTAACTTGTTCTTTTAGACTGACCAATTTGACTTTCAATGAAGTTAATGAATTAACTCATTTGTATTGACTAGAGATGTAAGATTTCCAGAAGTTTTGAAGTCATGAGAAAAAAACATTTTTTTCTGGAAAAAATAGAAATTTTGGAAAAATTGAAAAAAAGCTCAGTGTAGAGTAGTTTTACAAATTGTGTGAAATGCAGTGTATATAAATGTATTATGCTTACAATAAAACAGGTAACCACACCCAGGAGAGGGCTTCAAATAATTTAACAACTGGTTCTCTGCTCTGTTGCTGGGTAGGTGCGGCCTAGTCAGCCTCCTGCACCACCCTGGGAGCGAAAATGGGCAGCGGGGGGCGGGTGTTTACCCTCCCTGGGCTCTGGAGGCTCTTTGGAGGCCTGAAATGAACCAGTTTCTGGCCTTCTAGAACTTCCAGGAGGCTCATTTTTTGCCCTCCCCAGGCTCTGGAGGCTTTCTGGAGGCTGGAAATGGACCCGTTTCTGGCTTTCCGGAGCCTCCGGGAGGCCCATTATTTGCCCTCCCTGAGCCTCCACATGGGCCCTGCACTTACCTGTGATCCAAAATGGGCTGCGTGGGGAGTCCTGGAAGGGGAGGGGCATGGTGGGCAGGGCTAGCCAGTCATCTGAACTTGGTTCTTCAAATCAGATGTAAAATTAACATCCGGTTTGGCTGAAGCCCACCCCGACCACACCCCTTTCCTTCAAAAGCAACAAAAAAAATCAAGAAACCATTAACAAAAAATAATCAGATTTGCCCTTTAGCACAAATGTGTCCAATCTCTAGATTAGGGGTGTCAAACTCGAGGCCTGTGGGCTGAATCCAGCCCGCAATGAGGCTGGATTCTGCCTGCTGGTCATCCTGGAAACTGGAAAGGGTCTGGCCCACATCACTTCCGCCTGGCCCATTACATCCTGGCGGGTGTGCACACACACAGGCTGTTCTCTGTCACTGCGTGCAGGACAAGTCTGTAGGACTACATTAAAAAAAATACTTCAGACCTTTCAAACTCGCAAGATCTTTTTTTTTTGTTAGAAGCTGGAAGATCTGAACTATTTTTACCGACTACTTTAGCTGCCCTGCATGCCGGCAGAGAACGGAGCTGGAAAGCAGGTTAGTGAAGGGATGTGGCTGCCCTTGGGTGGGGTGAGGATTGGTCATTGGTGGCCTGGATGAAGGGCCCTCGGGTAAGCTGGTGTGGGGTGGGTGGGGCATTGCTTCGTCCTCCACCCCACCGCCTCATTTCGTTCTTCGCCACTTCTCCTTTCTCGCCACTGTAACCTAGCTGGAGGCTGAGCAATGCACTGGTGTGGCAGCCACAAAGTGAGGGGGTGGGGGGTGGAGGACAAAGCAAGGCAGGGGGCAAGGACCTGCCCACACACCGGCTTACCTAAGCGTCCTGCCAGCCAGGCACTAAAGCTCCACAACTGCCGCCGTGAGACAGAGAGCAAGTGTATGAGACAGCAATCCATGCTTCAGCTTGCGGGCCCAAGCTGCTGGCAGCGGCATGGGCAGCAGGAGCCACCTGAACAGCCATGATCTCCCCCCCTCCCCAACCATCCAGCCCCGCCTTACTCCCTGGGTCTCGCCATTCTTCTCATCCTCCCCACTCAAGTGGAGGCAGAGCCTCTCATTTCTCCCCCAGCGTGGCGAACTCCAGCGGGCTGGACACAGGTGTCAAGGGCCTGGCCCCACAGTGCCTCCTCACTCAGTTGAAGGCTTCATTCAGCCTTCAAACAGTAAGGCCATCTGTGGAATCTGAATCAGCTGGGCACAGGAACTAACGCCGTCCATGGTGTGCTGCTCACTTGTGTGCACCAGCCTTACTGTTTGAAGGCTGAATGAAGCCTTCAACTGAGCGAGGAAGCACTGTGGGGCTAGGCCCTTCACACGCATGTCCAGCTCGCCCAAGTTCGCAGCACCGGGGTAGGAATGAGACTGTCCTGCATAGCCCGCTGCTTGAGCAGGGATGACAAGAACGGTGAGGCTTTGTGCTGGCCAGGCAGGTAGCAGGTCAGGCAGTGCTGGCTGGCTGGTTGGGGAGGGCGGAATCATGGCTGCTTAGGTGGCTGCTGCCGCCAGCAGCTTGAATGCCACGACTGAAGCTGGAGTTCACCGTGCCGGGGGAGAAATTAGAGGCCCTGCTGTCCCACAGAGCAGCCACTGCATGACTGGGGAGAATGAGAAGAATGGTGAGACCCAGGGAGTAAGTCAGGCGGGGCTGCCTGGTTGGGGAGGGGGGATCATGGCTGCTCAGGTGGCTCCTGCCGCCCCTGCCAGAAGCTTGGGTGCCCCGGCTGAAGCATGGATTGGTCTCTCTCTCTCTCCCATACACACACACAGAGGTTGCATCGGACTGCTCTCTTGCTCTATCTTTGTTTCGCTGCGGTGGCAATGGCCAGCTTGAGTACCCTTGAGGAGACAGATGTTTGCCAATTAAGTGAGTCCTTGTGGCAGGAAGGGAGGCAGAAGCATGAGGTATCTTAGTGGGTTGGGGAGGCCTCAAGGGTCTGTTCTATCACTAGCCCACCCATGGCCTTCCCCACCCTGAGATACCTCATGTGCACTTAATGAATGGCTGTCAGTCACAGAGGGAACAATGGGGGAGAGGTCAGAATGGGAAGCCTCTGTCCGGAGCCTCTGTCAGCTTAAAAAAAAAAAGAAAGCAGGGAGGGACGAAGGAGAGGTAACTTGGTTGGAGATGCCCCAGTTTAAAGGAGAAAGCAATTTTGTGTTCTGTTTTGTCAACAGACAAAACTTTGTTAGCAATCCAAGTTAACATTGGTGTTCTTGAATTGTGAGCTCTTAGGAAAGTATCCCCTCCTTGTGTGTTGCAAACAGCTATTTCCAGTGGGGAAAACAGCCCTGCTGCCTTTTGCCATCCCATTGTCCCCTCCTCCTGACTCTCTCCTGGTGGTCTCCCATCCTATTGCTGATGATTTGGTTACAAAGCCGAGTATCCTTGCATGGAGAGGGAGTGGGTCTCCCTCTGACCCACACACTTTGCCCTCCTGCACACACCATGAGCAACCTGGCCAAGGAGAGCAAGCACAACAGCAGTGGGAGATGGCTATGTCCCCCATGGCCCCCCATAGTCAACCACGATTCTGATGCAGTCCCAGGGGTGGGATTCTACTAGTTCTCACCTATTCTCTAGAACCGGTTGTTAACTTTCTAAACAGTTTGGAGAGCCAGTTGTTGGAAGAAATCTCCTTTTGTTTTTTTCCACCCTTTTTCCATTCTTGGCAGTATGCCTAGACTTACTGTCTCCGAAGGAGTACTTTCTTAAAGGGGAAGGGTTGCTTTAAGCTTTTTACACTGCTGTTGGGAGGAAATACTCCCCTGTTGGAGTTAGCATTTTGAAGAAATAATTGAATAACGAAGCAGAGCTGACAGAAAGAAACTTTTAATGACAAGGAACCAAGATGAGTGACATTCAGCAAGGCTTCTTGGGTAGCTAGAAAGATTGACATTCAAATGTGAGTTTACATATCCTTTCTGAGTTTTGGTCTAAAACTGGTTTTTGGTGAAGTGTAATTCTGTGCTTGGTGACATTTAATCCTGTGTTTATTGATGGGATCATTTTCCCTATTCATCTTTGTTTGGAAGGAAAAAGGTTCCTGAAAAGGAACTGGGTTGAGAAATCTGGCTAGTTCCTGTGTCTATTTGTTCTGGTAATTGGTTTAACAAGCAACAGGTACTGTTGTGATTTAATTATTTCTATTGTGTTTGAATTTTTTCCTGCCTCATGGTTTCTTTTTCTATCTGGGGAGGGGTTCTTCCTTCACTGCTTTAGTGGTTCCTGGCACTGTCCTTTGGGGGTGTACTTCCAAGAGGCAGGATGCAAGCTTGGTACTGACTTTTTTACTGCCTTTCTGGGAGGCATGTGATCTTTCCTTAAATCTGGATGATTTCCTTAGGATATCTTGTGAGGTGAGTGAGACCAGCTGGTGTCTTTAAGTGGTGCAAATGGATCTAAGGATTGCTTCTCCTGGGTATGCTCTTTCTGGAGAGCTTAAATGACCTCTCTGCTAAAGGGTTTCACTTTATGAGCAAGAGTTGGCTGCTGATAGTTATCATTGCATTTTAACTATTTTCATTCCTCAAGGTGCTCTGGCACCCTGCCTGATTTGTAACTCCGGCTTGCAGGTATTTTTAATCTAATGGTTGGTATTTAAGGCAGCTTTTTGCAAGCAAAGAAGCTTTTTGTATTTTTGTACAGGTAATCATTGACTTACAACAGTTCATTTAGTGACCATTCAAAGTTACAATGGCACTGAAAAAAGTGACTTATGACTGTTTTTCACACTTATGACTGTTGCAGCATCCCCACTGTCATGAGAGGCCAGGTGAGGAGAAGCGCCCCTTGATGTGAGTGACGTTGAGTTGGCCATGCCCACCCAGTCACATGACCATCAAGCCATGCACACCGACTAAGTCACGCCCACAGAACTGGTCTCACCCCTGTACAGCCCTGAATGAAATTGAGTTTGACTCCCGTACTCTAGATGTTGGTCTCACCATTTTACTGACAGGAGGAAAAGAAAAACCAACTTACTGACCAGACTATAGGTAAATATTAAGCTGCGATGGTGGAGAACATTGATAGGAATCATTTAAGGGTTACAAAAGAGAAACTAATTTGTCAGACAAATTTACCCTCTTACTTGTCAGTTAAGGCCTGAGAGGAGGACAGAAACTATCATCTATTGTATACTAACAGTTACTCAACTGTAGGAGGTCTGAGGTACACAAGCAAACTAAACTGGAGCCTTTTCCCTGCAGTGCCCCCAAGTGGCACAAATGCATATTTCTCTTGTTTAAGAACTGCATTGAGAAGTACAGTGTTACTTGAATTGTATTTCAGGATTTGTCTGTCTTCAGGTGAGAGAACTTGCAATAATTTAAGACTTTACAAAAAGTCTCAGAAATCTTCCATTAAGGTCTTCATGTTATGTAGTTTGAATACCATGTCATAGATATATTGTTTATCATTGGAAAAGAACATATTCCACACTCCATTCCCCCCACTCCAATTCTCCAGGAAAAAACAGCACTGGAAAAAAACGGGGGAAAATGTTTTTTTTCCCCAGGCCTTCCCATCTCTAGTACTGACACCAATTATTTTCTCAACTTTCAAATTAGGCCAGTGCTATACCTATGCCATCACTTTGATTATATTGATTCCAAAAAAATTACACTGAAATCCTGTTCTGTACATACCATCCAGCCTCTATACTACACAATATTCACAGGTGTAATAGTACAATTTGAATACTTGGGAGGTATTTATTTGCTTTTTGCAGATGAATTTGTTTTTTTATTAATGTTACCAAATATTTTGTTTGAATATTCAGTGGTGGGATGCTACCGGTTCTGCCCAGTTCTATAGAACCGGTAGCTCTGAAGAGCAGCAGACACCAAACCGGTTCTGTGTTTGCTGCTGTTTGGTTCACCTGCCCGCCAGGGCTCTTACCTGTCCTTTATTTCCTGCTTTTTCAACCTCAGCTGCTTTCGCACAGCTGAGGAAAAAGCAGCAAAAAGGAGGCTTTTCAAATGCTGCGCACCTGCACGCAGCACTTTTCAGCTGTCCGGGCGGCACAGCTTAAGGTTTTTTTACACGCACGCAGCAAAACGTAGTCACCGAACCGGTGGTAACACTGGTTGAATCCCACCCCGGTTCTATTGTACTACTCAATCACAACTTTGCTGACCTTAAGACCTAAAAAATCTGTTTAAAAACACTGTAAAGTATTTCACATCTCCATTACTCCATGCCCCATAAATATCATGCAAATTGAGTCTGAGGACTTCCCAAAAATGAGAAGATACAATGCAATCAATGACTATGCTTTCTTACTCTAGGGAGCTTGTCTTTACAGGAGATTTCAATTCTATTTCATTATAATTCATTAACATATGTAAGAGGAGCACTTTTCCAAGAGCCCTATTTCCTCTGATATACCTATACAACAATAGAACAAGGTGAGTGGCTTAAAGCAACGACAGATTTATTTCAACTGAGTCTCCCATATGTAATAGCTGGCCCTGACTGCACTTTTCCTCCCCATCACCACTCCACCAAGAGATTGAGATTGCATTAGAACAATAATTCATATATTGTTTGAAAAGGGTGCTTTTGTTCCATTTCCAAATCTTATTCAGATCAGAAAAATGGAACACAGAACTGCAACTGTATTATGCTGCCACATGAGCTCCTACCAGGCAAGGGAACATGTGGAAGCTTAGCCAAAAGGAGAGAAAAAGCAATAGTTATAATACTGACATAGCGATTGCCGCTCACTTTCTGGGTTTTCATTTTTTTTGGTAGTAGGATGAAAACTTTGGATTTGCTGCAACTACATTTTCTACCTTCCACAAGAAGGAAAACTGAATATACAAAGTCTATTCCCAGGGATTTCCTGAAGGGCAGGCAGATGACAATCCATGTGGTAGCATTTTTTGCAGCTATCACACATGACCACAGCACCAGCTTTCAGGCAGATCCTGCAGCAAGCACTTTGCTCCCCATTAGCTATGCCATCATGGCTGTGAACAGACTGCATTTCTATTGCAGAACTGGTGCTGCCACTGGTGGAGATAAGCTGGGGAGCTGCAGAGCCTTCTGGAAGGAAAGCATCCTGGGACAGGACTGTCACTGCATTTTTTTTTGGAGGTTTGTCTGCCAAGTTCCTAAGCTAATATTATAGCAAGTAGGTGTCTCCTAGCCAGCAGCATTTATTATCTTGTCTCCATAGTAATGAGATAAGAAAGTCTTGTGATGTCTGAGTTTACTGCGCATGTCTTAAAAAGTTTTTACTTCACTTCCTGTAACTTCCTTTGTATTTTTTTTTCCTATATGCCGGTATGAGATTCAGATGCTGGTATGGAGCTTCGTTAGGTTTTCTTATTTTGTAGATAAAAAATGTTTCTTAGATTACTTTCCGGGTCTAATTTTATCAGTGTTGACAGCAAAGAAAAGCACGGTCTATCACCTCTAATTAGCAGGGATGTTTTGGAAGAATTTTACTCCCTGACAAAAGGTTTTTTCAAAGCCTTGACAAGGACAACTGGTTTGGTGTCTTTAGTATCTGCAGCAGAAGTAGGATGTTCGATAGCTGTCTCCATCTGCTCCTCCTGGAAGACAAAGGGAAAGTGAAAAACAACACACAAGACAAATAGGCAAAAAAAGCAGGGCAAAGGAAAAAAAACAGCAAACAAGCTGCATTCCTGGCATGAACTTGGTAGTTTCATTACCCTCAAGGAGATCTCTATACTACCTTCATGATTCATTGTTAGTATTCTTCCTTGTGGGTAATTGTATTAGAGGTAGAAAAGACCCTAGAGAATCACCACAAATTCCCCAAATAGTTGTCAGGCCCAAGCCCAGAGACAACACAACAAAATCCAATCAAGTTCAATCGTTTATTTGCTTACACCTAAAGGACAAAATCTAAGCTACTAGATATAACCTGAGATATTTTCGGGTATGGCTACCCTCTACTTCTCCCCCCCCACCCCCCAATCTAGCTCAGGATTGTGCAGTCTCCTAATCCGGGCCCATCTCCCAATAGTCTAAACTTCTCAGAAACAAGAACAAAAAAACCCACCTTTGATCAGCTGTATTCCTTCTAGACAATTATGACCCCTACCTGATGATCCTAGAAATCAAATCCCAAAATACCCTTAACACAATTTAAAAGAGAAAAAAAAGTCATCTCATATGCCTGCTTCTATTACCCGCCACCCTCAACATTGTTCCATCCTCTGTTGTCTGTTCCTGCTTCCATACTGCAAGAGCTGGTGCTGGCACTTCAAGATATATAACAGATGGATTAATTTTAAGGCTTCTACCAAGCAACCAAGACTGCTACATGCTGTTTCTGCCATCTTACCCCGAAGTAGGCTATTCTAAAAATAGACAATGCTGACCTTCACAGCAGCACCTGCAGTTGGTAGCCCTGCTTGTTGGGCAGCAACTTGCTGGCCTCCTTGTTCAATCACAATGAGATTGTAATCTTCACAGGAATTGCCTGGAAAGACTTTGAAGACTGGTTATCTGATGTCAAGTCCACATCCAGCTGCTCCAGTCTAACCCGGGGCACTTTCCGCACAAGAACAGTTTCTCCATCCTGGCCACAGGCTCTAGGAATATGCAGGGATCATGTTAGGTGATAGGCCAGAGCTAATTCTAGTACATTGAAATTATAATTCACAGGGCTAAATGAAACTTCATACCAAAACATTATCAATTCTTTGACAAGTAGTAAGAGTTCTTTCACAGTAGTTGGCCCACAATACATCTCCAAAGTTGGTGTCCTTTTTGCTTAAGACAAGTCCTCTACTCAAAACTATCTTAGAATCCTGCTTCTGATTCTATATGGAGGATGGTTATAGATTCTGATTCTACAGTTGCATGGAGTTCAGCAGCACATTTTAGTACTGTTACCTTTTGCAGAAAGATGGCATATCTTGCCAATTCAACTTTAGTATAGTCAGATCCTATATCTTACTCTTTCCTGTGGTTTGTGCCAACCAAGGAAGAAAAGTTCATACAACTTAGCTTTATGGCAATGCACTCTAGTATTCTCAATGGTTGTCCCCCCCAAACTACTACTAGAGAAAACAAACTTTTTTATAAATTATCTTTCCTCTTTTCTGTACAAAGTATTCAAAGCAACTTATAAATCTGAAATGAATGTTGTCATCAGAAAAAATTATGAAGTTTATTATTATTATTATCATTATTATTATTATTATTACATTTATATGCTGCCCTTCTCTGAAGACTCAGGGCGGCTTACAATTTTTGGGATACAACCCAATGCAATAGCCTTCATTCCATTGTATATGCCTGCTTATTACTAAGCAGCATTTTTACAAAGTCAGCTTATTGTCCCCAACAATCATGGGTCCTCAATTTACCTACCCCGAGAGGATGGAAGGCTGAGTCAACCTTGAGCCTGGTGGGATTTGAGCCTGCACTAATTGCAGGCAGCTGGAACTTAAGTGATAGGCATTTAACAGCCTGCACCACCAAGGCTCTTGGTGTATTTGTCATCACACATGATCACAGACATAAAGGGTTTACTATACTCTCCATATGTAAAGTTCATGTTGATGGGGCGAGCAATTTCAATACATCCAGAGTAACTTCTACAATTAAGTCTTCTCTGTAGATAGTTCAAATGCTTCATTGTCATTTCCTGTATTCTAGTAAATACAGCCATAGGATATGAAATAAGACATGTTTCTCTGGGGTAAAAACGTAATTTCAACAGTTCAAATAACATGTTTTAAGATTCAATCTGCTCTAAGATTAAATCCTCAGTATTTGTTGTTTGACTGCCACTCCTGATGCAGCAGAAGCAGCATTGGCTGGCTGTTGGGGTGCTTGGGCATTGGCAGTCACCAGCAAACCACTCCATTCTGAGACTATCTGACCTGAGGTAAAGAAGAAAAATGTGAATTTGGCTGGCATTTTCAATGTCACACTATCAACCTTCAGTTAATGCTTTGGAAAACTCAGGATTTTCTAACATTCTGTAATTTTGCTGACCCTTACCATTTCTATCCTGGTATTCACCTTTGAAATACAGTTCAAATCCAAGACTTCTACATCCTTTCCTTAATAGGAAGCATTTCATTTCATCATCACTTACCAAATGTCTCTGCACTCTTGATCCAAGCATTTAAGTCCCACTGGAATTTCATGTCTCCATGGGGTTCCAATGGATCCACAATCATCTTTAGAGCCCTGTGCAGCTTAAAATAAATCTAAAGCCAGAAAAAGTGGGGGAGGGGAATAAAAGAGAGGGACAAAACACAAATTACATGTGAAACAGCAAGACCATAACTGGTCTGTCACTTATTTATTTATTTATTTATTTATTTATTTAATTTGACTTGTATGCCGCCCCCTCTCCAAAAGGACTCGGGGCGGCTCATAGCTAAAACATAACAATAAATAATTACCTAAAACTGGATTAAACGAAAACAAGTCAAATACAAAATTTAAAACCCCAAAGTTAAAACAACCATCCAGCCCCCCGAGGAGGTCAGCACAGCCCGGACTGTGCAAATAACCAGGTCTTTAAATCGTGGTGGAAGGTGCGGAGATTGGGGGCCAACCGGAGCTCCGGCGGAAGCTGATTCCATAAAGTGGGAGCCACCACAGAATAGGCCCTCCCTCGGGTCACCGCCAAATGACATTGTGTCACAGATGGCACCCCCGAGGAGCCCCCACCTGTGCGCTCGCACAGGGCGGTTGGTATTTGATGCTGGCAGGAGTCATTCTCATAAATACCCCGGACCCATGCCTTGTAGGACTTTGAATGTTAACAGAAGAACCTTGAATCTCACCCGAAAGACAACCGGTAGCCAATGCAGGTCGCGCAGGAGGGGTGTAATATGGGAGTACCGGGAAGCTCCCATCACTACCCGCGCGGCCTCATTCTGCACCAGCTGGAGCCTCCGGGTGGTATGCAAGGGCAGTCCTAAATAGAGAGCATTACAGTAGTCAAGTCGCGAAATAACGAGTGCCTGAGTGATCGTGCGCAGGGCATCTCAGTCCAGGTATGGGCACAACTGGCGAACCAGCCGGATCTGGGCAAAGGCCCCCCTGGCCATGGCTCCCACCTGCTCCTCCAACTTGAGCCGTGGGTCCAAGAGAACCTCCAGATTCCATGCCCTGTCCACAGGGGGCAACACCTCCTCCCCATGACCAAAGATGGAACCTCAAAGCTGGTCCGAGATGTCGGTATGCACAACCACTCTGTCTTGGCCAGATTGAGTCGAAGCATGTTCCTGTCCATCCAGATCCATACCGCATCCAGGCAACGGGACATCACGGAGAGAGCATCACTGATGTGGCCTGGGGTGGAGATGTATAACTGGGTATCATCAGCATACTGATGATACATCACCCCAAAGCCACGGATGATCTCACCCAGTGGCTTCATATAGATGTTGAACAAGAGGGGCGAGAGGACAGAACCCTGGGGCACCCCACAAGTGAGAGACCTCGGAGTCGACCTCTGCCCCCCTGCCAACACTGATTGCAAACCTCCCGAGAGGTAGGAGGAGAACCACTGTAAAACAGTGCCTCCCACTCCCAACCCCCCGAGACACCGCAATAGGATACCATGGTCGATGGTATCGAAAGCCGCTGAGAGATCAAACAGGACCAGGACAGAGGAAAAACCCCTGTCCCGCGCCCTAGAGAGATCCTCAATCAGCGCGACCAATGCTGTCTCCGTGCTGTACCCACGCCGGAAGCCCGATTGGTACGGATCCAGGTAGTCCGCTTCCTCCAGGAAGAGCGGCAATTGCTGCGCCACCACACTCTCAACAACCTTCGCTAGGAAGCGAAGGTTGGAGACCGGACGAAAGTTGTTCAACACGGCTGGGTCCAGGGCAGGCTTCTTCAGGAGGGGCCTCACCACCACCTCTTTCAAGGTGGCAGGGAACAGCCACTCCCTTAACGAAGCGTTGACCACTGCCTGGAGCCAGCCGCATGTGACCTCCCTGGAGGCATACACCAACCAGGAAGGGCACGGGTCCAATAAACATGTGGTGGAGCTCAGCCGCCTCATGATCCTGTCCATTTCATCCTCAAAAAGAGGATCAAACTCAGTCCAGATCACATTAGCCAGACCACTCGCACCCACATCCTCAAACCTCTGCAAGTCCGAGCACAACCCTTCCTGGGTCCGAGAGATTTTATCCTGCAAATACTGACCAAACTCCTCAGCTTTGCCCCGCAGAGGGTCCGCCATCTCCCCTGGCTGTAAGAGGGAGCGGACGGCCCTGAACAGGGCGGCTGGGCAGTTATCTGCGGATGCTATGAGGGCGGAGAAATGAAGCCTTCTCGCTGCCCTCACAGCTACCAGGTAAGTCCTAATATGGGCTCTTAACTGGGCTCGGTCAGATCCGGAGCGGGTCGTCCTCCACCTGCTCTCTAAGCCCCTTCTACAATGCTTCATCTCCTGGAGCTCCTCGGTATACCAGGGACCTAACCAGGATCTGCTAGTAAGGGATGCATGGGACAACCTGTCGAGGGCCCACACTGTGCAGGCAGGACCCGGCAGGGCTGGGTAAGGGGGAAAAACCCAGTTCTGCCTGGAACCTCTCAGGGTCCATCAGGCACCTGGGGCGGAACCATCTAAGTGGCTCCTCATTCCAGCGGTGTGGGGCAGCTTGATGGAAGACCAGCCAGGGAGATAGTGGTCTGACCATGGGGGATGGATAGTTATATCACCACCCCAGACCCCCACTGCTCGAGACAAAACCAGGTCGAGCATGTTGCCCCCCTCGTGAGTCGGGCCGTCTATTATCTGGGTCAGACCCATGGCCTCCATGGAGGCCATGAATTCCTGGGCCAAACCCGATGCCGCCCCCAAGGAAGGCAGGTTGAAGTCACCTAAACCATAAGCTCTGGGAACTCCACCGCCACCCCCGAGATGGCATCGAGCAGCCCAGGTAGGGCAGCTGAAACACAGCTGGGGGACAGGTATGTAAGCAGCACACCCATCCGACCCGCAGGACCACACCTCAGGAGGAGGGACTCACACCCACCTATCTCCGGAGCAGGGACCTCCCTTGGAAGCAGGGTCTCCCAAATAACAATAGCCACCCCTCCACCCCTTCCCTGGGGTCATGACTGGTGCAACACCCGAAAACCTGGGGGGCATATGTCAACCAGAGGGACTCCACCCTCCGGCCCCAACTAGGTCTCGGTGATACAGGCCAGGTCCGTGACCTCCTCCTCAATCACTTCACAGAGGAGAGGTGCCTTATTAGCCACGGACCTGGCATTAAGGTACACCAGCCGGAGCCCAGGGGTCCTAGATCCCGAAACCCCCAGGAGTTGAGAAGAGGCTGAGGGGTCGGAGCATGCCACAGCTCGGATGTAGTGGGGGTGTGCTCCCCTAACATGATATGGCCCCCCGCCTCGTCGGCTCCTGCCCATTCCAACCACCCTGGAGATCGCAGATCCCACTATTCCACCTGGAGTCCCACAGGCCCCTTCATGCACCCCCCTACCACGGCCCTGTCTCAGGCTGCACTGAGCTCCTGCTATAAAACCCCTCCCTTCCCTAACCCCCTTAAAAATCAAATCAGAAATTTAACTAACGAGGCCCTGGAGCCCCCCCTTCTACCCTTCCCAGGACCCCCACCCCTACCCCTACCCGCGCCATGCCATCTGTCTGGGTTCCATAACCTGTCCTTGAGATACGCCATAGAAAGTCCAGCAGGCCAAACCCAGGAGAGAGGGGACTCCCGTAAGGCCCGCAAGTCCGTTGGTGAATAGGTCCAAATACTATTAGATTGAACATATAGGGGAGTGGTTGATAGATGGAAAAAAATGTCCGAATATCAAAGATGTTGAACAACCCGGTCCAGTCCTAACATTCAGCAGCCAGGCGGTCCTAGGTCATGAACCAGGATTGCCCTCTCACAGCAATCCAGTGGGACAATGGTAAAGGCCCTCACCTGGACCAGCCACCACGCTCTCACCGCAGGGCTCCCGGGCAAGCTGGTCAGGACAGCAAGATGATAACAAGAGTTAGTTACAGAGGGAACAGGTGCTCCCACCACGCTGCCCTCTCACAGTAGCGGGCAGGATGCATCCAAATCCCTTCAACCAATGTCCACCGGGTATAGGGGGGGAGGGGGGAAATGGCCCTGGCAAACATCGAACCAAGGTCTGTAACCAGATGGCTAGAAACAACATCCCATCTGGTATCCGCAAGGCAAGATGATAAAGGTCCTAAGCCAGTGACCACAATCTCTGAGCCAGGCACAGATGAATAGGCCATGGGAGAAGAAGGCAATACGGACAAGGGGCGAGGGGGGGGCAGGAAAGGAAGCCGACCCAGATCCAAAATGGTCCAATTGCAGCAGAGCCAAAAGACCAGGAGGCCAGGACTGGCAGCGACCTCGGAACCATGCCATCTCCACCTCCAGGCCCGATATAGTCACTAGCCAGCTTGCCACCCCCGCCATTGCTACCGCTGCTGCCAACGCCACTTAACTTCAGTATTGACATTAGATACATGAAAATAGAAAACTTGAGGCAAGTCAGGTCACCTTAACTGTCCCTCCAAAATCACTTATTAACCAAGGGGAATTTACCAGTTTTTTTGAGAGCAGCAATGCAGTGTTGTTGTCACTGTCCAAGGCCCAGTTAGTAAAGCGCAGGATATGTTCTTGGTGACGTTGCAACTTGGTCATGGCCCAGTGCTGCCTCTCTAGTTTCTCTTGTTGCCCCTCAGTGACTTTCTGCAAAAGGGAGAAAATTAGGTGAAGAAACAGAAGTGGGAGGTACCCTTTCCTAGAAATGCTACAGCATGCATGGTGATAGCATGCAGCCTCCCGTGGCTCTGTGCTATCCTGTCCCAGATCCAAATAAACTTTTTTTTCTAACTGAAAGGAGATCTGGAGAATAGACAGATAGCATAGGTATCTGGCATTGGTTAGCAAAAAGTTAAGCCACAGGAATATATAGTGCAAGCTATTCAAGTGATATAGCCTCAAACTAAAAAGGAAATATCATTTCTGGAGAATGTGGGTACTAGGGATGGTTTATACCTCAGTTTTCCACCAAATCAAAAGCTCTCAAAGACTTAATTTAGAGGAGCAAGCCTAACGTTTGACAAATTCCTCAATATTTTGAACTCTTAAAGGATAATCTGTCTGTTCCGTTTTAAAAATTATTACTATCTCTTCCATATCTTTATCTGCTTGTATCGTTTTTGGATTTATCTCCTCTATTTTTTCCTCAGCTCCTTCTGGTTTTGCTTCGATTTTCTGAATTTTTTGTTCATCTTTTATTGTCATCAATTCCATCATCTCCCAAACAGAAATACTAAAGAAAGTGAGAGATGACACATTAAAATACAAAGGGAAGGAGATAACAGTACTGAAGCAAATACCAAAAAGTGTTAGAGATCTGAGGAGGGAATATCAATTTCTGACAAAATGCCTAGTCAAAAGAGATGGCTGATACCAGAGGGAATAATGGTGACATGGCATGATCCAAGACACAGACTAGATACAATTGAGAAAGCAGAGCAATTCTATGACCATTATTTCAGAGAACAAGAGGGAGAAAAAAGGAGGGAAATTGAAGAAATAAAACTGAGAAGAAGCTGCAGGAGGGAGCAAAAGACGACGAAGATGAGAGGGAAGAGAACAGGAAGAGAGAGACAAGAGTGACAAGAGCAACAAAACCATATTATAAATAAAGACATGGAAGAAGAAATAAAATTAATGATAATTAACATAAATGGATTAAATTTGGCAATAAAAAGGAAAAGGATTTTTAATAAATTAGAGAAACTAAAATTGGATATAATTTGTCTACAAGAAGTACATATTAAAAGACAACATGATAAAATACTGGACTATCCTAAGAATGGGAAATTATATACCTCCCTGGCACAACAAAGTAAAAGAGGAATAGCATTATATATAAAGGACACTATAAAAGCGAAATCAACTTACAGTGACAATGATGGGACAGTGTTAATGGTGGAAATATTGATGAACTGTAAACAGACATTATTAGTGGCAATTTATGCACCAAATGAAAGTCAAGAGGAGTTCTATGATAAATTACATAAGAAAATAATGGAACTGGAATACGAAAATATATGCATTTTAGGAGATTTTAACGCAATAGCGGATGTAGAAATGGACTATAAAACACAAAAGATAAATAAAAAGAATAGGAAAACATTACCAAAATCTTCCTTCAAAATGGCAGATGAATTAGCAATTCAAGATACATGGAGTTAAATACACCCAAAAAATAAACAATATACATTTTACTCAAACAGGCATCTGTCTTGGTCCAGAATAGATATGATGTGGGCAACAACAGAGTTAATTATAAACATACAAGACATAAGTATGAAAACAAGCACTTGGGCAGGTCACAATCTGATTAAAGTAACATGGAAGGGACAAAAGAAGTGGTCAAGATGGACAATGAACAATTTAATATTAAGAGAAAAGGAGTACATTAAATACATGGAAAATGAATTGAAATTCTTCTTTGAGAAAAATAGAAAAGAGGAAACTTTGCTACAAAATGTATGGGATACAGCAAAAGCTTATATAAGAGGACAAACAATAACATATATGGGAAAGAGAAACAGAAAGAAAAGACAGGCAAAAAAGATACTAGAAGAAGAATATAAAAAGTTGGAGAAGGAACTTCAAAACAACCCACAAAAAAGGATACACAAAATAAAATGAATCTAACAAAGCACAAGATGGAAATAATAGATAAAGAAGAACTAGCAGAAAAAATAAAAAATTCCAAACAAAACTTTTTTGAAAATGCAAATAAACCAGGAAGGTGGTTAGCATATAGACTGAAAAAAGAAAAGGAAAAGAAAAGGATTTCTCAACTAATGGATGATAAAGGTAATCTCTGCCATAGAAATGAAGAAAAAAAAAAGAAATAATCCAAAAATACTATGGAGAACTTTATGAAGAAGAATAAGTGGGAAGAGGAGAAATAAAAGAATATCTAAAAAAGCAGAACTACCCAAAATACCAGAAGAAATTAAAACAACACTAGAGGAAAGAATTACAATGATGGAACTAACAGAAGAGATTAAAAGACAAAATAATGGGAAAGTACCAGGACTGGATGGCCTACCAGCAGAACTGTACAAAACCCTACAGGATTCTTTAAGTAATACATTATTAGAAGTAGTAAATGAAATATTGACGGAGGCAAAAATACTTAATTCATGGATGGAAGCATACATCACTCTTATTCCGAAAGATGATACTGATTTACAACAGATTAAAAACTATAGACCAATATCACTGCTGAACTCAGACTATAAAATATTTGCTTCAATAATGGCTGAAAGACTAAAGAGATATTTAAATCGATTTACACATTCAGACCAAATTGGGTTTTTACCTAAGACACAAACAAAGGACAATATGAGAATATTTTTAAATACTTTAGAATATTATGAATATTATTATTATGATGGCGTTGATATTCTTGGATGCACAGAAGGCCTTTGATGTGAAATGGCAATTTATGTTGACACAAATGGAAGAAATGGACTTTGGGGAAAGGTTTATTAAAATGATTAAGACAATATATTACAAACAATATGCAAAGGTGATGGTAAATGGAGAATTGACTGAGAAAATTCACATTGAGAAAGGAACAAGACAAGGGTGTTCCCTGTCGCCATTGTTGTTCGTATTAACATTAGAAGTGCTAAATAGAAATATTAGGAAAGATAAAGAGATAAAAGGGATGGAAATAAGAAGAGCATAAATTGCAGGCATTTGCAGATGATTTAGTTTTTATATTAGAAGAACCTCTAGGAACAGGACCCAAGTTAATAAATAAAATGCTAATTGCAGCTAACCTCTGACGCTAATCACGCCTGTCACTTTCTCTCACACATAGCCGATTGCTCCTCCCATCAGTCCGTTCTAACACACATTGAAACTAAGATGAAGCTCCAATCAGCTGAAAACCCTAACAAAAACCCTGATAATCGTCATCAATCAGCTGTTCCGTTCCATTGAGCTACTTTGCCGAGTCGAGCTGGAGAGGAGCTTTAAAACCCCCTCCCACACCAGTTCCTGTCAGGTGGTTGTGCCCGTAATGATTTGTCAATTCCATGGACATCAAGCAGGACCGGCAACAGCAGGAGCGGAGGACCCCATCTCATTCAGGTTAACGTGTCGGGCTTCCCATCATAGGGCTGGTTGGCTGGACCTTTGAAGCCTGACAGGCGGCCCCCTCTACCATGGTTCTTTCTGTAATAGAGAGACTAGTATTATTATTACATATACATTTCATCCCTCCTACCTGCTTTCGTGGGGTATTTCATATGGAATTGCCATCGTAAACGAGATGCGGACACATCAGTATGTGGTATCCATGATGCATCCGCTAGTGGATAACCTGTCCACCGAACCAGATATTGTAACAGTCCACGTCTACGATGGGAATCAAGTATTTCATCGATTTCATAATGATCATCCCTAATGGGTCCTGGGGTTTTTACCCTAGGTTCTTGTCTGGTCATATCAGCAGGTTTCAGGAGACTGATATGAAATACAGGGTGAACTCTTTTAAAACATGAAGGAAGTCGAAGACCGATGGTAACCGGATTGATAACTTATACCACTGGGAATGGTCCTATATATTTTGGTCCTAGTTTTTTACTGGCCAGACCTAGTTGTATGTATTTAGTTGATAAATATACCCAGTCCCCAATGTTATACTGTATTTGTGCGGATCTTTTCTTATCTGCTTGAGTTTTACATGCTTCTTGTGCTTTTTTCAATGCGAGTCAGACCGAGTCCCATTGCTTTTGTATATTATTTGCCCATGCAGTAGCGGTTTCTGGTTCTTGTTCTTTTCCTTTATGAGGCCATTCGGGTATAGGTACAAATTCCATACCACTCACTATCTGGAAAGGGGAATATCCAGTACTGCTATGTACAGTATTGTTACACGCTATCTCAGCGTATGGTAGTAAGTTTACCCAATTACTTTGTTGATAATTAACATAACAACAGAGGTACTGTTCAATGGCAGCATTAGTTCTTTCAGCCACCCCATTAGTAGCTGGATGATAAGCTGTACTCAATCCTTGTGTTGATCCAATCAGATGTATAAATTCTCGCCAAAATTTTGATGTGAACTGTACTCCCCTATCTGATATAATTTTTCGGGGCACTCCATGTAACCGGTATATATGTTGTATAAACAAGTCTGCCAATTTTCTAGCTGATGGTATTCCTTTACATGGAATGAAATGTTCCTGTTTGGAGAACAGATCAATAACAGTCCATATAACCATATACCCGTGATTATCTGGCAAGTTGACTATGAAATCCATACCAATGTCTTGCCAGGGTTTCGTTGGTTCACACAAGGGTTGCAGTAAACCTGCTGGCTTTCCAATTTTCATTTTATTGATTACACAAATAGGACCGGATTTTACATAACTTTCTATGTTCGATTTCATACCTGGCCACCAAAATTGTCATTTTGCTAACTGTAGTGTTTTCAGAAATCCGTAATGTCCTGCTTGTCTAACATCATGACAACATTTCAACACTACTGATCTTAAAACATTCGGCACATATATCTTAGTTCCCCGTCATGTGATACCATTTCTCATGTCTACCTGGTTTTTATTGTTTGTTAGCCATTGATCTTCCACTAAGATTGTAGGTAAATCAGTTAGGAGTATAGTGGTTCGTCACAATTCAACCCAATCAGTCATTGGTATGAGTGGTTGGACTATATTCTCACACAGACTATTATACTGAGGAAGTCGTGATAAAGCATCCGCCATAAAGTTTTTCCCTGATGGAACATACTTTAACCTGAAGTTAAACCTTTTAAAAAATAATGCCCAGCGAACTTGCTTTGGTGACAGCTGATGTGGATTTTGGAATGCTTCCAAGTTTTTATGATCGGTCCACACCTCAAAAGGCTGTGGACTTCCCTCCAACAGATGTCTCCAGGTGAGTAATGATCAGTGAATGGCAAAAGCTTAATTCTCCCAAATTGCCCAATTGCATTCAGCTGGACGAAATTTCCAAGAAGTATATGCACATGGTTGCAATTTACCCTCTACATTCTTTTGTAGCAACACAGCTCCCACAGCTACATCGCTGGCATCTGCCTGGACAATGAATGGTAGGTTTACATCCAGGTGTTTCAATACTGGCTCTTGCGCAGATTTTTTAGATTATCAAATGCTATTTATTATTATTATTATTATTATTATTATTATTATTATTATTATTATTATTATTATTATTATTTGGACTTGTATGCTGCCCCATCTCCAAGACTCAAGGCTCACAACTAAAACAACCACAATAAATAATTTAAAAAGAATTAAACTAATCACAAGCCCAAAATAGTAACAAATCTAAAATTCAAAATAATTTAAAAACATCCCCCAGGGAGGGGTCACAGCCTGGATTGGTCGAACAGCCAAGTCTTCAAATCATGGCGGAAGGTGCGGAGGTCAGAGGCCAGGCGGAGCCCCAGGGGTAGTTGGTTCCAGAGGTCAGGGGCCGCGACAGAATAGGCTCATCACTGGGGGACCGCCAGCCGGCATTGACTTGCTGACGGGACCCCGAGGAGTCCTTGCCTGTGTGCTCACACAGGGCAGTTGGCACTCAATATCGGCAGGAGTCACTCCCTTAAGTATTGAGGACCCATGTCGGGTAGGACTTTGTACGTTAAAACCAAAACCTTGAATCGCACCTGGAGTGCAACCGGCAGCCAATGCAGACCATGCAGGAGGGGGGTAATATGGGAGAATTGGGAGACTCCCATCACCACCCACGTGGCCGCATTCTGCACCAGTTGCAGTCTCTGGATGGTATGCAAGGGCAGTCCTAAATAGAGAGTGTTGCAGTAGTCGAGTCTAGAGGTGACAAGAGCATGGGTGACTGTGCGCAGGGCATCTTGGTCCAGAAATGGGCAAAGCTGACGAACAAGGCGGAGCTGGGCAAAGGCCCCCCTGGTGACAGCCCCCACCTGCTCCTCCAACCGTAGCTGTACATCCAGGAGGACGCCCAGATTCCGCGCCCTATCCACAGCGGGCAACACCTCTCCCCCTATGGCCAAAGATGGATATTCCTGACTGGGCCGAGATGCCAGTATGCACAGCCACTCAGTCTTGGACAGGTTGAGTCGAAGCATGTTCCCGCTCATCCAAATCCGTACTGCATCCAAACACTGGGTCATCAAGGAGAGGGCATCACTGATCTGGTTCGGGGTGGAAATGTACAGCTGGGTATCATCCGTGTACTGATGGTATCTCACCCCAAAACCAAGGATGATCTCGTCCAGCGGCTTCATGTAGATGTTAAATAGAGGAAGAGGGACCCCACAAGAGAGGACCTCTGCCCCCCTAAACCACCCCGAGAGGTAGGAGGTGAACCACTGAAGAACAGTGCCCCCCGCTCCCAACCCCCCGAGGCGTCGCAAAAGGATACCATATTTGACATTTGTCTGTCCATGGTAAAACAGTACTTGGTTTTGGGTTTTCAACACCAATAGATTTGGTCCGTAATAAATCCATTAATGGCATAGCGACATCAGCAAAACATGGTATAAATTGTCTATAAAAGTTTGCAAACCCCAAGAAACTTTGCAATTGTTTCCTGGTCCTCAGAGCTTGACATTTTAACACAGTTTCTACTTTCTTAGGGTCCATTTCAATGCCTTGTTCAGAAATACGATAGCCCAGATAGTCCAGCTGTTTAGTGTGAAATTCACATTTCATTAATTTCACATAAAGCTGAGCATCCAATAGTTTTTTGAGCACTTGTCTCACTAATTGAATGTGTTCTTATTCAGAATTAGAGTAAATGAAAATATCATCTAAATAAACTAAAACACCCCTATAAAAATGTTCATGTAACACCTCATTTATTAGTTGCATGAAGACTGCTGGAGCTCCTTGCAATCCAAATGGCATTACGTTTTAATAATAATTACCGAGAGGACAATTAAACATCATTTTCCATTCATCTCCTTGTCGAATTCTTACTCTATAGTAAGCTTCCCGTAAATCAAGTTTTGTGAATATTCGTCCTTTCGCTAAAGTAGCTAGCAAATCCTTCATTAATGGTAACGGATACAATAGCTCTATGCAGATGGCATTTAAACCTCGATAGTCTATACATAAACGTAATCCACCATCTTTTTTTTCACAAAACAACACTGGCGCTGCCATATGAGTTCTGCCTGGGGTGATAAAGCCCCTTTAAAAATATGTCGGCCAAATCTTCATACTCAATTGGATAGGATCGGGGTGGTGCTATTTGTTCCTCCTCTTTCAGTATATTATTTATTTATTTATTTATTTATTTGTTTGTTTGTTTGTTTGTTTGTTTGTTTGTTTGACTTGTATGCTGCCCCCTTTCCAAGGGACTCGGGGCGGCTAACAACTAAAAACCAACAATAAATTAATTACCTAAAAATAGCATTAAATATTACAAGCCAAATTTCTCTAAAACCCACAAATCCTAAACTAAATTTAACCCTCCCCCGGAGGTCAGCACAGCCCAGCCTGTTCGAAGAACCAGGTTTTCAGATGATGGTGGAAGGTACGAAGGTCAGAGGCCAAACGGAGTCCCAGAAGTAGTTGGTTCCATAGGGCGGGGGCCTCCACAGAATAGGCCCTTCCCCGGGGGACCACCAAGTGACATTGAGTCGCAGATGGCACCTCGAGGAGCCCCTGACTGTGGGCCCGCACAGGGCGGTTGGCTCTTGATGCCGGCAGGAGATGCTCCCATAGATATCCCAGACCCATGCCTTGAAGGACTTTGTATGTCAGCACCAGGACCTTGAACCTCACTCGGAGGGCAACCAGTAACCAATGCAGGTCGCGCAGGAGGGGTGTAACATGGGAGTACTGGGAAGCTCCCATCACAACCTGCGCGGCCACATTCTGCACCAGCTGAAGCCTCCGAATGGTGTGCAAGGGCAGTCCTAAATAGAGAGCGTTACAGTAGTCGAATCGAGAGGTAACAAGTGCATGAGTGATCGTGCGCAGGGCATCTCAGTCCAGATATGGGCGTAACTGGCAAATCAGCCAGACCTGGGCAAAGGCCCCCCTGGCCGCAGCTCCCACCTGCTCCTCCAACCTGAGCCGCAAGTCCACGAGAACCCCCAGGTTCTGTGCCCTGTCCATGGGGGTAACACCTCTCCCCCCATGACCAAAGATGGAATATCTTGACTGGACCGAGATGTCGGTATGCACAACCACTCTGTCTTGGCCGGATTGAGCCGAAGCATGTTCCTGTCCATCCAGATCTGTACCACATCCAGACAACGGGATATCACAGAGAGGGCATCACGGATGTGGTTTGGGGTGGAGATGTACAACTGTGTATCATCAGCATACTGATGATACTTCACCCCAAAACTATGGATGATCTCACCAGCTTCATATACATGTTGAACAGGAGGCAGAGGACCGACCCTGGGGACCCCACAAGTGAGGGCCCTTGGAGTCGACCTCTGCCCCCTGCCAACACCGTGCAGCCCAGAGGTAGGAGGAGAACCACTGCAGAACAGTGCCCCCCACACCCAACCCCTCAAGACGCCGCAACAGGATACCATGGTCGATGGTATCGAAAGCTGCTGAGAGATCTAACAGGACCAGGACAGAGGAAAAACCCCTGTCCCGTGCCCTCCAGAGATCATCAACCAGTGCGACCAATGCTGTCTCCGTGCTATACCTGGGTTGGAAGCCCGATTGGTATGGATCCAGGTGGTCCGCTTCCTCCAGGAAAAGTGGAAACTGCTGAGCCACCACACTCTCAACAACTTTTGCCAAAGTTTGGAGACCAGACGAAAGTTATTCAATACGGCTGGGTCCAGAGCAGGCTTCTTCAGGAGGGGTCTCACCACCGCCTCTTTCAAGGTGGCGGGGAAAGAACCCTCCCTTAGTGAACCGTTGACCACTGCCTGGAGCCAGCCGCACGTGACCTCCCTGGAGGCATACACCAACCAGGAAGGGCACGGGTCCAACAAACATGTGGTGGAACTCAGCCGTCGCATAATCCTGTCCACTTCATCCTCAGAACCATGATCAAACTCAGTCCAGGTCACGTTGGCCAGACTACTTGAATCACCTGGGTCAGGCCCATGACTGCCATGGAGGCCAAACCCGACGCCACCCCCAGAGAGGGCAGGTTGAAGTCCCCCAGGACCATAAGGCCTGGGAACTCCAGTGCCACCCCAGAGAGGGTGTCGAGAAGCCCAGGTAGGGCAGCTGCCACACAGCTGGGGGAAAGGTATGTGAACAGCAAGCCCACCCGACCCCCAGCCCCCCACCTCAGGAGGAGGGTCTCACACCCACCTATGGAACAGTGACCTCCCTTGGAATCAGGGTCTCCCGAATAACCACAGCCACCCCCCCACCCCTCCCCTGGGCTCGTGGCTGGTGCAACACCCGAAAACCTGGGGGGCATAAATCAGCCAGAGGAACTCCGCCCTCTGGCCCCAACCAGGTCTCGGTGATACAGGCCAGGTCCGCGGCCTCTTCCTCAATCACCTCACAGAGGAGGGATGCCTTATTAGCCACGGACCTGGCATTAAGGTACACCAGTCGGAGCCCAGGGATCCTAGATCCCGAATCCCCAGGAAATTGGGAAGAGGCCAAGGGGTGGGAGCGCGCCACCACTTGAAGACAGCGGGGCCGCGCTCCCCTAACATGATATGGCCCCATGCCTCATCGTCCCCTGCCATACCCAACCACCCTGGAGATCGCTATTCCCGCCCTCCTCCCCAGGACCCCGCAGGCCCCCTCCCCTCACTCCCCCATGACCCTGCCCTGAGCTGCGCTTTGCTCCTTCATTACAACAACCCACACCTCTCCCTAACCCCCTTAAGAAACGATCTAAAAATTTAACCAGTGAGGGTCTGGAACCGCTCTTCCTATCCCTCCCAGAACCCCCGCCCCTGCCTGCGCCATGCCATCTCTCAGGATTCCACAATCCGTCCTCGAGATAGGCCAAGGAAAGTCCAGCAGGCCAAACCCAAGAGAGAGGGGACTCCCTCAGGGCCTGCAAGTCCGTTTTCATATAAGTCCACATAGTAGATAGATATAGACATATAAGTGGGGAGTAGATGGTAGATGGAAATAAAAAAGTGTCCAGATATTCAAAGATGTTAAAAACTCGGTCCAGTCCTGACATTCATCCGCCGGGAAGTCCAAGTCCAAGTCCAGGTTGCCCTCTCACAGCAACCCTGTGGCCGATGGCAAGGGCCACCAACAGGACTAAGCACCACGCTCTCACTGCGGATGGCCCTAGCAGACCAGTCAAGACAGATAACAATGCTAGGTGAGGGAGGAGGGAGGGGCGGGGCTTGTGTCCCAGTGATACTACATGCGATCGGGAAGCTCCTGGATCGTTGTAGATATCTTCTCAGCTGGACGGTCCATTTGGACCTAAACTGTCGAAGAGCGGTGAAGGGAAAGAAACGCGTCCTGTCGATCCCAGGGACATCGCAAAGTCCCTGGTTGATCCAGGAGAAGCTCTTTTGCCCGTGGGAAAAGAGGCAGCCATCAAGCTGCTGAAGCTGAAGCTGGGACAGCTCGAAAAGAAAGGCAAGATCGGATGAAGGTGTGTCGGTTTGGTGAGAGGTTCTTTTTATTTACTTATTTCTGAAGAGAACACCCAATAACTGGAAAGTGGACTTAAAAAGTAAAGAGAACAGTTTATAAGCGGTGAGATTAAGCTTTTCTTAAGATTGGTGGCTTTTTCTTCCTTTTTATCTCTTCTGGAACTATTTGATTTTAAAAGGGACTGGCTTTTCCTCTATGTAAAATAATCTTTTGTTCTGATGGTCTTTTCCTTTTTTTTCCACCAATATTTTTTGGATTAAACTGCTGTTTATGATTTTAAGAACTTTTAGAAAGAGAGCAATACCAATGTGCCTTTTCTCTTTTTTTTCCTTTTTCTTGCTCTTGAGGGGAGGAGTGAAAGTGAAAGCACTGCCATTTAGAGGCTTGGATATACTGTATTCCTTTCTTCTTCATTTGTTTATCTATGTGAGCTGCATTCAAGGACATAGAGTTCCTTCTTGAAAGAGATAGTGGGGTGAGCACGACGGATTGTATACACAGGTGCCCATCTGTGAACTATTGATAGCGGAACCCAGAGTTGGAACTGAAAGAAAGAAGACTAAAGTGACCTTGAAAATATATTCTACTGGAAATTTGACTTGATATTCTAAAAAGCCTTGGACATCTGGTGGCAGTAGTTTTCTTTTTCTCTTTGGCTGGATTTGTGGCTGCTCTATCTTTTCCACCCCATTGATTGAATTTTTATTGTTTGGATTATCCCTTTTTCAATTTTTAGCCAGGAATTTTTCTTTTTCCTTTTCTCTGCCTATGATTTGCTCCCCTTTTGCTTTTTTTCTTTTTTTTCATCTTGTTGATTCGCCATTGGATTAGAGTATATAAATACCTGAAGTCTCTTCCCTTTTTCCTTTTTATTTTTTGAACTGGTAACCACCTGTTGTTGCTTTTGAGACCTTCCTTTTCTTCTTTACTTTTTTTTCTATTTTTGTATACAAGTGGAACCAACTGGATTAAGGTGTACAAGAACCTGAAGAATTTTTTGTTTCTTTAATTTTTTTATATTCTTAATATTTTTAATTTTTTTACTTTTTCCCTTTTTGTCTACTTATTTTTATTATTTTTGGAGGGCCCTCTGCTTTTTGGGGCCCTACTAGGAAATAACTATAAAATGAGTAAAAAACTCAAGCTCTCAATCAACAACTCCTGCTTCTTCACCATCTGGAGGTCAGCGATCAATACAGGCAATGTTGCAATAGGAAAAGGAAAAAAGAGAAGGAGGATACATTACAGAAGATTTTGCAAGGAATTCAAATTCTACAGACAAAAGTAGAAAATGTTGAAAAGAGTAATGAGAATATCTCCAAAAAATTGAACAGACAAATCAAAAGGTGGAGAAGATTCAGCAGAAAATAGATAAGAGGATGAAAAAGTTGAAAATATTCAACAGAAAATTGGAAAGACAGATGAGAAAGTGGAAAATATCCAAGAGATGATGACCAAATATGATGAAAAAAAGAAAATTGAAGAGCAGGACGAACAAAGAGATAAGAAATGGAAATATCAATATCAGATTGAGTGAAGTTGAAAAAGACAGGATTGAATCATTGAGAGGAGAGATGGATAGATCAGAATTTTACTTGAGATTTCAAAATGGAGGAAGAAAGGGTGAAAACCTCGCTGGAAAAATGATAGAAATATTGGCGGAAGCTAGAAATAACGAAAGAAAATGATGGATGGAATGGATGAAGTGTTTCGTGTACATACAAGATATGCAATGAGGAATAAGCTACCAAGAGAAGTCCATATTAGATTTACTAAGAAAATTATTAAAACACAAATTTTGCAAATGACAAGAGAAAAAGACATTAAAAGTATAAAGAGACAAAATTGTGGTGCTGAAACAGGTACCAAGAAAGTAAGGGAGATGAGGAGAGTACCTCTTTCTAACCAAAGAACTGCTTAGAAAAGGAATAAATTATAGATGGCTGATACAAGAGGCCTTCTGTTTATGCGGGAACAAAGACATGAATTGATCTGGTTGAAAAGAGGCATCATTTTATTATGAATATATTAGAGGAAAGGAGGAAGATACAAAGAAAAAGAAGAGCCCTGAACTTCAAAAGGAGTTGATAGCAGTAATTGAAAAAGAAAGGAAAAGAAGAGCACAGTGGGTGGAGCTTGAAACGAAGAAATAAGATCCACCAGAGCAATAAATCCCTCTTACAAAATCTAAAATGGAAAGCTGGATTGATGAATATAAATGGACTCAATTCAATCATTAAAAGAAGGAAAGTATTTCACAAATTGGAGAAATTAAAATTTGATATAATTTGTACCTACAATTTATAAAAAAATGAACACGTACTGAAACAAAAATTAGGAAAATTGTTTACTTCATTGGCACAATGTAAAAAAAGAGCGTGGTTCTATATATAAAAAACAATTTCGGCTGAATTAATTTATACAGATGATGATGGAAGAATCTTAATGGTAGAAATAATGGACAATAATACTAAAATAAATAGCAATATATGCTCAAATGACCACCAAGAGGGACAAACTCCATAAAAAATAATTGAACTGGACTACGTTAATTTATGCATGATGGGAGATTTTAATGGAATAATTAATGAGCAGCTGGATTATAAAATCACAAAAAGCCACAAAGAAAGCTAGAAAGAAACTACCAAAACCCTTGAAAAAAA